>CM054938.1:23236291-23325389 GCA_029168755.2 Tillandsia fasciculata | reverse complement strand
GACTGCCACATAGGGTCCAGTCAAACCTGCGCCATCTACTGCCATTACATCCACGAAAGACTGGACTTACGTAGGGTGTCCGTGAATGCCCAAAAAGGGCCCAGCCAGAAGGACTGCGTCGACAAGTCGCAATAGCACAGTAACAGGCCCAGCTCCGGAGCGACACTCGAGGGGCGCGACCCTACCAAGGAAAGTATCCGCGCATCTCTGTCGAGCTCAATGCGGCTCATGCAGGCTATAGTCCAAATCCACGATCAACAAGATCGACAGTAACTAATATCACATCTCTCACTCACTGGCTGGAAATCCACACAGCCGGGACCCACCGTCGACTCAAACGGCTCCCAGAACAAATACTGATCTAAACGCAGCTACCAAACTCCACTCGGCCCCCAGGCACGAGTGTAACATGCATCCACGACAATCCGACCACTCGGCCCACTACTCGGGCGAGAAAACTCTAAGTCCAGGTGACAAGAATAAAATGTGGGAGTGTCTAAAGCATAAATAATCTAGCCCAAGTTGGAGTTTTCTACTAGTCTGGTTGACATGCATCATATGACAGGGTGCTAGGTCAAGTTCCAATGATAGCATTTAATTTAGCATAGTAAGGAAGCAATAAACAATATGATCATAATAGCAACACATGGAGCATCAACTCTGTCTCTCTAACATGCTTCCTAACACCTCTCACAATCATACATATTCACTACACAATAGAATTAATGAACCGTCCACTGGTTTTGAAGATGAGGCAACCGCCTGAAAGTGCGCGTCAATCTAATGCCCAAATAGGCTGAAACTGAACGGGGAAAATCCTTGGATTCCCACGATTCCAACATGTCCAAAAACACCCAAAAACTCCTCCTGGGTACAAAGATATGGTCCAAACATTGCAATAAGCAAAAATTTTCACAAACACATGCTGCTGTAAAATCAGTCCAGAAAATGTTTAAATACCACCTGCGAGATATCTCCAAAATTCCAATAAAAATACAAAGGCGATCCTCGCAAAGAGTAGATGTCGATCGAGTCCTCACATGTCGAAATCTGATACCTGAGCATAGAGATAAAAATCTGACAAGCTGTGCTGCCCAAGAAAATCACCAGCAACAATAGGGGTTTAAAGATGTACTAGGAACCCCTATAAAAACTCAAATCTGGGAGGAGTGGAAAACACGAAAAACGTAGATATACCTCTCGTGAAATCGACGCCGTGAAACAAAATTTCTTCGGAGTAGCTCTGTAGACCTCGTGGACCGAAATACGACGAAAAAGGGCCGCCGAAGAAAGAACGTCGTACTGCGCCCAATCGCCGAAGACGTCGATGTTGCGGCCTCCGAAAATTCCGAGACTCCTTCACAAGATGCAGCACAAGATGAGGAACAAAGTTTCTTAAGGGCTCTGTCGCATAGGATTTCAGGAAAAAGAGTAAAAGGCCCAAGTAAGGGGGCTATTTATAGGCCCCCACCAAAGAAATCCAAAAAACTAGTTTATTAGGCTTTCGGGCCCAAAATTCGGGCGCTCGGGGGATTCGGGCGGCTACAGTGCCCGAATCCCGCGCCTCGGCCCGACCCACAACCAGTGCCCGAATCGCCCTGGCCCCGACACGTGTCTCGAACAGTGGACAGCGTGTGCGGGGCGAGTAGATTCGCGCCACGTGGCCCCGACCGGGCGTCGTGTGGCGGTGGTGCCCGCCAATCGCCGGGCGCCACGTGGCGCCCCGCGTACGGCGGTCACCTGCCCCACCTGCCCCCGCTTACTCCCCCTGATGCGTGGACCGCGTGCGCGTGAGCCAACCACTCACAGGCCGCCACGTGGCCCGCCTCGGTGCATGCGCCAGCTCGCGCGTCTCCGTGGACCGCACCGCTTGAGCCCGCCAATCCGAGGCCGCCACGTGTCCCCCGTGCCCAGTCCATGCACCAGCACAATTCTCTATGGACCGCGCCGCTTGCGCCGGCCAATCAGCGGCTGCCACATGGCATCCGGCCGGTCCACGGCTTCCCCCATGCACCAAAATGCGCAGAAAATTTTCGGGTGTCCATTTTGGGCATCCAGGCTCAGAAAAACACGAGTAAATAGCCGATTTTTGACGTTTTTCGGCGCTGAATCCAAATCCGACCTCGGATTATCCTGAAACCCTTTCTAAAATCTAACAAAAATAGCCAGAAGGCAGGCTCAGTCCAAAAGCCTCATAGAGTCCGTCCAACGCGTCCAATTGACGCGTTGCGGGTCCGACACACCAATAATGGGTGTTCCACAACGTGGGTCATGGGAAAAGCTGCACAGGGATCGGGGCTACTACATCCTCCCCTACTATCAAAAGTTTCGTCCTCGAAACTAAGAAAACAAAACAGACGTATCTCAGCCAGAAGCCTCGAACAGGAAAGGATAGGTATCCCTCATTACCGTCTCTAGCTCCTAAGTGGCCTCACGCTCCTCGTGATTGCTCCACAAAATCTTCACATACGGAATAGCCTGGTTGCGCAATTCTCTCACCTCACGAGCCAGAATCCGCAACGAGCGCTCCTCATATCCAAGGTCCTCACTGATCTCCAAGGAAGCGAAGTCAATCACGTGCGAAGGATCAAAGACATATCTCCTCAGAACCGAGACGCGGAAAACATCATGAACTCCTGCCAGGCGTGGAGGAAGGGAAACACGGTAAGCAACAGAGCCTACTCTCTCAAGCACCTCAAAGGGTCCAATAAAACGGGGACTGAGCTTCCCACGAACTCCAAATCTCCGGACCCCTTTCGAAGGTGAGACCTTCAAAAAGACATGATCACCAACCTGAAACTCTAGGTCTTGCCATTGAGTATCAGCTTAGTTCCTCTGTCGACTCTGGGCTGTCTCAAGATGTCGCCGAACTAATCTGACCTTTTCCTCTACCTCCAGCAGTAAATCAGGTCCCAAAGTCCTCCTCTCATCCACGTCACTCCAATATAAAGGCGACCGACACTTGCGTCCATACAATGCTTCAAACGGAGCTATCTGAATGCTCGTTTGATAGCTGTTGTTGTACGCAAACTCGGTGATCGCTTTCGTCTTGTTTTGGTCAACCTCGATGCCTCTTAGTGCACCAAGAAACCTAGGAAATTTTTTGCCGAAACTCCGAACACACACTTCAAGGGGTTTATCTTCTGACTGTACTTTCTCATCCGTTTGAAAGCCAGTCTTAAATTGGCCTAATGATCGACTTTGGATCTAGATTTTACCACAATGTCGTCGATATAAACTTCGACCGTCTTGCCAATCAAATCGTAGAAAATGAGGTTCATTGTCCTTTGGTATGTTACCTAAGCGTTCTTCAAACCGAAGGGCATTACCAACCACTCGAAAGTGCCGATCGAACCTAGGCATCTAAAAGCCGTTTTCGACACGTCGCTTTCGACTATCATTATCTAGTTGTAGCCTGCGTGGCTGTCCATGAAAGATAAGACCTCATGCCCGGCAGCGGCATCTATCAACATGTCGACTATCGACATCGGATACTCGTCCTTTGGCGTAGCCAGATGAGATTCCGAAAATCTATACGAATTCTTATTTTCTCATTCTTCTTTTTCACAGGGACTATATTTACCAACCATTCGGCATAATGGGTCAGTCTAATGAAACTGACCTTAGAAGATTTTCGATTTCCTCTTTTATCTTCAACACGATACCCAGTTCAAATCTCCGAGAGGTTGCTTGAATGGCTTAAACCCTTTTTTGATATAGAGCCGATGCTCTATGATTTCTCATCCGAGTCCCGGCATCTCCTTATAACTCTAAGCGAAGCAATCTCGGTAGTTTTTTAGTAAGCCGATAAGCTCTTCTCTTTGCTCCGCCGAAAGTCTTTAGTTAATGAATGTCGGTCGTTTCTGCTCGACCGGTCCCAAGTTAATCTCAACTAGGGGATCTTGCACTTCTAAGATCTTCTCGCCAGCCTTAATCGGCAAATCCCCAAAGTAGTCCCCCATGATTTCTCCCTCGGCCCCCTCGGCCGGGTTTTCCGCCTGCGCTGTAATAGCCAAATTACCTCTTCGCCGGTTGCTCGTGCCGGTTCGTTCTCTCGAGGCTCTGACACGGCCTCGCCTTTTGGCCCCTTATGCATAGGGGTGTCAACGAGCCGAATACGAGCGAGCTGGGGTCGGCTCGTGTTCGGCTCGTTTAATAAATGAGCCGAACACGAGCTGGCTCGTTTAAATATCGAGCTGAAAAATTCGGCTCGTGTTCGGCTCGTTTATTAACGAGCCGAACACGAGCTGGCTCGCGAACAATAAGCTTGATTTTCATTCCTACTATTAGGTGTAAAGTTGAAAGGAAATTAAAAATTAAAATTTAATCTAATAATTAAAATTTACAAAAAATTGATGACCTAAATCTAAATAGTAATATATATATATATATATATATTCGAGCTGTTATCGAGTCGAACACGAGCGAGCTGACCCCAGCTCGTGTTCGGCTCGTTTATTAAACGAGCTGAAAAATTTGGCTCGTGTTCGGCTCGTTTACTAAACAAGCGATTCGATCTCGAGCTCATTTCGAGCCGAACACGAGCTGGATTGCCACCTCTACTTATGCACCATCTGCTTCTGGGCGGACTGGTCACCTACCGTTATCCGGCTAGTCTCACCGAGCAACCTTGCCTGTCTTTCCAGCTCGGTGGTCTGAACATCGACCCCATTCTCATGGCCGATCGGGTACGCTTGCATTCGCCAATTACGGTCCCCCCTGACCGGCTATATTATTGTGTGTGTCGGCTCTTGTCCTCTGTAGCCAACACTTCCGCATTTTGATCGTGACTGGCCTATTCTATCGGGCCGGTCCTCTAGAAGTGAACCGTCGTTCAATCGTGGTTTCGGTGACTTCGACTGAGAGTTTGCTAAATCTCGACTTCTTCCAATTGGTCAAGTGCGGATATCCCATATCCATGTCCTTATACGAGGGATATGAGTACCTAAAAACTGGCCATAACGCAAGCCTCGCCTTGGTGTTTTTATTTCCTTTTTCTTTGGTCACATAGCCGGGCGCTATCCGCAGGGGCGTGAGAACCGCTGGCCATATAGGATTTACATTCACTGGCGGGGCCAATGAGGCCGCCGGCTGTACTGGCTTTGCGACCACAGGAAACGGGACGACCCGCCCTGCCTGATATTGGGCAGGCTTTGTATTTGGGGCCTGCCCCTAGTTCTCTTGCCCCCAACGTGGGGTTGATGAACTGACAGAATGGGTGCCATAGGTAAACCCTGGCTGGCTTCTCGCTAGAGACCGACGTTCGAACTCATCAGCCTATCCTGCGCTGGGATAGGAGCCATTTGTGGCTACACTGCCCCCAGTAGTGGTGCCATTGTGAGGGGTGTGACCTGCAGTGCCCCCATCATTGTCGGCGTTGGCAGAACCGACTGCGTCAATACCGGTGGCTGAGGGACTGATGGAGACCCTATAGATCTTTCGAGCTAAAAACTGCCCGAATTTGAAAAAATTCTCTTTTGAGGCCACTGCGTCGGCGTCCAGGCTCAAACCCTCCTTTCGAGGGACCTCATTACTTAGGCCAACTGCCCATATAATTTCGACAGAGTCATCTCTGGTAGTGCCGACTCCCCGCATGGCTCTGGGATTCCGGACATATTTACGGTAGGAAAGGGGTAAAAGTTACCTGAGTGTCCCACCGGGCGTGCCAAGAAAGTTGTTGGGGGCAAAAATGGCAGTGCACGATCGGCCCCTGGGAGTGACCCTCAGAGATGATGAATGCGCTGCGTGCCAATAGATCAAGCGATGGGGCCGAGAAGGGATCTGTTTGGCCGGGTTCTCCTCTGGAAACTCTCGCGACCATTCGCTTAGAGTAGCCGAAACGGGATGCGGAGGTAGAGTGAGAGAGGCACAAATGAGATAAAAACCCAAAAGGCTAAGGAGCCAATTATGGGGTGGAAATTGTATTAAGTGGAATAGGATAATAGGAACAGAGTAACCAATTACAATTAAAACTACTCCTAAAAAAGCGGTAAAAGTTAAGTTAATCTACTCCTAAGATATAAAAATGTAGGGGTGGTACCGGACTTACGAGGTTGCCGGCTCCCTTTTTCTTCGATGATTCAGGTATTTATATATTTTTCGAACCATATTATTAGGCGCCGATTTGAGTTATCGGCATAATTTGGGGAGAATCATTTTGAAATCCTCAACGGCTTTCTTTTGAGTCGATTATCCTCAATAGGATGGTAGCCATATTCCGTCTAGGTTCGTCCCCTAATCATCGCACTTGAGTGCGATTCTTGGTGCTTTCCTATGCGGGGCGTTGCTTGCCGTTCAAGGTTAGTTGCAGGATTCGCGTCTAAATTTCGCACTCCTTCCTTCCGAGGTCTTTCCCTTCTCGGCTTGAGCAACTGAAGGCTAACTTTGACTCTCGCTCCTTCATCGCTTGACTGGAGTGGTCTGGTGACAGTCGAAGTCAGCCTTGGACGAGGCATTCCTCTTCTTGTCGGCTGCTTCTCCTACTGACTGATGCTTTTAGCCAATAGCATACGTCACATGCTGCACTCTCACGCGACTGAGACCGGTCTCGACCGAGACGCAGGTTTTCTTCTTATAACTCATTCTCTTGTCGGCTGATGTCTGTCGGCCGATAGTATCCGCCATGTGTTGCTTTCTCAAGTGGCGAAAATTTTGGTCTCAATAATACCCTATCACAATTCTATTTTCATCCGATGTGAAATTATTAGGGTGTCACAAAATTGAACCGCTTTGTAGATTCAGTCACAATTAAACCAATTGAACCAGCTTGGAATGCCTTTCGACCTTATTAAAAATGAACAAAAAATTAATTAATAAATTAATTAAAAGTAGGGTTTCGGCAATTGTGATGATCCGGATCTTCGCAGAGATATTGCACCGTGAATTGTGGCTTCAGGGGGCTTAAATTGTGTGATAGAGTTGGTTGTGCGTAAATCGGACTTCAAAATTTGACCCAGCGCGAAATTCGAATTAAAAATACCTATCTGGGTTGTGCGCAAATCAGACTTCAAAATTTGACCCAGCACGAAATTCGAATTGAAAATACCTGTCTGGATGCCTTCGAGAAATTTTAGAAGTGGAATTTGGCAAAACGGACATCGGATTCGGACTCAACGCGCGAAAACAACGAAAATGGACTATTTACTTGTATTTTTCGGAGCCCGGACGCCCAAAAACGGATTTGGAGGCTTAGGGTTACTGTTCCAGCGGCGGGCAACGCCGGCGGCGACGGGCAGGCGGCGAAACGCGGCGGCGCGGGCGCGGGTAGGCACGGGCAGCGCGGGCAGGCCGGTCCACAAGCCCGTGGGCGTTCACCAGGCGCGGCCAATGTCGCACCAGCCACGTGGCGCGCTCCGATTCGCCTCAATTAGCGCCGTGTCGAGCGCTGATTGGCGGCACGCGGGCGGCCGCCCGCGTCAACAAACGCGAGCGCCACGCGGCTCCCCGCGAGCGGTCTCCTTCGCTACGTCGTGTTACGGGACACGCGGCGCCCCGCTATTGGCGGGCATCGCTGTTTCCTGTTCGGCCAGATCCAGTGTGGAGCCCGAAATGTGGTTTAGCCAATTGATTCTCCTGCCTATTTAAGCCACTTCTCTCCTTCTATTTTTGAATTTTGGAGATCCTTTATAGCTCCTCTTTTGACAGGGTTGTTCTTCCCCTAGTCCTCCACCTTTTGTAAAATTTGGGAATTTTTGGAGTTCGCGACATTGGCGTTTTTCCCATTTCGGCGCGCTTCGACGATTCCTTTTTCGGTGGTTTTCTCCATCGCAGTTTCTTCCGTGGACTCCGCTGGACAGACCCGAAGGAATTTTTAGCCGATTTCTATGGCAGCATTTTCGCGAGAGGTAGATCTTTGATTTTCGTATGTATTGTTTCTCTCAGTTTTGGGATTTTAGTGGGTTTTCTGGATCATCTTTAAACCCCTTCCTTGCTGTGGAATTTTCCTGGACAGCTGAGATTGTTCGATTTTTATTTCGGTGCTCAGTTATTGGATTTTGCTCTGTGAGGACTCGATCGACATTTACACTTCTCAAGGATCGCAGTAGTATTTTTTTTGAAATTTTTGGAAGACAACTCGCAGGTGAAATTTCACTATTTCGTGGACTGATGTGCGACAGCGATATCGGTTTACTGATTTTGGATTTACCGTAGTGTTTTGCTCATATCTCAGTGACCGGGAGGAGTTTTCTGACGATTTTTGGTGCGTTGGAATCAGGGGAACCTGAGGATCACTCACGTTCAGTTTCAGCTTTGTCAGACTTTGGATTAGCGAGTTCCAGGTGGGTTGGATTTCTTCCCAAATTAGCGGACAACATACTAATTCTATGTTATAGTATGCATGTATGATTAATAAGCACTCTTTTTGTGGACCATGATGCAAGTATGAATACTTAGTAAATCGTCCATCTGTTGTGATAACGAAATATTGGAACCTTGACTAGCACCCCGTCATATGTCTGCATGTATTTGACCAGACTAGTAGAAAACGCTCACTTGGGCTAGTTTTCTTCCTGCTCTAGTTTTCCCACACTTTGTATTATTTATTTCCTAGACTTGAGTTTCTCCTCGCCCGGTTAGCGGGCCGAGTGGTCGGGTTATTGTGGGATGATTTGACACTCGTGTCTGGGGACCGAGTGGAGTCTGATAGCGGTTGCTAGTCTTATGTCGGTGCCGGAGCCGTTGAGTAAACGATGATTCCGGGTTGTCAAGTTTTCTCTGATCTTTTTGTCGTCACTGTGTTTTTGGCAGTAGTGTACTTGTGATGGCAGGACTCTGAATCCAGACTGTTTTGGACACACATGATTTCAGTAAATCGATGTTTTCCTTCCGAACTTCAAAGGGTTGCCGGAACCTGTTCTTGTTTGATTGGGCGAAGGCATTAGCTTTTTGGGGTTTGAAAAATAAAACTTGTTTTAACTGATTTTTTTTCTTAAACAACTAAAATTTATTAAATTGGGCTTCTTAAATAAAAATAGTTTTGATAATAACTGTCATCTTTTTTTAAATAGTTTTCCTTCCGAACTTCAAAGGGTCGCCGGAACCTGTTCTTGTTTGATTGGGCGAAGGCATTAGCTCTTCGGGGTTTGAAAAATAAAACTTGTTTTAACTGATTTTTTTTTTAAACAACTAAAATTCATTAAATTGGGCTTCTTAAATAAAAATAGTTTTGGTAATAACTGTCATCTTTTCTTACAAACTTTCTCGCCCGAAGGAGGTTTGATTGATCTAGGTTCGAGGGGCTGTTTCCATGTTTGGGACACAAGTTACGGGGGTTGTGCCTAGAACCTATTCTTGTTTGATAGGGTTGTAGGTGTTAGTCTCCTGGAACTTTCGGGCCCTGGTTGGTTTCCTCCGGATGTTTTACCGAGGGAGTTGATTTGCCCGAACTATAAGGGGTCGAGAACTTCGAAAGGCGGGGCCTGAAGTCTGTTCTTGTTTGATTGGGGTTCTAGGCATCTGCCTATCGGGATTCCCGGACCCTTATGGTGTCGATCCGTTCTGGGTCAGCTGTGAGTTGGGTATTCTGTGCTGAGAGTTGTTTGGGGACGGTGATCCCAAGCCGTTGAGTGTTTCAGACTGATGTTGTCAGTGTGGAGTTATTATTATCGATCTGATTGATCGTGGATTTGGATTATAGCCTGCATGAGCCATATTGAGCTCGACAGAGATGCGTGGATACTTTCCTCGGTGGGGTCGCGCCCCTCGAGTGCCGCTCCGGAGTTAGGCATGTTACTTATCTTTCGCAGCTTATCGACGGAGTCCGAGTGGGACCGCCTACGTAATTCCCGTTCCCGTAGGGATGTGTGGTAGTAGGTTGGTGCAGATTTGACTGGACCCTATGTGACAGTCAGTGTGATTGGGTTGACCGAGTATATTGCTAGTAGAGTCAATGCATTATTTTCATCTGTATCACCCATTGAGCATTATAGATAGAGGCATAGTAGCAGTAGAGTTTATCTCCTGCTTACTTACTTTTTCTTATAGCATTGTTATCATATGCCTCTAGTAGACTTAGTGGGCAGACCGTTGGTCTTGGAGACGGTACCCGCTGAGAACTGCGTGACGGTGTAGTTCTCACACCCTCTGTTGGTGACAGATTTTCATGAGACATCTACCCTTGTTCCTACTCCTGTTACTGCACCTGCTGATCGGGGTAAGGGAGTCGCGAGATAGTTCCCTACCCGTCCTTGGAGTGTAGTGGTACCCCCTTTTGAGCTTTGTAGTACAGTCTGCTGGATCTTTTTGTAGATAGTTACTTTTGTGAGTTTTATTTTGAGAGACTTATGTATTGTGAGGTTCTGATTTGTACTATTTGGAGTTGTACTTTTATATTTCAGTAATTTATTTTACAGCTCTGATATTGTGTAGTAGTAGTAGTAGTATCTTTTGCAGGTTAGACGCTTCGTCTATGCGGGGTTTCCCGTATGGGCGGTGGATCTGTGGGCGAGCCCGGGTCGCAGTTTCGACTCCGGAGCGTGACAGCAATTTTTTCAGCCAACTAGAGTCCCAGGGGACACGCACTGAATGGCACGAGGACGGTAAGGCAGTGTTTGGTTCAGGAATAAGACATGAAATAAGGCTTTGTTCTAACAATATTTTTTAAATACGTTTGGTTTGGATGGAAACATTAATTCTCGTCTATCTAGAATAAGCTGGTATAAGCTTAATTAAAGTAAATATAATTTTAATTATTATATGAACTCTTTAATTAATTTAATATTTTGATTAATCTAATTATTTTATTAACTAATTATTTAACTATTAGATAATTAACTAATTAATTTATTAATTTATTAAATTATTTGTAGTTAATTAAATTATTTATTAACAATACTCATTATTGTTAATTTTGTTAATTTTTTTATCAGTTAATATTTAGAATTATCTAGCAATAGTTAATTAAATAAATTAAATTATTATTTAATTAATATTTTTAATTAGATAAAATATTATTATTTTAAAATTATAATTATTCTTATTCTCACTATTCTAATCTAACTATCCAAATACTATTTTTTTTATTCTCAGAAACAACCCAATTTTATCCAAACATAAAATTGATCTTATTTCTGCTTGTTTCTGAACTTATATCTATTTTTGAAATAAGCAGTTCTATCTTATACTTGAACCAAATGCAACCTTAAGGGTATTGTGAAATCCGTGATCTCCACCATACAAAATTTTAAATATATATTGCATAAAAATATATATAGAGAGGGGGGGGGGGGGGGGGGGGGGGGGGGGGGAGGGGGAAACTAGGCTACTATGCTATGTATAGCACCAAGTCCTTAATTAGTGTTATTAGATTTTTTATTCTTGGATGAAGAGATGTATAGTTAGGATTATAGTGGACCCCTTAAATTTAGTGGGTGTTTGAAAAAATAATATAATTTAAGGGGTGAAAATAATCAAAGGAGTTGATTTAACAGCAGAAAACTTAATAGCACCAAGTGATTAGTGCTACTGATAGCATAGTAACCAAGCTTTATAGAGAAAGTTAGGCTGATATGCTTTTATAAATAAGAAGACTTCGTACTTATAAGTCATTTTTGATATTAGGAATTCCGAATCGACGGTCAGTTTCATAATATTTGATTTAGAGTATTTGAAGTATCTAAAAAATAAATTTAACGATTTTTCGATATCATTTGCCTAATGATCGAAGGAGCTCAAAATCAACAATTTTAATGGTCGTAGTGAATTGTTTGCAAATTTAACGATATAAAAATATTCAAATCACATAAAATTTTGATAAAAAATTCTTTATACTATATAAAACAAGATCAATATATTTGATCTAAAATTTTAGTGTTATATCATCACATTTTATGATATTTTTATTTTCGGTCGTTGATTTTGAGTCTTTTCGATCACTAGACAAATGATATCGAAAAATTACAAAATTTATTTTCTAAGTATTTTAAATATTCTAAATCAAATCTAATAGAGCCGATCGTCGATTCGGAAGTCCCAACATCAAAAATAACTTATAAACACAAAAGGCTCCATCCTTATAAGAGCATATCATATGTTGGCTTTAATGTTCTTAATAAGTTCTTCATTTTGAGTAGGGCTACTATACTCTTATCAGTACAGATCTCTTCGTACTCATAAATTTTTCGTCCTTAAATAAAGCGATATGCGGTTAGGATGATAGTGGTCTCCTATGGTTTAGTGGGTTATTAGTGAAATAGTATAAATTTTAGAAGACCACTATAATCCCAACCGCATATTTCTTCATCCAAAGATTGAAAATTTATGAGTACGAAACAGTCTATACTCATAAAAGTATAGTAGCTGGACTCCATTTTAATCAAATATATGATCAAAATATTTAGTCAATCATATAGTCTTTTAGTCACATAGGTTTTAATATCTTTGCAGTCCCCTGCCTTACCGCTTGGCCATGCCGCCAAATCCGGTCCAAAATCGATGAAAATATTATTCATCCACATTATATTACTAATTATTTAATTTTTCAGAGGGGGGATTAGTGAACCCCCCTTTTTTTTCCTTTTTTTTTTATTTGTTATTTGATCTTGAATCTCATTGTGCTTATCCCTTTACAATCGGTTTCCAAAAATGAATTCTTATTTCTTATGGGATCTAGTTTAGATTATTTGATTGTATCTCAAAACACACACCGCTTAAAAATTTTCCTTCTCTTTCTATTGAAAAGGTATTTCAAATTGAAAAAAGAAAAAAAAAATGCAAATTTTAATAAACTTGATATGCCATAATAAGTTGGTGAAGAATTAGAAATAAATAACATTATAAGATAAAAACTAAATGATTCATACTAAGTTCAAACTTAATCTAGGTAAATCGAAAAACCAAAGTTTTAATTAACCATATTTTGAAAAATCACAAAATGGATCCGAGACCCGCCCCCACCTGCCATCCTGTTTTCTTAGCGGGTTGTCGGATCAGATTAACTTTTATTCTAAGTTTTACCTCCATTTATCGCCTATTCGGAACGGGACAGTACATAACAGATATAGATTTTTAACATATTTCTAACAAATAATGACAGATTAAAAAAAAAACAAAATGACAAATTTCTACTTAAATTTTCTTTTGCGAATCTGCTACGAAATGATCGGCCAAACACAGATTGACTAAAACATCCTTAACACTGACGCTCATGTATAAAGCTCTTAACAAGCTGGCTCATTAAACTTTCGTGCTAAATCGTGTTCTGTTGGCTATTTATTTATGGATTAAATAAGTTCAACTTCCTGCCTCGTGACAATAAGAAACTAATAAATTAAATTAAGTGAGCCTAATAAGTTAAGTGGAACTGCGATCCACAATAGACCTAACGGCAAGAGGCCCAACAATAGACCCAACGTCCAGATGGGTTGAGTCCGGTCGAGACCCGTGGGCGCTGTGTCTGTACGCTTTAAGTGAATTAATTACGTATTTCTAACAGCTCGAGCTTTTGGAATTAATGGTTAACGCCAATGATCCGACATGTTCGACTCGTTCAAATTTAATCTCAAACTTATTTCAAGCCGAAGGCGATCTCAGCTCGCCAATCCTACTAACGTACACGTAGAGATCAGATGAACCATAACATTCATGGCGTCGCACAGAAAATGAAAGAGCTAATAATGGATGGGGGATTCATGTGCAATTTAAATTAAATGGCATTATGGAAGTAAACCAACCACATCTCGATTATAATCCAGATGATTAATCACACAAGCACCAACACAAAAATAGTCTCAACAACCCATCATCAAGATAAATAAAGCTAATTAGAGTACTACTTGCTGGAAAAAAAAAAAAAAAAAAAAAAAAAAAAAAAAAAAAAAAAAAAAAAAGGTCCAATGATGTTAATAAATTACAGCATCGAATCTGTAGCACTTTGTCCTCTCAATGAGACAAAACTCAAAATATCTTCTTTTTTTTTCAAAAAAAAAAAAAAAAAACCCTTACAACCAATGGATGTAACTAGCACTTTCATTTGAGTCGACCGCAGGTTCGCAAGTTTCTCGACCTGTACCGATGAGCCATCTCGACTACAAGTGAACGAAATTGACTTGTACATTATAGTGCAGGAGGAATGGGGAACATTTAATTACGCGAGACTATATAATTGAAATTTGAAGATAGAAATATACAGCAAAATATCCCTTTCATTAGAGCAGCATCGTATCGAGGGCTAAATCACCGGAACACTTCCGTTCGCCTGCTGTATTGCTCCCAAAGAACCTAAGAAATAGAACTTGCTAGTTAAAGGTGCCATATAAATTAACGGAATTCTCACGAGTTTTAATGGCATGAATATTTGGAAAGGGCATAGTTGGAACAAAATCAATCATATGCAATGCTCATACAAAGAAAGTCTAAATATCAGAAAAATATCAACTCAACACATTCGAAAGATTTCACAGAAAAAACGATAATAGGAGCATAGTTTGATCAAGTATTGCAACCAAAGAACATACCCAAATTTACCTATTACATCTATTTATAAAAGATTTCACCTATAAATGATAAGAGGAGCATAGTTTGATCAAATATCGCAACCAAAGATCGCAGATAATCTTTCTACTAACACACATACCAACCTCAGTTGGCAACCAGCCAGACACTGAGGGCATATTCGGTGAATGGTGTGGGGTGGGGTGGGGGGGGGGAAGATGGGAAGTGGTAGTTTGCCACACAATCCCACCTCTATCCTGCCAAATAATACTAAATGAGAGGCAGAGGGAACAGGGCAGGATAAAAAAATCCTGACCAGTTGCTGTTACATGTGGATAGCAGTTCCAGGGATAAGGTTGGGAAAGCCATCCTGAGAATTCTCTACCTACCCCCCAAGTGGGCATAATTCCAAATATCCCCAGGATAACTGTTCTGTTTCGAAGACCCAAGCTATTCTTTCACACCGTCGAACACTACCAGAAAGTTCTTAATCCTAAAGCATATATCAATATCTGTAAACATTGGACTGTCTGTTAAAGAAATAATAGCAACAGTACTCTAATACCCTAGGCATGTCTGCATTGGATATCCTAGTAAATAAAATACTTCTTACATTTTGAATGCTTCAATACATCATAGATTCTTCCTTAAGTATGCAATTTTTCTGAAGTTAAACGAAAATGCTATAGCGATGCAACACTAAGGTTTTAGAACACATATTGGTTATTTTTTAGACGAGGAGGGTGTGATATTCAATATTTATTAAGTACCGAGCAGATAAACCAGAAACCCTTCGCATTATTATCTACATGCATTATTAAATTGATACTATACCATCATACAAAAAGCTGCATAGATGTTTATATATTTGTATCCTCATAAGCAACTAGAAAGCAGATGTGTATATCAAGCTTTGATTTCTTTTAAAGATTTGTTGTATCATTATTTCCGACTCATATTGTGTTCATATCCAATTACCATGCAATCCCTGAGATCTCATAAAAGCTTTAATAATGCCATCATGCTCAATAAAAGTTTACATACATATATACATCTAAAGAAGGTGCAACACATTTATACTACACCTAATCACTAGTTCTGAAATGCAAGTTCGCACAATAGTGAAAGGTCCAATCACACATTCCATCAAATGCAAGGATCTGCTTGTGAAAGTAAATGGCATACCTGAGCTTCCAGAGTATGAATATGCCGTTCCATGGTATTTTACTTTTGTCATATTCTTTGGAGCTGCAGCTACAGGCTGTTCAAGTCTAGAGAAATTAGTCTGTTGTACTTGGTTTGGCAAGCTTACGGCTGATGTTAATTCTCCTGAGAGATCAGAATGTAGTTCTGAACTTTGTCTCATCATCTGGTCAGAGTCGCACACGACACCCAAGGAGTATGCATCTTTCTGCTTCCCAAGGGTAAAATTGGAATGCGTAAAATTGCTTGAAATAAAACCATGGTTTCATCTATCCGGAAAATTTTATTGTCATTCCGCCATTTACTTACGTCATGAAAGATAGGTGATGAGAAATCAATTACAACTGAATCAATAAAACAGGGAACAATACTTAAAACCAGAGAAAGGTTTCAATGCTGGGTCATTAAGTAAGCATTTAAACAGCAGATCAAGATTTCAGTTGTCTAATATATCTGAAGAAGAGAACTGCATGTACCAAATAGAGGATCAAAGTTAGAAAATTTTTATAGGAGAGCATACTAGATTGCAATTTATGTAAAGTTTCGATGCACCCAAACTCCAAACCCTTGTGGAAGTTTGGATGGTGTGCTGCTTCAGTGCACTCATCATGACTAATTGCATAAACTATATTATAAACATACGCCTCACCAAGCATATATATACCTATTAGCAAGGGCTTTGCCAACCTTGCCGTACTTCCTAACAGTAACAGCACGATGGCAATCTCATGCTGACAACACAAAAACACACCAAAATTTTTATCCTCAATCCAATAAAATTGTATGTTCTTTCAGAAGTTCTTTAAAATTAGCAAATAACAAGTCATTAAATATCAAAGTACTACATAGAAGCACATAAAAGGAACTGTTAGAATACATTGTTGCAAAAAATAAAATACAATGTGGCAAAGTGTGCCTGCACGGGGCATTCTGCTAGCAGGCACAGCGCTACGTGCCGCATGGCAGCAGTGCAACATCTCATACCATACTATGCCCGCCACTGGTCGGCATAAGTATGTGCCACAGCTCTTAAAACCTTGTGCCTTGCCATATAGAGTTAACATATAGTGCATATAGAGTTACCATACAGATTTTTTTAAGAAAGCCAACAATCTTAGGCCACATTTAGTACTGCTTCCATTTCTTTTCTTTTTCTTAAAACACACAAACCATATGCACTTGAATCAGCGATTTAAGTGCCGTGGCACTGGATAGTGCCGAAAACTTGCCGGCACAGTACGGTACGGTGCGTGCCGAGCCGTGTCGATGAATGTCGGTCACAAAAAATACATGTGCGCCGACACATAATGACATGAAATATTTATTTTCTTTAGCAACAAAATTTTCTAATTGCTTATTATATATCTTTATCAAATATTTTGAACTTTATTGAGAAAATTACTTAGTAATTTAAAGAAAAAAGGGTTTTGAGCTGTGCCATCGGCACGGGGGCTATATCGTGCCGATATTTTATTGGCACGATACGGCACGATGGATACGGCCCGTGCCGATGGATACTTAAATCCTTGACTTGAATGCACTCACAGGCATCGCTATAGTTGCTATCATTTGTTAGCTTATGAGGCATCCCGATCAGATGCTAAACAGCATCTTCTATAGAAAGAGAAGCAGGGGAAAGAAAAAAAGAAAAAATGTTGTTGCTACTTAAATTTTGGGTTTTGTTGCCAAACAAAACCATTGGATTGTATAGATTGTGAACTATCCAACATTTGGTCAGACCAAAAATGCAGCAGTACCAAAAAGGGCCCAATTTTCAATTAATAAGCACCGGATTAGTTATTCATTTCGTGCATAAAGACCAGAATCTACATCACTGCCCCCAACCCCCAACTTCTAATGACTCGCAAGACAATGAATATATGACTGGGAGAGAGAAGAGGAACAAATACAAAAATAATAGCAATTGCCATTGCTTGGTTTGGTAAGATCTAAGGACTAATAGGTGGACATTAACCTAAATACTCATGTATTACTTAAAATGGTTAGTTTAGCAATGGATCACATAGAAAAATCAGCCCATGAAATCTTGCCAAATTGGCTCAGCTAATGCAAAATCATTCCCACAAACTGCCACATCAAGTAATCACTACCATCATCAATTAGGTGTTAAAGAAGGAAAGCTTCAACAGGACATTCAAGGGTACAACAAACAATTAATTTACGAAGTTTAATACGAGAAGTACGGATTAAGTAAATAGAAAAAGGATTTTAAAGACAATAACAATCATAGTGTGAAAAATGGTATTCCTATAAAGGTGTTCCGAAAGTATATACATTGCAGTCAAACTATCTATTCATATTATGAAGTAGAATAAATATTTAGTCATTTTAAGTCAAATGGCCAAAGGCTGAAAAAACAAGATAAATCAAGTTTGTCAACAAATGGAACCGCTTTGATACAGACAGCTTCTAGGGTGACGAATATGCTTTTCTCTTCTCAGAACCCATGGTCTTTTACCCCTAATTTGGAGTTTTCCATGTAAATTCGGATGTCTCCTTATTGCTCTTGCTTCTGCTATTTATTACTACTGTATCATCTGATAACAGTTAGGAGCACATCGAGAGATGGAGTAATTGGAACTATTTAAAAGAAATTAGCAGTAAGATCAAGTTTGGTACATAGCAAACTAGCATACTAGAATCTAGATGAATACAGTGTAGTAGAGCATTCAGCACAAAAGGAAGAAAATTTATAGTAGGATCTTCATGGTCCGGCACATTCAAGAGAAGGCGCATACACTTAAAGAGGCAGAAATCTACTGTAGTGTAGAATGTAATAATTGTTTTCTGCTACAAAGTTGTCAAAGGGGGCAAAACTTATGGTGCCTTATTTTGATAAAATGCTCTTGTAAAGGATGTGGACCAAATTTCCACAAATGCACAAATAAGCATGTGACTAAAAGTTAATCTTTCAAACACATTGCAGAAATGTGTTGCTTTGGATACAAAATTTGTATAGAAGTCGAATGTGAAAAGAAAGGGAACAAAAAACTTAGAAGGCTTTCAGGTTTAAAATGAAAAGTTCAATACAAAAAGCATTTAAAAGGCCTTTCGCACCTTCATTTGAGGAAAATCATCCTTTTGTGCTTCATGCAGCAACTTACTAAAGACTGGTGGAGCTAACATTCCATCCACCACCGCATTTGAAGTTTCATAATTGCCGCTATTTTCTATTCCACTCGTCGCACGATACAGATGGCCAAGTTTCAACCTTAGACGATAGTTGCCTTGTGAGTGGTAAATTTTCGTAGCAAGAGGAACTGGAGCATCTGATATACATGGACAATAGAATCAGCTAGCTCCTTATCAGCACATAATACAAAGTCATAAGAGATTAAATACATGAGTTAGAATGAAAAACATAGTAAAGAATTAAATAAGGATCAACAAACACTAAACTACAAATACAAAGAAACAGGCTCGGCTTGCTTTGTTCAGGTTTGATTTACTAAAACCTATAATTTTATTGTTATACTAGCTCTTTTACAAATAGGTCAGCTTGTTTAGCAGTCAGTAATTGCTGCAACTATGAATGCATTAGGATCTCATCACTTGCTCAGTATGATTTTCCGTAACAGAAGTCATGCAATCAATGGGATTCATCTTTATGTCGCCCGTCTGCTTAACTTCGTATGGGAGACAAATATAAATGCATAGAACAAAATGAATCATCTCTCTCCCATCATGACTACTATCTCACTCTAGAGGTTCTGAGGGATGTTCTCTGGATAGCATTAAACTAAACTATAACCAAGAAGGTATTCTATTCAAGATTGCCTCATAGCTTTGATTCCAAGCTTCTGTTATCAATTTTTGGTTTATGATAATTTAGCATCAATGTTGGGATTTGGGAGGACTCATTTCAGGTTGATAACCAAATCTAGAAAACCACCAATTTCTTTGAAATCTCTACAAGTTTGATTTAAGGTTTTTCATATTTATTAGCAAATAAGAAGATTTAATTAAACAGTCCACAACTACCCAAATGGTTTCACGACCTTGTCTTGTTATGAGCACTAGGTGATCTCATTGCACATGACCAATAAATCTCAATCAGTTTCACACAAATTATTCTCTAGGTCAGATACAATCTTTTCCTATTCTATCTATAGAATACCCGTACATCCTCCACTAAATTCTTATCATCGAAAAATACGCAGATATATATTTTAAAAGTATCCTTGATGAGAATGTGCAACCTCTAGGTCAAATGCAATCTCAATCAGATTCAAACAAATTTTCTAAAAGTACACTTGATTCATCCTCAACAACAGAGAAAAATCATCTCTGAATACAAATTCTAAAGAATGTCCCTTAAAAGCAAGGATTTAAGTGCCCATCGGCACAGGTCGTATCCACCGCGCCATATCGTGCCAACAAAATATCAACACGACAGTCCCTGAGCCGTCCCTGAGCCGATGGCACAACTCAAAACTCTCTATTCTTTAAATTACTAAATAATTTTCTCAATAAAGTAAATAATTTTCTCAAAAAGATTTAATAAAGATACATAATTAACAATTACATTATTTTGTTGCTAAATAAAATAAATATTTCATGCCATTATGTGTCAGTACATATATATTTTTTGTGACTAACACACATCGGCATGACCCAGCACGCATCGTGCCATACCGTGCCAACAAATTTTCGGTACGATCCCGTACCACGGCACTTAAATCTTTGCTTAAAAGAAAAAAAAAAAAAAAAAAAAAAAAAAAAAAAAAAAAAAAAAAAAAAAAAAAAACTCCTTTTAAAAGGTTGTTTGCAATGCTCTCTAAATATGTTTTCTAAGGTACTATTGTCTACTAGCTTTGACGTTGGAATATATGCTTGAAATAATTTTTATCGGGTTAACTTCCTAGTACATTTTCCTAGAATAACATGGATAAAGGGACGATCACTTTGCAAGATAAATTCAAGACAATTTAAAGACGTTTTTGATAAGGTAAACGAAGGAAGCTTCCTAGAAATTAAACAACTATAGATAATTCAAAGTTCAAATATACAATAAAGGAGAACTAGTATTCAACTTAAAATGGACATTCAAGGAGATACTATATGTTCTCAACAGTTAATACCTCCATGGCCAATTTCAGAAGCATTGACGGTTGTCATGTGATCCACTGAAGGCGTTGTTCCTGCAGATCGCAGAAGCATACCGAGTCCTATATCAAGAATATTAAAGAACTACAATAGTATGTATAAATTTTGAAGAGGAAATATCGAGTATTGATATACATGTTAGTCAGCAAAGTAAAAGTAGTCCTTATCAATAAGGAAGGTAGAGGCGAGGTGTCAAACCCCAATAGTGCCTTATCAGCTAGCGAAGAGACTATGCATGGGTATAAAAGGACTAGCAGTCCAGTAACTTGAGTTGAAGTAGTTTTGGCCAGTGGTTTAGACTCAAAAAGCCACCAGTGATGAGAGTAACACTTTAAAGAAATATGAATTTCTTTCAGAGGAACTTAAAGATATGAAACTGTTCCAATTTGTTTTATTTCTAAATACATTTGATTGAGGTTCAAAAACGTGTGCAAAATAAATTCCAGTTAGATCTTATCACAATACCCCAAAAGCTTATGTAGCTTAACTACTTAATCATACATAACTGAACTATCTTTAGAAGCAACAAATTTGAAATAAATAAAACAAGCAAATTCTTAATATTCGATAGGCAAGACAGAAAATTGAGAAAGTAAAAAGTGGAAATGTTACAACTATGCATAAGCATCATGTTAGAAGGAAATTTTTAAAGAAATTTTAAGACCAGTCACGGTTAAAGGTCAAACTTATCGATAGTAAAAACTTTCTCTTAAATTGTACACATTCTAACACATCAATCAGTGCTCTTCCTTTCCTCGCAAGCATTATTTCATTGCTATTCACATTAACATTGATACAAGTACGTAACTCCTGAATTCGAAAATGATAATACAATATATTTCCAAATATTTCAGCTTTTACTCATTACTGATTCATGAACTCAAAACAGCCAGAACAGTGACCACGAAGTTTGTAGAAGTATTATATACAAAAAGAATTTAAAACATAAAATCAGACAAATTTCTATAGTATTTTGGTGATTGAAACCTACAAGGGTAAATAATGAATTAATAGAAAAAAATATAAGACTTACTTGGGGCCTCCCCTGAATGTGTAGAATGCAGGGTGCTCTGATTTTCGAAATTTGATTGTGAACCACCACCGCCGTTCCTATTCAATGACTCAGATTTTTGTTTCTCATCTACATGTAATCTTTGGCCTAAATGAAGTTAATGAAACTAAAAACAGAGCTAGCTAAAATTTTAGAAGAATGAAACAAAAAATTTTAAATTTTGCTAATCACAGCACAACCAAACCAGCCTATCACCAGTTTTAGGACAAGATAGCATGTAAGAAACAAAGAATATTGAGAAATAACACTCATTCATCTGTCCTTTGCACTTATGTGAAAGTATCAACCATGTTTAACAACCAAAAGAACAATCAATATAACCTTCGTAGAGAAAAAAGATGATTAAAAGTAAAGAAAAGAATCCACACATTTAGTTAAAGGCCAATTATGTTAACCTATTCAAGCTATGGTGATTAAAATATTGTTCAAGACTTAATTGAGAGGTTCAATATGTGTGGTTTGGCTGGCGTAATACTTCACACAACCTTCATTACCATCACTTCTACAAAAATATCAAAAACATGATGAGTTATGAGGATTTTAAAGAACAAACAATATAGTATATCCGGGTTCAGTTCACCTTTTTAGCTCATAATAAAGAAGTTATAAATTTCAAACAAAGATTGAGAAAGAGTAGAGCACATATCAATAGCCTTAAGTGTCATACAAAGTAATGCTTACGATACAAAACAATATCAAAAAATCCCTTCCATTTTTATTTTTGATACTCAATAATCAATAAGAATACATCAAAATAATGCATAAATATCATCATAATTAAGTTTTCTTTCATCTGATTAACTTAATTAGTTGTTTTATTTTAATTTTCTGATATTTAGGATTTTATAAACTTCTATGTAATTCTCCCTATCATCCAAGTTCTTGGGGATCAGTTGTTCTTGCATAAACAAGTCAAAAATAACCTATCAAAACAGAAGACAAAAGATCGATGAGATAGTCCACAAGCATGTTACTATGACAACTTTCATGCACTACATTTTAGAAGAGGTATTGTCCTTATAATGAATGGCAATCTCAGAGTTTCAAAAGTGAGCTTTTGACCAAAAAAAATTAAGACCTCATCAACATAACCAATATTAAGAGATTTGATAATTACCAGCTGCTAGTAACAATAATACTGTGTATAACCACATTACTGCACAAACACCTATTGGGACTGGTAAAGCGTTAGTTCTTTTGGACACTCAGACACGACAAGACATGGCATCACGTTCCTCTTTTACGTCGCATGCTTATGTGAGCATCTCACACTTGGAGTGTCATGTACTGAGGCTTTTAAGAATTAAAGTTTTAAAAGGTTTGCAGTGAAAATAAAGTTTAATGTTGAGTTCACAAATTTTAAGTTCTATAACATTTCAATGTATGAAACCAAGAATTCATGTCTTTTGGACCGCTCACTTGCTCAGCAACTGAACAGCATGATAAACAAGGGATGCAACCACTAATTTGCAAGTACCGCATGTTCTCAATGAAGTGTCAATGTGAATTCACTCTATCCTTTTTGTTCAATAACAATGAGGAAGTGGTCAACAAAAAGCATTCTTCTCCTACTTTTTTCATTAAACCTCTCTGCTCCAATATATCAATAGATTAAAGATATTGTATTTGGCCATCTCAATCAAAAATATGCATAACACCTTATGCAATACGAAAACTACAAATTGTTGTCATAACGTGTGGAGTTGCACAAACTCATTTTCAATAGTAAGATATTCACATGAAATTCAATTGACAGCACTCCATTTTAAGCAATGCAGGCAGCAAGTCAAACAAAACCTCTTTTCAACATTAAATCACAACTATAATGCCAACACATTATAGTAAAGGTGATTGTAGTTTTTAAAAGAAATAAATGTGATTAAAGCACTTGCTTAGGCATTGAAAATCAACATAATAGATGGAAGGATACTGCCGTTAGATGACTGTGATATTTTTCTTCCCTTCCTTGGAGGCTTCTTATGACCAGAATCACCATCAAGTTCCACGACAGTATCTCTATTTGAGCTAAATGACCTACATCGCTCTGCAGAAATCATCTGCAAACTAGGTGAAGATTTACAAATAATGGTGCAAGAGGTTGCCAAAAGAGAAATTAAGTTGGCATTACAAGGAGTGCAATAACAAAAGCAGATTGTTTATCACATTTTTGTACAAGGAAATTTCTAACAACTAAATAACATAATAGAGGATTTCTTGTTGCCTGTGGTCGTGAGATGAGCGACAAAAGGAACTTTTTTACCAGGTAAAAGATGCCCACAATCTCTAGAAATACATAGAGGATGAACTTATTCTATTTAGAGTAGAATTACTTTGCCCTGAAGGAAGGCTGGGCAACCTCAAAGAAAGAAAAATATACAATGTGTAAACAAACTTCATCTCAAAAGATTGAAACAACAGGTCATCCAAAGAAATTTGGAGCTCAAAGGAAGCAGGACCAAAAAAAAAAAAAAGTATATAATCAGCTTCGGCGTTCACAAGGGAAGAACCAAAACAAAACTTAAAATGTTTCAAGACACAAAATATAAACAATCTCTTATAAGTTATTAACAAAGTCAAAAACCTAGAATAGTTTTCGCATAAAAATATCATTGTACCAGCATGAGCTGCATATTGACTTTCTTTGATTGGCTTCTTACAAGCATTACAGCATACCTTCAGGAAACATATCAATGTTAGCAATATCAATGTTAAAAAGGCCAAAATTGAAAAAGAAATCAAAATTGAAAAGAAATTCAGATAGATATGAATAACCAGTTGACAAAAAATTATCAAGTCAAAACTATCATTTCCAATGAAACTTGAAAATTAAACAACAACTGGAAAGGCATCTTGATAAAGTAACAAGATCACAGGTCATCTTCGCATTTTTGAAAAAGAGCAACAGGGAATAAATATACAGATATATAGCCATGACATCAGTTTTACATGCTCCTGACTACTCTCTGCTCTAAACCCAACCCACCTCTTCGCCAAAAAAAAACAACCCTTCCATTTGAAACTTTCTCAAGATTGTGGGTGATTTATTTTCAAAAGAATTACACAAATAATTCCTCAATATAAACTAAATAGGGACTTACACTCAATCTTGACTAAGAGCAAGAATGAGGATTTTAGGTTTGAGGCATGAGAAAAAGAAAGTAAAGGTATGGGTAAAAGAAAGCCATTAGCATGTAGACAAAGTAGAGCACATTAAAATAAGTGAGTCTTCCAATGCAACAGGAATTCAACTAGGATAACGAGACTACAGAAATATAAAACCATTAAAAAAAGGTACACTTTATGAAATCATAAAAAAGGTATGCTTGGCTGAAGTATGTATCCGCATATACTTCCAACTACTATTCCGATCACATAGGCATTGTTTGTTTGTAAATTACCAGGTGCAGCGGATCTGTCAATGGCCTACAATCAAATACATGCATATCTGAAAAGAGTGAAAGAAAAGTGTGGATAAAGATCAGATCCCAGCCTTACCAGGATAAACATTTATTAAGTGAAATATAGCATTAATTGCAGACTAACTAGTATCACAATTACTCAACATATATTTGCAGGAAACACGAGCATAACAACTGTCAAGGTTCTTCTCTTCATAAAATATTCAACTTCAAAGCTAATATTTAGCAGCTCAACTATCTTCATTTGATATCTTAGTTGTATGAGTAATATCATTTATCATTCCTATAACTGCAAAAGTTTCAAACATAATTTACAGTTAAATAGGAGTTCCATTTCAATTTGATATCAAATGAATGAGAATCCAGGATTAGCTATTATAGTATTACTACATTTCCCAGCTTATAAAAAGAGTTAAGATGCAAGAAAGTTGACAGTGCAAAATTCAGCGCTACAAGATTAGACACCTCAAAGACATCAACAAAAAAAGTACATTAAAATATATAAGAATTTCCAGCAATTTTAATTTCCATCCAAGTCTCTTTAAGACTCCAAAGTGTGCCTCTACAATGTTGTGTTTAATTCAGAAATTTCTAAAGTTGATTTACAATCAACAAAAGCTGTAAAACAGTTACAGATGATTTGCGTAGAATTCCCTTAAGTAGAGTTACACTCCCACAAACCCAAATTATAGAAGCCTGAGTGTAAGTGTGAATGGTGATGATGATACAATTACTGTGGGAATTCTTTAACTGTCCTCTCAGCTTTGTGTCTGCCCTAGCAAACCCATACTACTGAAGATAGAGAAAAGGCATGACTTACTGAACCAATTTTAAATAATCATACACATCCGGAAGCAAAAGTACTTGTTTTTTGCGAAACTAACAGTGTAAAACAACAGTTAGATGAGGTATTGGAAAAAGTTATCTCAAGTATGGTGTCAAATCAAAACAAGATTAGAAATTTTACTTGCATAGCTCAGACAAATAAAACAAAACAAAGATAATAAAACAGTTTACAACTGGAATACACAGTTTGAATATCAGTCCGAAATACAGCAATTTACTTACCAAGTCACAGAAACTATGCCTGTGAAAAAAGAAGATGCCACTAGATAACAGAGCATAACGCAAAAAAAGAGAATGTTAATAAAACATCAGAGTTACGGAGGAGGTACCTTAACAGGGAAAAATGAAAAGATCATTGAAAGATTTAGATGAAACTAGATCATTGAAAGATTTAGATCAAACTAGTATGAATTCTAGTAAATATTTATTTCAAAAAAGGAGCAACTTACCTTCTTCCTCAAGTAAATTTGCATCATCTGCTTCAAGGAATTCCTTATAGATGATCTGGGCAGCAATCTTTTCACGGGTCATTTCTTCTGCAAAAGTTTAGGTAAACATGGATAAAAAGTGTTATACTCATTGTTCTACATGCCATGGAACACTCCTATGCTGATTGGCCTTTGACACTGTATGTGTTGCGGTACAAATAATGCCAAATACACAATCCCCACGGACCCTGTAAGGAGCCTTTGTCTGCATGTACCAGCATGTTCCCACCATGGTATGTGCTTGCTTTAGGTATGAATATTGCAATGTTATGCTCTCTTCCATAGCAATTTATGCAGCAAGCATCCAATTACATACATTAGATCAAGCTAATGATTATTGCAGGCAAATGAAACAAATAATGGAAAAGTATGACCTCTTCAAATTTTGAATATTCTTGTAATGTATTGGATGGTTACAGATAATATAACGACCCGACCCACTAGCAATAATAACTCGTTGGGCCCAACCGATCGACCCAAAATGCTTAACCCCAGTTATTATTACTAGAGTTCATGGTCACTTGTATTCCTAATCACAACCCCTTTCCCATCCGGTGTAGGACTATTAGGATGTCATCAGACTCCCCCCGTTTAGGCGCTGACATCCTCGTCAACCCAATCACACACATAACCCAATATCACCGGGCGATGTGAGGTCCAACTCACACTTTCGACCGATGAACGGGCTCCAATACCAAATGTAACAACCCGACCCGCTAGCAATAATTCGGCCCAAACCACCAGCCCATAATGCTTAAGACCAGTTATTATTAATAGAGTTCATGGTCCTTTATATTTCCAAACACAATTCCATTTCCATCCGATGTGGGACTTTTGGAGTGTCACATATATTTTTCATACCAGAAGAAAGATACAAAGCATAATAGCATCATTATTAAATTGATTTACGAAGTGAGGGAGGAATAGTAGACATCTAATTTATTTGTACACAATAACCAGAAGAACAAGAAGAAAGGTACATAGATTTCTTCAAGAAGAATTTCACATAAGTTAGAAAAAAGGTAAATGGAACAGATTTGACATCAAAGTCAGCTATTGATTAAACTATCAATGAAAAGTTTCACAATAGAATAGCCCACAAACTAGCAATGAGGGTCAACTATTGTTTAGATTGTAACTTCAAAAATAATGGAAGATAAATAACTACTTTTTCAAAGCAAAAAAATGGAAAACACACAGAACTGTCAAAGTCATAAATCATGAATTTTTTTTCTTTTGAGATTAAACCTGTAGGTTAATCTTGACAAATTCTTAAGTTTAAACAAAAGAGATAAAACTTTTGGTTTCCTCCTCTTTCTCTTCTCCTTTATACTATGTTTAGCTCAGTTTGCCTTTTCTCAGTTTCTATAATGTAAACAAAGCAAAACAACAAGATGCAAAATGTTTAGTTAGCTCGACATGGATACTACAGTGCCAGCTCCAGAAGTCTGCCCAGTGCTATTTAGATTTAGGTTTGATCAGAGAGGAGAATATTAAGTCCCCAAAAGAAGTGATGCTTAACTTATTGTATGTTGTTATATTGTACAAAGAAAGATAATTAGTAGGTTGTGTTCTTCATTTCCATACAATCTGCGGATGGATCATATCTACTAATTTCTAGATAGAATTATATTCTCAACTCCTAGTACAAATAGACCTTTGGTGAAAATGATAGCAGATAGGTTTGGAAGATAACACTTTCTAACATTTTCTCATGCTTATTGGCAATTTTGTATTTTGACAACTCTATGAGAAGTCGGCCTTTGGAGTGGTATAAACTACCAGCACAACTGGAGAAGTTGAATATTTTTTTAATGTTTATCAAAGATTAAAATAGTGCACAAGAATCAAAAACCAAATTATATACCATAAACTCATGGTACCTGGTGTGATATCTGAACAATTTTCAATTGTAAGCAGCCTCACCATGGTTGCCATTCTCCTATGTCCAAGCATGCATACCATTTGGAAAAAGGAGCCTACAAGTTAGAGCAAACCAAAAAAATATTAACAATGGCACACAATCAAATTTGTACTTGGAATGCAAGTTTCATGAAATTCATACATGGTGATAACAGGATGTGCCATGCTTTCAATTTCAAGAAAAAATCTATCAAGATTAAACTTTAATTAGTAAATTTACAATTGATGTATCTTGTTGTGCTAGGAGAAGATTTGACCAGGAAAGTAACAACAGCAACAACAACAATGAAGTCTTATAGCCGACTTAAACCAGGCTCGTTATCCTTTTTTCTGGTTCAACTATGGCTTAGACGTTTCTTCTATTAGTAATAAAATCTGATTTCATCCACTATAGTCAACTAAATGAATATGGGTCTCTCTTCCCCTAAAGCGTCTAACGTCAAAGTCAGATCACTTCTCTTTTAACTACACTATACAAGCAATGACCCAACTGGCTCACGAGTACTAGCCACTTGTTGGGCAAAAAAACTAGTAGGCCAAAATGCTTAAGCCCAAATTACTTGTACTATTGTGCTTATTATTATATACCCAAGTAAACTCATCATTTTCTGATGTGGGACTTCATAGTGTGACAAACTCCCACGCTTTGGGGATTTCCATTCTTGTCAGGCCAATACATGTCCCAATTTCCTCATAATACATATTCACATGAGTTTTGGAGGGGGTAATGAAATCCACCATACTATCACCACTGCTCTAGTTGTCTTGCACACCCCTCCCCGCCTTCTCCCACAATTAGCACCTTTGATGCACAATCACTAGCCCCACAAGATATTTTGCATAGGAGTGACTTTGATATCATATGTAAAGACTCAACAACTAACCACTAGTATAAGCAACTTGTTAGGCCTTCGCCATTGACCTAAATTGCTCTACCTAAATTATCCAAGTAATTCATACTAATGATCAATATTACAAAAGGCGGAATGCAGTATTCATGCAGTTATCCACCGTATAGCGCAAATAGGTATGCGGGCGCATACGCAGTCCAGCTAATAAAATATTAAAAAATATTTATGTATTTAAAAACATATAAATACTTACTAACTATAATACCCCATATTTTTATTTTATTTAATTATTTGGACTAATTTGCATACTTATAAACTTCAAGGGTTTATGTGCAAATTGGCCTTTAACCTAATTAATATAGGAAATCTCTTCTTTTCTATTATTAGTACACCCCCGCCCCTACCAGCCGCTTCTCTTTTTCCCACCCGCACACCTCTCTCTCTCTCTCTCTCTCTCTCTCTCTCTCTCTCTCTCGCACACACGTACTTGCCTTCTTGCTTCTCCCCGTCCTCCAACGCCACCGTCGTCATTCTTGGTTGCCACCACACTTGATCGTCACCGACACTTTTTGGATTGCGGTCGACGACAACTCGTTCACTATTGTTTCCTTCATCATCTTTGAAAAATGTTCGTTGATTAAAATTGATATTTAGCATTTGATCAAACAATACTCGAATTATTTAGAGGTAAACAACCTAACACCCGTTAGTTTATTTTTGATAAAATTATAGAAATATGATACGACAAGAAATTTTCTTTTGCATGATTTTTCAAAATAAGGGTTAAGCGTGCTTATATAAATTAGAAATGGTTGAAAAAAGAAAAAAAAATTCTAAAAAGCTTTGATTTGACTTCTGTGCAATTTTAGAAAATAAATTGTGCTTATTTGATAAAAATTCAGTATTCAATAATTTGTTTTCTTTTAAAATATTAACTGAGTAAATAACCTTAAAGCTATGATGCCTCTTGGCATTTTGCTATAATTATGTTGAGCATATCGACATAAATTTTGTGATAGAAGCTAGCTTCGATTTTGTATAGCACCTTCGAGTGCAATTTTGTGACATGCTTTTGCATGCAATTTTGTGATGCGCCTCTCGATACTATTTACGTACACCTTCGGGGGCCTTCGCTTTGTAATCGCACCTTCGGGTGCCTCCACTGTGTGCTTAAGACCTTAGCCAACAGATCGCTAGTTATCGGAGACTTTTATTTTGAATTATAATTTTTCTGGAATAGAATGTTTTTGTTAAAGTTCTATTTTTCTTAGTTCTTCTGTAAAATATACTTGTTAAAGACACAAAATTCTGAAATAAGATTTGTAAAATTTTATGAAACTCGGTCATTGTTATTATATTTTCAGTATGAAAATTTATACTTGATTATTTAGAAAATTTTCTATTTTGCATGCTTAATCCAACTAACGTGGTGTATGGTTGCTTACCCAGGACCTGAGTATGATCAGCATGTCAGGGATTCGGAGTGAATGTCAGAAATAAAATACACTCTTAGCCTATATATAAATATAGTTAGACTGTTGAATTTACAGTGAACATTTAGCTATTGTATTTTAAAATTTTATAAGTTTTGAGCAGAACATGATTAGTGGAATAAGTAAAAAATTATGAATTTTGGATTTTTGTGAATAGTTTTGTAGCCTTGCATATTTGTAATTACTAAATTGCATACACGCGGCGTCTGTTATGCCCTTGGGTTCAGGGCATGACACTAACAAAGCTAAGTAACTAAAGTAACAATTCATAATTCACAAATCAAAATAATTAATTTCAACTAACAAACCTCATATGCACACATGTGCGACTAAGCTAATAATTAGCGATTAACTCTCAATTATTAAATAGACAAATAAATAGAATTTCGATGCAAAATCATAAAAAATGTCAAACAAAAATCAATGTTCTAAAAGGCAATATTCTAAATTTTGATTAGTAATTTTTTCAATAAATTGTCATTCGCGTCATTTGATAGGTTGACACATAAAAAAAAATAAAAATTTTCTGTATGCCCTTGAAAAAGCATATAATTACATAGATTCCCCTTAAAGTAATGAAATATCATAAATAACGCTCTATACATAAGAAACTTTCAAAAATAACCCTACTGGCTACTTTTTGTCAATATTTTCATTAATAGCAATTAAATTACTATTTTTCCCCTATCACCATTCCTTTATAAAAATATTCCAATAGTCACATATCAAATAAAGTTTCATAAATACCCTTCAAGTTTAAGAATGTCCTATAAATTAGAAAATGAGTTTTTGTAAAATGAACTAAAACAAATTGAGATTTAAATTACTATGTAAAAAATCAAAATAAAGATTTTATAAAAAATGAAGAAACTAAAATATAATGATCAAAGGCTTACCAGCTTAAAACTAATCCAAATAAACTGTCATATTACAAGCTGAACTATCTAAACTAATAAAATATCTAAACTTCATTTAGTACATACCATAAAAAAATTCTTAGGTAAAAAATTTTATAGCAAATATTTATATAGTATATAAAGTAATTATTAGTATTTTTATCTAAACTAATTGGTGAAAAACAAAATTAAGCGGGATAAATCAGAACACTCCACAGCTGAGGGTTTCTTCATATATTTTCACCGAGAATATATTTGTAAGAAATTATATATTTGAAAGGATAATCGTCATATAACAAAATTTACAAGGCATCTATGATGCTTTTTAATTTTAGAAGAGTGCAAAGGAAACTCATCCTAATATTTTCACCTAGTTAAGCTAATCTAATGAAAAGAGCTGAAAAAGAGGTTAAAAAGGTAATATCCAATTTTAAAATGTATAAACATCGTTGTTAAATTGACGGATGTCTAGCAACATTAACAAGGAGGACATTCTTAAATATAATTAACATTTGGAGGGTAATTTATGAAATTTTGAAATTGAAAGGGCATCTACGATACTTCCTATTTTTAAAAGGCACGAATGAAATTGCCCCTTAAAAAAAATCTAGTATAATAACATCTAATAACATATAGCAAAAATTATTCACTAATATTTATAAACGTAATTATTAAATATATTACGAATAATACCTACTAAAATAAGAAGAGAGATAGATAGGTTATATTTATATAATGATAATTATATTTATTACATTCTTATTAACTAAATTTAAATGAAATAGTCATGTGTATATATATATATAATCAATAATCAAACAATCTAATTCAAAACTACATTGCAATCGCACCTTAAAAGAATTTAAAAAAAAAAAATTACTACCACATATGCAGTCTGACTACATATTGCACCACATATTACATATGTGGTGCGGTTGATGGTTTGAACTGCATATGCTGCTTTTTAGAACAATATAACGATCATATCATTATATTACCAAGTAGTCTCCCAACATCTGTCATTGTGGGACTTTTCCTACTAAACATTCCAAAGTATCTTAGCTATTTTCTCAGATATTATAATGAATACTGCTTTTCTGAGTTATGAAAAACCTAACAATTTCTTATCAACACTAAGCACATACATCAATTTTCTCATTTCAACTATTAGTTCATCAAGAATGCGTTCAAAAGCACTAGAGAGCCGGTGCTTCCACTTTTTCGCGCATCGAATATGCATCACAATTTATGCACATGCTCGATGAGAAAGAATTTTAATAAGCATCATGAGGGCGCATATCTTGAATTAGGCAAATTTCAATAATGATATGCATTCGATTTGCAAAAAAGTGGTAGCACCAACACACTAATGCTTCTAAAAGCATTCTGGCTTGATTCCTCAGCAAGACCAATTTTCTCAATAAGTTGCTCTATAGCTCAAGAAGTACCAAATGATGTCAATAAGAACTTAGCATCAACTTTCAGCATCCTCCTTCACTAATGTGAATAATATTGACTTATATATGTTCTTTCAATTGAACAATCCCTACAATAACAACAATTTCTTTTAGCAACTCTTGACCCTCAATTGAAGGCATCATCAACAAAAATAGATATAAGTTCATCCTACAAATGCCCAACACGTTCATCCATGATCAACACCAAAATTAAGGATTTACATTGAAATCCCCTCAAGACAGGAAATTTACTAACCACTCCTTGTATTGTCGTTACTTGTCACCTCCCATGTATGCCCATGACCTCATCTATGATTCTACATGTATCATTATTGTGCTTCCAACTTTTATTACCTTTTCCAAAAGATGTGTTGCCTTTCAAGCAAATATATTCCACCATAATGTTAATATCTAAAGCAACTTTCATTGCAAAAGGAGAATGGAATTAGTTTTCACTTTTTATACTAATCCAACGACAACAAAATTAAGAACACATTTTCTTAACTTGGATTATGTAATATTATTGGTAGATATCATACGAGCTTCCTTTAAGAGTTCTTCAACTAATAATTAAAAAAGTTGCTTAATTTAAAATAGAGGATAGAGGAAGAGAGAGAGAGAGAGAGAGAGAGAGAGAGAGAGAGAGAGAGAGAGAGAGAGAGGCAATTTTTGTTTATGAATCATCGATGCCCTCGATAACGTCTAACCCTAGTGTAACTATTGCTGCATAGAAAGATAAAACTTAAAAATGACAAAACCAAACTAGGAAAGGTATATCATGACAACTTGAAATATAAAAATTTCACTAGTCACCATCCCGTAGTCATAGCTAAAAGGTGATCGTATCAACTAGCCACCAAGCGCATATCTCTACAGTTTGCCACTACGGATGGCATGCACCATTACAACATTGTAAAAATCAGCATTGGTGTACATCTTAGAGTTCAATAATTCGCAGATTGGGTCAAAATCCAGTTTTTCCATAACTACATTATAACTCTAGATATTGACACTCTCACCAGTGTCACAATGAGCTTTCATATTCAAGCTATGGATTATTAAAGAATTTCCAGTTGCCTAATTCGTTGTACAGCAGAAAGTTAAGGTTCATATGAAAGATATCCTATTCAGTTTTGATAAAGTTTTTTTTAATTGTCAAACCATTCATATATTGCACAAGGTTTCATCAAAGTCTTAGATTGAAGTGACAACTATCACAGTCTATTTCGCCTCTGACATCTCCATAAAGACTTTTAATTGAAGCATTGATCAAAGTCTATTCTAACCACTCAGGCAACATATTGCTTTGCTTCAAACTAGATACGGTGATAGTAAAAGTTAAAAACGCCTAAGACAAAGCATGAAGAGCATTATAAAAAATTAACCAAAGCATGAAGAGTATTATAAAATTAACCAAACTATAAGTCACCACTAATTGAGCTGAGCAATTTAAGTCTTATGCTACATAAACCACCGAATAACATCACCTTACATGTTAGAAGATACTAATATCACCTTATTTTCATTCAATATGCCATGATAGTCAAAAAATTATTCCTTATACCATATCCCACCAAATAGATTTTGTAAAAATGTTGGACAAGACGAATTGTGTGACTTTCCACAAGATGCCCTTGTTATACAAAGACCAAGCATGGTAGAAACCTTTCATGTTCAAAGGTTAAAGAGCCTCAAAACTAGAAGGAAAATCATTTTTATAGGTTAAAATATGATCTCTCATCAACAAACATAACTTGATGTTTACTACATGAAAAATAATAGTCACACAACCCTTCAATTTATATTACATTGGACCATCAAAAGAGAAGGATAAATGATGTCATAGAAGTGGCGAACAATAACCATCCAGCGCATGCAATCGACTGAAAGATGTCTCATGTTGTCTTGGGTCTCCTAAAGGTTCCACAAGTTTCCATGCTGACACTTCCATGCTGACACATTCAATTGGAAATTGATGCGAAGGTAATCAATTTGAGTTCAAAATCACTTTACTGATGTTGTCATTTGCTTGTACCTACCAAATGATCATCTCGATTTGTCAACTACAATGAAGATGCTTAGCAACGTCCTAAAGTCAAACCGTACAAAGTCGAATTCCTTGTGCAAGAAATCCATCTATCAACTTCATTGTCCTTAATGGCAAGTATTACAATTTTCCCGATGTTTTCACACGGTGGCATGACTCTTTAAAACAAGAACCAAAAGGGTTGGTGCCTGAAAACCTAAAGAAAGAGAACTTCATGGCACAAATTTTGGCAATGGTAGATCAATCAAACGATGCAACTGATCAACCATTTTCAAGCTGATACTGCCAGGCCATGGCTGCTTCTTCTTCTTAAAATGAATCAAACATACATTCAGTAGTACCATTTCTTAGTGTTGAATCTTCTTTTAAAAAGCATCTCAAAAATTCTTAAAAGATGAGATACTACTAAAACTTTATCTAATATGCTTTAACCAATATTTCGTATCTCTTATTAATTTTCAAAGCAATGACACAATTAAACTAGCGAAGAGGCCGATCTTGCAACTATCTAGATATTAAATCACGTCATAAACTCTCTCTCCATTACTAGCTAATAAGTATGATATCAAATTGAGACTACAACAACACAACATTACAAGCTTCCACAAGGAACCACCAAATTAACCAATCCAAAAGGAAGTATTACCTTCATCTGCATTACAAACCCTGCATTACTTATTCAGCACACAATTTGCATAAACAATCACACTTTAATAATCCATGATCCAGATCAGATCACGCGAAACAATAGACTCACCCGAAATCGAGAAGAGATCTCGTGACCCTTCCGCTTCGCTCTCCCTCCGATCTCGCTCGATCGCCGCCGACGAAGACGAAGAAGAAGAAAAAGAATAATAAGCCCCCTTTCTCAGACGAGGCCCCTCGCCGCCGACGACCCCCTCGCCGCCGACGAGGCCCTCGCCGGCGCCGACGAACCCTTCGCCGACGACAACGACACCGTCGCCGTGGACGAGAGAGAGAGAGAGAGTTGCCCTAGCGATACCCGAGCTGCGATACCCGCGCCGGTGAGCGCCTCGCCCGTTTCGCCCTCACCGTCAAGGCCAATTAAAAAACGAAAAAAACACAAAAGAACAAACAAAAAAAAACCCAAAGAAACAGAGAACTTATGTGTGCCTGTTTGTAGGGTGTCAATGAGCTGATCTACTCTTATTCGGCTCGTTTAAAAAAAAAATAAAAAAAAAAGCCGAACACAAATTAGATCGTTTAAATACGAAGTTAAAAACTTAAAATTCGGTTCCTTTAGTAACTAGTCGAACATTAATTAGCTTGCAAATAATAAATTTAATTTTTATTTTTACTATTATGTATAAAATTAAAAAATAATTAAAAAATTAAAATTTTAATTTAATAATTAAAATTTATAAAAAATTAATCACCTAAAATCTAAATTGTAAAATATATATATATATATACATGAGATGATCAACTGTCCCTGGTGCAGTGGCAAAGGGCTTGGTGGTTGATATCCGTGACCCGAGTTCGAAGCCTAGTTGCTTCTCATTTCCAGCTAAAAGTTTATTTCAAAAATAAACGAAAGCGATAACATGCTACCTTTCTCTCAATAAATATATATATATATATATATATATATATATATATATATATATATATATATATATATATATATATATATATATATATATATACACACACGAGATGTAATTGAGCCGACTCGTGTTCGGCTCGTTTATTAAACAAGCAGAAAAATTCGACTCGTATTCGGTTTAGTAATCGGCTCGTTTATTAAACAAGCAGAAAAATTCGACTCGTATTCGGCTCATTTACTAAACGAGTTAAACAAGCAGAAAAATTCGATTCGATCTTAAGCTTATTTCGAGCCGACCACGAGCTGGCTCGCGAACAGCGAGCTGAATTGCCACCTGTAGCTGTTTGGCAATACAGAATAATTAGTTAAATTATTTTATTTTTTAATTTTTTTTAAATTCGTCCGATTGGAATAATTAATTAACTAAAAAAATTATTTTATTAATATTAATATTACTAAATTTAGAATAAAAAAACATTGATCATATCTCTTTCAAAAAAATACTATAATCTCATCTTGTCGCATTCCCACCCCTCCCTCCTTGTTCCTTTTAGTTCTCTCGCAGTCACTCTTTAAAAATTTAAAATTAAAATTTGAAACTAAAATTTAAATTTTAAAATTTAAAATTTGAAAGCAAAATTTAAAATTTGAAACTAAAAAATTGAAAAATAAAATCTAAATTTAAAATTTTTAATTGTAAAATTAAAATTTATTATTTTAAAATAATAAAATTTTATGTTTAAAATTTAAAATTAATATTATAAAATTTTAAATTTTAAATTTTAAATTTAAATTTTTAAATTTGAAAATTAAAATTTAAAATTTAAAATTTAAAATTTCACATTCAAATTTTAAAATTTTAAAATTCAAAATCAAATTTTAAATTTTTAAATTTGAAATTTATATCCTAATTTTAAATTTTAAAAATTAAAAATTAAAAATTTATATTTTAAAATTTAAATTTTTTTTTTGAAAGTTTAAATTTAAAATAGAGTATTTTTTTAAAAATCACAATCCAAATAGTAAAAAATAGAATAATTTTTTTTATAGTGTATATAATTTTTCAAGATATCAAATATATTATAAAATAAAATTTTATTTTATTTTTTAATGATCGCGAAACAGACCCTAAGCCTTTTCCCTATGGTGTTTTTCTTAGAAATATTTAAAATTTTATTAACTCGTTAATCTATTTTAGGCTTTTACATAAGATTAGAGACAAATTACATTATGTTAGGTGTAATTAAAAAGTATAATAAAAATATATTATACTTATTTCTGTATGTAATATCATGAGCCGATTATGATATGATATATTATTTACTGTTTATATTCGGACTCAAATTTTGTTTTATCCCTGTTTGGTTTCTAAAAAAATAATTTTAAATTTTTTTTTGGATTTTGTGGAGATATAGTAATTTCGTTTTCTAGATTTTTTATCTAGAAAATAAAAAGTGAAGAAAAATATTTTTTATGAATTTTCTTTTTCAAAAAATAGTTTGTCACGGGATATACTTTTAAAATAACCATATAAAATTTTCAAATTGGTTAAATAATTTTTAAAAATTTAATTTGACCAACTAAGTCTCTTCTAGCCAACTCAATGACACGTGCAAGAGACCATTATAAAAGATGATGAATCGTTCACCATCTTCATAAAAGCCATGAATGATTCACCGTTTTTTAAAATTTCATAAAAATACACATTACAAAAAAAGTGGCTTTTACCGACGCTTTTTGGATCATATAACGACGCAGGAAAGCGTCGGCAATGTGGTCACTGACGCTTCAAAAAGCGTCGGAATGTGGGTTAGTAAGTGCATGATGAGAGAAAAATGCCGACACTTACAAAAGCGTCAGTAAATATGCCAATGCATCATACCTGATGCATGAAAGCGTCATCCTTTTGGTCGTTGTAATATCCCTGACGGTCCACAACTCATCGGTGACGATAATACTCGGAGACGAGGATGGCGATAGGGTGATGGATTGGCTCGGATCGGAGTTTTGTAGAGGATTGAGACAATTTGGGATAAGTTGGTAGAGAAAGTAGGTAATGTAGAAGGAGAGAGAGATAGGAAGGAAAAGTGAGGTAGGGGATTGGGAAGAGAAGAGAGAAAATTGGGAAAAGATAAGAGGAGGTAGAAGAAGATTAGAGATAGGAGAGATAGAGAGGAAAGAGAAGGATAATTGGGGGAGAAAGAAAGAGTTAATTCATTTCATTCATTGATGTCTATTTCACTGTTTACATCTATTTTTATTTATACGTCTCTTTATATGTAATGAAATATAAAATAGTATAAAGTTTAGACTAAGATGTAAAAGATAATAAAATGGTAAATATTCTATCTGGGCCTATTTTGGTAGAGATGGCAGGCTTCATCTGGGCCTGAGCACATGTATCCATAGTTAGTTAATTCGGATTCGGCAAAAAAGTCGGTTCGGATATAATACGGATTAAATTCATTGAAAAATTCGGTAAAAAAACAGACTCGGTAATTATTCGGATACGTAATTTATACGGGAATTATACGTTCACCAATTAAAAATTTAGGATCAAAAATTCGACTATTAAATTAAAAAAAAATTCTAGATTTATACTATGAGCATAATCAGTTATAATTTTTAAAAATATAAAAATAAATAGATACAAAATAAAATAGATAGGCTAACAAGATTTCAGGTTTGAAGTCTGAAGGTTGAAAAAACGTCAAATTTTTTATTATAAATAGGCTATTCAATCAAATGATTCAAAACTAATTCTTCTAATAGTCATTCGACTTTCTATATGAGTCTAGATAATATTACACTTAACTCTTTTATCTTATTCAATACTCTAGTTCCTCCTAAAAGGATTGGTATTGCAAGATAAATATAAGAATCAGAACAAGAGAATGGATACCGGTATTAAAAAAAATATAATAGCAAACTATATTACACAATACACACCACGATATATATATAATCAGGTAAATAATTAAGATTGTCCATACATAAATATAAAACATATAAAGTCCATATACTTGCTTAGTTGAAAATTAAATATAAGATAAAGTCCGCACTCTACATAGTGTCTAGTGCCTACTAACATATTCAAACAGTAAACAATAAAAGATATATTAGGCTCATAATAACATATACAAGTATACACAAAAATTTAAATAAATACAAAACACACAAGCACAAAAAGTTCTACATAAAAGTTTAAATAAACATAAAATACACAAACACAAAAAGTTCTAAGACATAAAGTTCACAATACCACATACAAGCATACAGAAAATTTAAATAAATATAAAACACACAAGTACAAAAAATTCTAATAATTATAATCAACGAAATCCGGCTCCTGATTTAACCACAAAAGGTCGAGATTAGTTAATGAATTTTCTTCAATTTCCTAATTGTCGTCTTCATCTCCATCTTTTCCATGATCCACATATTCTGAAAGTTCATGAAGCTTTTCTACTTTTTAATAGGCTCCAAGCTTTTCTAACATTTCCGGAGATAATTTGTTTCTTTTCTTTGTTTGTGCGGCTTTATAGGGACTCAAATTTTTTTCACAAGATGAAGAACTATATGGTTGGCTTAAAATAAGAACTGCATATTTTCTTACCACTGGAAGGAGATCACCACAATAATCCCACCAAACTCCTGTAATGAAGAATAAAAATTAGCTAATAATATTTTTAAAAAATTACACCAAAGTTTAAAAAAACATAACTTACGAGGATGTGAGGTTTTTAACATCATCAAAGCCGCAGAATTGAAAATTGGATTTGCTTTAGAACGATAAACTTGTATTTAATTTAAGAAATCTTCTTTCTCCTCTGGAAGAATTAAATTCTCAAATATGAAAACTATACCATCTTTCATTTCCCGACTTTCTCTAAACCCTTCATGAAACATATAAGCCGGATTCAAAAGAGCAGCAGCTGCATGTATAGGATGCATAATATTTCCATTTCTTCTTTCATCAAATTACTCTAATATGCGCATGAATTTATTTTGATTATTACCCTAGCAATATTTGATTGCTTCTTTGGCTTTTTCCATAGCTTCATATAAGTACCCCGAAGTAGATCCCTCACTATCAACTAAACATAGAACTCGAACAATAGGCTCTAAAGCTTGTAGGACCTCCTTCGCTCTATTCCAAAATTCATTACTTTGGACGAGTTCGATAACTTTCTTTGCTTGTCGACTCTTGTTTAAATTGCTTCCTCTCCATTCAGCAGAAGCAACAAAAAGTCTAAATTCATTCTCAACATCTCCAAGTGATTGCAACATAAGAAAATTTGAAGCAAATCTTGTAACACAAGGATGCTTTAATTCTTTTTGAGTAGCTTCTCGCATCAATGCCAAAAGAACAGTGTGCTTGTACATATGATTTTCAATCAACCTTGCCTCGTCAATTACAATTCGCACCCATTCAACATCCTTATATATATCTTTTAAGAGCAATTGCAAGCTATGTGCTGCACATCGAGTCTTGTACATTCTTGGATACTTTCCCACAAACATGTCACCTGCTGCTAAAAAATTACTACCATTGTCGGTGATGAGTTGGACAACATTATCTGACCCAATATCTTCAATTACAGATGATAAAATATCTTTAAGATACAAAGTAGTTTTCATTTCCCTTGACGATTCAATTACCTTCATTTTACTTAGACAATGATATCTAAAGCATATCCTTCTTATACTTTAGCTTTATCAGTAGATGGTTGGCTTTATGTTTTCATAGATTCTTATTTTATTTGATAATAACAAAAATATTTTTAGTGAGAAACCATAAAGTATTATGTAGAGGGAGGATAATTTACTCAACCTACTTTAGAAATAAAACAAAATACTTAAAAAAAAAAAAAGAGAAAATTTTTTTTATGAAAACTATTTATATTAAAAAGAAACTAGTTAGTAGATAAAAAAAAAAGAAAAAAGAAAAAAAAATTATATTAATTGAGAGCAAATATTAATTTTACTCACAAGACATCAAAACTATGAATTAATAGAGTCTTGTGTTGCAAATCTTGTAACAATGCATCACAGTGAACATCTACGAGTTATTACAAAATACAAATTTACAAAATCATAATTCAAAAATCACATACTCTCAACTGGTGGTGGTGACCGGCAAGGAAGAAGACGAGCAGCACGCGGCCCGGAGGTTCCGATAGCGAGAGTCTTCGGCGCGCAGCCCAGAGGGTTCCGATGGCGAGCAGCGCGCGGGCCGGGACAGGAGGGGTTCCGATAGCGAGTGGCGGGCGGGCCGGGAGGGTTCCGATGGCGAGTGGCGACGCCGGTCGACGAAGTGGAAAAGAGAAGCAGGGAACCGAGGGTGCGTGCTGTGCGGCCTGTGCTGTGAAGTGTGAACAGTGAAGGATTTTTTTTTTTTTCTTGGAAAGTGAAGTGTTGTATGCTGTAAAGCACTATTGGACTTGGACTCTTGATTAATGCAGTGTGCACCACATTGATGAGAGTCTTGGACTCTTGGTTAAAGAGGATTGGATTTAATTTTTGAAATTCAAAAAAAAAAAAAAAAACAATGCCGAATTTTTGGCGGAAAAATTCGGAATTTGCGAATTATTTGCGAATAATAATTTTTGGAAAAAAAAATTTCTGAATTAATCCGAATTTTTGAAAAAAAATCGAAAACGGTCCGTTTAATTCGGATTCTCAATAATTCGCGAATAATTAGCGAATAATCTGCGAATTAACTAACTATGCATGTATCTGATTGCTTAAGAAGTGGAGCGGGTCCTTAGTTCCGACCGCCCGATCCGCTAAGGATCTCTAGATCCTTTCTTCAGATTCCCTCTTTCCTCACGAAGAACCCCAACTCGCCATGAATGAAACTTGCTTCCAATTCTTAATACTTTATTCCCTCTAACCTACTATTAATCTACTATACTAAGCCTCATCTAATCGCCTTCTTGTTCTTAGCTTTTTACAGTCGTTAATAAAAATTTATTGTCAACGCGTTATAACATCGGCAAATGATCATCAATAAAAAAGTCATATTAGGACGCTATGAAGCATGGCCTACTTTCCTTTTTAACGATACTTTAAAGTGTCGGAAAAGTAGTTGTAGACTTAGAGACTACTAAGGGACGCTTTAGAGCGTCGCTGATGTCCCTTAGTCTTAGAGGCTACTTAGGAACGCTTGAAAGCATCGGCAGATTAATTGTGTGTTCTATTTCCTTTTGTTGCAACGCTTTGAAGCGTCGACAAAATAGTTAATATGTTTTGTTATTTGTAAATAGTGACGCTTTAATGCGTCGGCAATCTATTATAGTATGTATGTGTGTGTGTGTGTGTGTATATATATATATATATATATATATATATATATATATATATATATATATATATATATATATATATATATATATATATATATATATATATATATATTGCAGTATAAACAAAATTTTAAGCAAGAACTAAAATCTACTACTGCTCATACATATTTATAATAAAAAAACTAATCACAATGACAACAATATAAATAAATAGTCAAAATATAAACTTCATACCAACGTATTTTGTTAATAAGTCAAAATAGTAACAATGTTTGCATATAAAATTAACTCCAAAAGTATGATACTTTTAAGTTTTACAAAATTAAAACTAATAAAAAGTCAAAGTCATCTTAATCATCTATAGACTATAGTGATGGTGAATCTCTTGTCTCGATGCCTAAGTTCACGGATTGTCCGATAAGCCTATGCAATAGAGATTTTATTTTATTCATTTCCGATTTATATTTCTTTTGCATATCTTGCATTTTGAGCTTGCAATCTTTGAACTTCCTCTTTCATTGGATCATGCATTTCATTTTCTACATTTCTTAGTTGAGCTTGAATTTCAAAAACTTGTGTTGGTGTAGGACTAATCTCATAACCCCTCACACAACCATATCGATCTTTTCCTTTTGTTTTTCTTAAAAATACTATCTTCAATTTGTTAGGTGGCATTTGAGAACTCCGATGCGGTCACTTGTTTAGTTAGATCTCCCAATAAGTCCTCCTACCTTAAAATAAGAAACATAAACATATTAATTGCTTGCCAAATAAGTTTATTGATGTATAAAAAAGATAAAACAAAATGCATTTTGAATACTACAAAATTATTTGACGCTTTATTAATATATTCTCCATCTTTAGTTTTGTGAGTTATTATAAAAAACTCAATACATCCTGGATCTCTATCATTTTGCTCCACCTGATATTAATCATATTAACAAGCTTAGCACAAAAACATAATTCAACTAAATCAACTTGAAACTAGAAACATAAAAACATATATAAGTAAATTTACAAAATAAAGAAAGATTTTAATACAAATTCATGTCTCTTTCTTGCAAAACTTTTGGAACCAGTTGTTTGAGAAGTTGTATGATTTGCACAAGATGCCTATCCAATTCTTGAGAGATTCTACAGAAATAAAATATGTAAGTTCAAAAGTGTAGTACAAAACTATGAGTAAACTGCAAAAAGTATCATTATAAAATACTTATAATGTACTACCTCACTTCTCTTCGAAAATCAATTGCAGACAAGATCTATCCATTGTTATGACACAAGTTCAAGGGGAACATTACTAGCAATCTCTGCTTGTGTACTTTTAGCCTTTTATATTTTGCTTTAAGCTCGTGCTTGTAGTATTTTCATTTTCAATTCACTGATTTCAACACCCATGCTTTAACATTATCATCGCGAGGAAGAAAAAACTTACTCTACAAGAAAGAAAAATAATACATGATATTAAGAATTTAGAGCTTAAAAAATTATGACATACCTGTCACGTCCCAAGACTGGCTATTTGGTCGGTTCGACACGCGCACAGACTCGCCAAATGGTCAAAATCTCCTATGTACGACTATGGCGTCGACAATGTCTGTGAAGACCCGAATCCCCGCGGAAGGATTACTGTTTGATCAGCGGCTTCTAGAGCCCTATGTTGTGTGTTGGAGGCGTATGTACACGAATCGGACCGAAGAAATGAACTCAGTGAGTAAATTTGATCAAGAGTGCCTATTCGGATGTCCTTGTCAAAAATTAGAAGCAGTTTCACGCGAAATGGACATCGGATTTGGATTCAGCGCGGAAAAACGGACACCCGAAAGTTTTTAGTGTTTTCGGGTGCACGGGAGGAGCCGTGGACCGCGGGGGGGACACGTGGCCGCTCCCGATTGGCCGGCGCACCAGGCGCGGTCCATGGGGCAGGCGCGACAGGTGGCGTGGCAGGTGGGTAGGTGCGGGCGCACGCACGCGTGTCGGGGCACCGCCACATGGCGGCGCGTGGTTGCCGGGTGCCAACCACCCGCACGCGGCTTGCGGGCCACGTGGCGAGGCCCGAGCGGGCGTCGCCCCACTGTTGCATGGGGCGGGACACGCGGCGCGCCCTAGGCAATCCGGGTGCAGCCGATGCTGTCCCCTATTTGGGCCCGAATCGAGCGAGCGCCTGAAAGTGTACCCAAAACCCTTTTTTTGGGAATTTCGGGTTTTGCCTATAAATAGGCCCTTGTGAGCCTCCTCTTCAATTTTTTTGGGCAAACCTTGGGGCTCCCCTTTGGCTGAGCACTTCTTCACCAAGTCCTCCACCTTTTTAAGGATCTTGGGCATTTTTGGAGGTCGTGGCATCGACGATTTCAGAGACTCGGCGCACTTCGACATTCCTCTTTCGGTGGCTTTTTCCGTCGTAGTTCCGTACGTGGGCTCCCCTGAGCTGATCCGAAGTAGTTTTTAGCCGATTTCTGCGGCATCGTTTCCACGAGAGGTAGGCTTTTGATTTCTGTGTTTACTATTCCTCTCTATTTTGAGTTTTATGGGGTATTTCGGAGCATCTTTGAACCCCTTTCTTGCTGTGGGTTTTTTTGGATAGCGGAGCTTGTTTGATTTTTATCTCAGTGCACAGTTGTTGTATTTCATCATGTGAGGACTCGATCTACATCTACGCTTCGCGAGGATTGCATTCATATTTTTATTGAAATTTTTAAAGGACATCTCGAAGGTGATATTTTGACTTCTTCCGGACTGAATTTTTGCAGAGTTGTGATCTTGGGGAGTATTACTTACCGCGGTGTTTAGTTTGTATCTCTGTGACCGAGATGAGTTTTCAGGTATTTTTGGGCTCGTTGGAATCGTGGAAACTTGAGGATTACCCACGTTCAGTTTCGGCTCATTTGGACTTCGAATCGACGTGCGCATCCAGGTAGGTTGCTTTCGTCTCCAAAACCGGTGGACGGTTCTCTAATTCCTTATGATAGTGAGCATGCATGTTTAGTGTACCAAATATATGGTTGAGTTGTAAGCTCGGTAAAAGGTATTTGTATGAGAAATTGCAAGATAAGATATCCATGTTTTGTTGAATGAAAGCTTACATAGGTGAGATTGAGAGCATGCATCAATTAATGTACAACCTATAGGATTGAGGTGTAAGCATGAGAAATGGTTTAGATCATGTGGATTGATGCTTACTTGATTTATTGTACATGTTTTGGTGGATTTGAGATCTTGCAGGTTGTAAAATGGATTGTGTTTACCTTATGCTAGTTGAGAGCATGTTTAGAAAGATGATGTTCACATTGGTTGTTATTAGAGATTATGTTTGATGCAATGTCTTTTACTGATATTTGAGCTAGTATCTTGTATGATAGAATCCACTGATGGATTTATTTTCACTCTCATAAATGATATTATAGAATTTGACCTAACACCCTGTCATATGTTGTATGTTTAAAACCAGACTAGTAGAAAACCTTCACTTGGGCTAGGTTCTTTTATGCTTTAGACATCCCACACTTTGCATTTTTTTCTGGATATAGAGTTTTCTCGCCCGGATAGTTTGCCGAGTGGTCGGGTTATTGTGGGACGTATGTTGCACTCGTACATGGGGACTGAGTGGAGTCTGGTAGCTGTGATTAGACCAGTGCTAGTGTTGTTGGGAACCGTTTGGGTTGACGGTGGTCCCGGGTTGTTGAGTGTTGTCCGACCAGTTTTGTTAGCCCTGAGTTGTGGGTCGATCCCGGTTGTGGAGTATCTCCAGCCAGTGTGTTTAGCGTGGCGAGTTGGGTGTTTCATTTTGTGAGCCGTTTGGATCGACGGTGGTCCCCACTGTGGAGTATCTCCAGCCAGTGAGTTTAGTGTCACGAGTGGGTTGAGTTCGCTAGTGTTTCGAGATTCATGAGAGCTTTGTTTATTTGAGTCATTGAGAGTACTCCAACCGTTGTGCAAGATGTTTGAGGATCTTGAGCTCTTCCGTTCTAAGAGTGAGCGTGGATTTTGATTATAGCATGCAGGAGCCACTTTGAGCTCAACAGAGATGCACGGATACTTTCCTCGGTGGGGTCGCGCCCCTCGAGTGACGCTCCGGAGCTAGACCTGTTACTTTGTTATCGCGACTTATCGATGCTGTCCCTCTGGCTGGGCTTTTTTTAGGCAGTCACGGACGCCCTACGTAAGTCCAGTCCTCCGTGGATATAATGGCAGTAGGTGGGAGCAGGCTTGACGGGACCCTATGTGGCAGTCAGTTCGATTGGGTCGATTGAGCACCTTGTGTGCGAGTAGTTGCATATCTTTTCATCTGTATCACCCATTGAGCATTTAGATAGAGGTATGGTAGCTGTAGAGTATCTCCAGCTTTTCTTATTCAGTTTTTACTGCATCGTTATCTTATGCCTCTAGTAGACTTAGTGGGCAGACCGTCGGGCTTGGTGGCGGTACCCACTGAGAACTACATGTCGGTGTAGATCTCACACCCTCTGTCGGTGACAGTTTGCAGGGGCATCTTCTCCAATTCCTACCTCGGCTGTTACTGCTTCTTCTGATCGAGGCGAGGGAGTCACGAGCTAGATCCATACCTGTCTTTGGAGAGTAGCTGTACCCCCTTATTGGAGATTTATAGTACTGTCAGTTAGATTTGTATATTTTACTTTTTAAGAGTTTTCTTTATTTTGAGAGATTGATATATTGTGAGGATCTGACTTGTACTGTGAGCCTGTACACTGTTGTTTTATTATTTTTAGTTTACCTCCCCGTGTGGGTTCTTAGATGTTGTATCAGAGGATGATATATGTTGATTATTTTAGGGAGATGGATATTGTATCTTTATTTTCAGTTGTACAGTGGTTGGATTTTAGTTTTACAGCAGTTTACTTTTCAGCTCTGATATCTGTTTAGCTGTAGTTTTATCCTTGCAGGTTGGACGCTTCGCCTATGCAGGGTTTTCCGTATAAGTGGCGGATCTGTTGGCGAGCCCGGGTCGCAGTTTCGACCCCGGGGTGTGACAATGTCGATACAAGATGAAACAGTGTACAACATCATACATTTTAATTGTTGCATCGAGAGGATATTATACAAAATGAGGAAGTAAACTATCTAAGCAGTTAAACATTCACATAACTATACAAGTTTACTTTTAACATTTAACCTTTACATTTACATCTCCCAAAATGAACCAATAAATCATCTCATATATGAAATACAAGAGGTATAAGCTAAACATGGTGGTCGGCTACCTAGGGCGCAACGCGCTTGCCACGGTCCTGCTCTGCTGCGCTCGTGGTCGAATCTGTAAAACATGGGGGTTGAGAACTACAATAAAGTTTCCAGTGAGTTCGATCGCCAAGACAAACGACTTTCCTACTAGGTCTAACCAAGGCATATGTAAAGCAGTAAAGTAAAGAATAAACAACTATGACTATGTCATATGCAATAAATAACTACTATCAATAGGAAAGAACAACTACTATTATGCCTTGGTACAATGTCATAGACCCAACTCTATATGAATGATCAAATAGTTCATCGACCCAATCAACCTACACGGCAATTGCCGGGCCCGACTCACAACTAAGCCAGGAGGGGAGATACGCCCTCGACCCACCCCGGTTGTCTACGGGGAGATACACCCTCAACCCGTGGGGAGATACGCCCTTGACCCACATGTAATACTCCGGAGTATACTGCTTGTGGAGGAGCGACCTCCACAAGCCATACAGATTATGTGAGCATGATCCAACTCTCTAATGCAATGAGCTATATACCCAATCAGATGCGATTTCAGGGGATCCAATCATCCCAAGTGCACAACTCAACCTTGTGCTCTACAATGACACAACTCTATCTCTACTAACTGTAGCTAGCTCTAAACATGTCTCAATATTCTATATGATCATATCATGTCACCCAATCCATGTGTTGTCACTGAGTTCATGTTTACTAAGACTATGCCACTCGAGTTAGCACACTAGGTTCTTGTTTAACACATAATGCCACTAAGTTTTCCAAGTCCCTTTACAACTTCTAGAGTTTTTTTCATGCATCTAGGTTTCACCTACTCCTACATTAGGTAGTATAAAAATAGACGACGACTTTTACATTTACTAACTCTAGGTTTCACCTTTTTCTTTTACTATATGCATAAGGTTCAACAAAAGGGATTTAGACATGAAAGGAAGTTCAACAGTTTCGGTTAGCATCACCCACCTCGGTTTGATGTTAGTGACTTGGCAATTAACGCGCTCGGGTTTCTAACTTCGTTTGGGCGCGTTTCGGCGCTAACGAACACGAAAATGACGATTTCGGCTTGTTCGCTAATCCACCGTCGCAACAGCGTCGGATTCCAAAACAAAATTGTTGGGAGGTCTTCTATAATCTTCAATTAGATGGATTAACCTTTATATTCGATCAAAACCATTAGAAAATTTGAAATCCACGTTCAAACCCTAGCTTCTCATTTCTTAAATATCACCGTATTTTCTTTGCGATTTTTTCCAATTTCTTCGATTAGAAAGCATCTAGGATTACGTAGAATATGAATCTAAAAGAATTACGGTAAAACCTAAATTATTTTTCGCTAAACTGACCTTAACGTCGCAGCTTTGGAGCTCTTTCTTGGTCCAAGAACTCGCTCCCCTTCGTCGCAAGCTCGCTGCAACTTGGTTCGTCGTTCGGCGTGTGTTGGAGCGAGATCTCTAGAGAGAGAAAGTGAGGTGAGGGAGAGTGAATGAGAGGAAAAGAGGGAGCTAGAAAGAGCGCACGCACGTGTGTATGGTGGGAGAAGAAGAAAATGTACACCCATTTTGGAGTGTACATCTAGCAATTTTCGAAGAGAGCCTTTTTATACATATAGGCCCCCCCGAAATAGTGGTAATTTACTATTTAGTCATGATCTGATCTGATACTTGCATGCGGAGCCATTTTGAAGGTCCGTTTGGGCTCAAATTTGACAAGCATTCTCAAATTAACTTAATTTGTTATAATTTATTTTAAGTTTTCAGTTTGGGTCATTTTTGGATCACCGAAAGTCATACCGACTTAAAATCATTAACAGATCTTTTATTATTATTATTATTATTATTATTATTATTATTATTATTATTATTATTATTATTATTATTATTATTGTTTGGGTGTCCGATTGATGCGAAACTCCTATTGTTTTTTTTTTTTTGATTAAACAGGGATATACCCTATTTGAACACATGTGAAGCAACTAGGCTTCGAACCCAGGTCTCGAACATCAACCACCAAGCCCTTTGCCACTTGCCTCAGGACATAAGTACGAACCACCCTAAAAATTTTCATGATTTTTTAACACTAAATTTTCTGCCAAAATATAAGCCTTATTATCCCTTACAGAAAATTCTAAATCTTCTTTTTTTACTCCATTTTCAGTACAAATCACTTCCAAATTGTTCTCTACTTCTCTAAGTTCAATAAAATAGTATCTCGCATTATTTTTATTTATACTTGCATATATACTAAAAATCTGGTATATTACATTCTACCCCCCTAAAAAAAATATTTCATCCGCGAAACTTAACGACATACCTTGGCTCAGGAGTCAAAAAGGTAGGGGTAGTGTTCCCGCATATGATCCTCGAGGTCCCAGGTGGCTTCACGATCATCGCGGTGGCTCCACCGAACCTTCGCATACGGGTTTACACAATTCTGGAGTTCCTTCTCCTCACGAGCAATAATCCTCGTCGGAAACTCCTCATATGCTAAATCCTCCGAAAGCTCCAACGGTTCATACAAGAGAACATGTGTAGGAACATGAATATACTTACGGAGTGTAGAAACGTGGAATACATCATGGACTCCCACACGTTTCGGTGGTAATGCCAGCCAATAGGCGACGGTGCCAACCCGTTCTAAAACTTCATACGGCCCAATATATTGGGGACTTAGTTTTCCATGAACTCCGAACCGTTTCACTCCTCGCATCGGCGACACCTTATGGAAAACACGATCTCCCACTGCAAACTCAAGATCTCATCGGCGCTTATCCGCATAACTTTTATGTCGAGTTTGCGCCGTCAACAACCTTCGACGAGCAATACGGACTTTTTCCTCCACCTCCTGTGGCACATCGGGTCCCAGAGCTACGTGCTCACCAACTTCGCTCCAATGGATAGGAGATCGACACTTCCTTCTATAAAGAGCCTCAAATGGTGCTATACCGATGCTAGACTGAAAACTATTATTATAAGCAAACTCTACCATCGGTAAGTGAACATGCCAACCACCCTGATAATCAAGTACACACGCCCGAAGCATTTACTCAAGGATATGTATTGTTCTCTCCAACTGATCATCGCTCTGAGAATGAAATGCAGTGTTGAAGTCGAGCCGTGTGCCTAGAGTATCATGCAAACTCCTCCAAACTTGAGATGCAAATCGAGGATCCCGATATGATATTATAGATGCTGGAACTTCATGGAGTTTTACGATCTCATCTAAGCAAATCTGTGCTAACCTGTCGCCAGACCATGTAGTGTGGATCAGCAAAAAGTGAGCTGACTTCGTCAAACGGTCCACCACTATCCAGATAGCGTTGTGACCACCCTGTGAGCGAGGCAACCCCACAATGAAGTCCATGACGATATTCTCCCACTTCCAAACAGGGATCGGTAGGTTTTGAAGCTTTCTCGCTGGGAGTCTGTGCTCTGCTTTAACCTGCTGGCACACAAGGCATTGTACCACGTAGCGCCCAATGTCCTTCTTCATCCTGGGCCACCAATAGTGCATCTTCAAATCCTTGTACATCTAGGTGTCCTCCGGATGAATGCTATAAGGGGACTGGTGTGCCTCTCGAAGAACCTCTCCCCGGTGTGCCACGCTCCAGGGTCGAAACTGCGACCCGGGCTCGCCAACAGATCCGCCACCCATACAAAAAATCCCGCATAGGGGAAGTGTCTAACCTACAAAAGTTAATACTACAGCTAAACAAATATCAGAGTTGGAAGGTAAATTGCTGTAAAATAAAATTTAAACCACTGTACAACTAGAATAAAGATACAATATCCATCTCCCGAAAATAATCATCATACAGCATCCTCTGATACAACATCTATGAACCCAAAAAGAAAGGTAAATTAAAATAATAATACATCAGTGTACAGGCTCACAGAACAAGTCATGTCCTCACAATACATATGTCTCTCAAAATAAGGAAAAATTCTCAAATGAGTAAAATATATAATAATCCAACTGATTATACTAAAAATCTCCAACAAGGAGGTACTACTACTCTCCAAGGATAAGTAGGGATCTAGCTCGCGACTCCCTCGCCTCGATCAGAAGAAGCAACAACAACAGGGGTAGGAACTGGTGAAGATGTGTCACGCCCCGGGGTCGAAACTGCGACCCGGGCCCGCCAACAGATCCGCCGCCCATACGGGAAACCCCGTATAGACGAAACGTCTAACCTGCAAAAAAAAGGATACTACAGCTATACAGATATCAAAGCTGAAAAGTAGACTACTGAAATAAAATAATACAACTCCAAGAGTACAAGTCTGAACCTCACTACAAAAGTCTCTAAAAAATAAAACCCCCAAAAGTAACTAACAACAATAATCCAGCAGACTGTACTACTAAGCTCCAAAAGGGGTACAGCTATACTCCAAGGACGGGTAGGGAACTAGCTCGCGACACCCTCACCTCGATCAGCAACAGAAGGGTCAGCAACCGGAGCAGCAGGAACTGGAAAAGGGGTCCCTGGGAAAAGTCACCACGGCGGGTGTGAGAACTACATCCCACAGTAGTTCTCAGTGGGTACCGCTACCAGGCCCGACGGTCTGCCCACTAAGTCTACTAGAGGCATAAGATAATTGAAAAACCGTAATAATAGAAAGATAAGCTGGAAAGAGTCTACAGCTATCATGCCTCTACCTACAATGCTCAAAGGGTGATACAGATGAAAATGATGCATCGACTCTAACCCAAATACTCAATCAACCCAATCACAGTGACCGCCACATGGGGTCTAGTCAAACCTGCGCCCACCTACTGCCACACATCCACAAGAGGACAGGACTTACGTAGGGCGTCCGTGACTGCCAAAACTGGCACAGCCAGAGGGACTGCGTCGACAAGTTGCGATAGCAAAGTAACAGGCCCAACTCCGAAGTGGCAGTCGAGGGGCACGACCCCACCGAGGAAAGTATCCGCGCATCTCTATCGAGCTCAATATGGCTCATGCAGGCTATAATCCAAATCCACGATCAATCAGATCGACAATGTCCAACTCACAATACTAACCCACTGGCTGGAGGTACTCAACAGCCGGGACCGTCGTCAACCCAACGGCTCCCAAAATAGGACATCCAACTCACAGACGAGAAAGAACCAACCGACACAGTAAGGGTCCGAGAATTTCGAAAGGTCGGTATCTAGAATCCCAATCAAACAAGAACAGACTCCAGACTCAACCTTTCAAAGTTCTCGACCCCTTACAGTTCGTGAAAACAACTCTCTTGGTAAAACATGCGGAAGAAACCAACCAGGGTCCGAAAGTACCGGGAGACCAACACCTACAACCCTATCAAACAAGAACAGGTTCCAGGTACAGACCCGTAGCTCTCGTCCCGAAATAAGGGAACGACCCTTAGAACCCAGGTCACCCAAACTCTCTCGGGTGAGGAAGTTTGTAATAAAAGATGGCAGTTATTACTAAAAACTATTTTAATCTGAGAAACTCAAATATAATATATTTTAGTTCTTTAATAAAATCAGTTCAAATAAGTTTTATTTTTCAAACCCCGAAGGGCTATTGCCTTCACCCAAATCAAACAAGAACAGGCTCCGGCGACCCCTCGAAGTTTGGAAGGAAAAACATTAGTTTATAGAAATTATGCGTGTCCAAAAACAGTCTGGGTTCTAGGTCCTGCTATCAGTAGTATACCTCTGTCACTAACATAGTGACGACAAAGAAAACAGCGAAGTACGATAACCCGGGACCACCGTTTACCCAACGGCTCCGCCACAGATACAAGACTAGCTACATCTACCAGACTCCACTCTGCCCCCAAGCACGAGTGTAACATGCATCCCACACTAAGAGAAATTCCGACCACTCAGCTCACTACCCGGGCGAGAAAAACACTATGTCCAGGAATAGAAAGAAAAGTGTGGATGTCTAAAGCATAAATAAACCTAGCCCAAGTGAGGGTTTTCTACTAGTCTAGTTATACATGCAACATATGACAGGGTACTAGGTTAAGTCCAATACTAACATTTAATCAACACAGATAGGAAGTAATAATCAACATGATCAGAATCACTACACTAGAAAATCCTATCTGATACAACATACTTTCTAATACTGGTCACATAATGCATGCTCACTAACAATATAGAGTTAGAAAACCGTCCACCGGTTTGGAGACGAAGCAACCCACCTGAAGCGCACGTCAATCCAAGATCCAAAAAGGCTGAAACTGAACGGGGACAAATCCTCGGATTCCCACGATTCCAACGGGTCCAAAAATACCAAAAAACTCCTCCTGGTATAAAGATACGGTCCAAACATTGCAATAAGTCAAAATTCCCATAACACAAGCTACTATAAAATTTGTTCCAAAGAAACTTAATTAGCACCTGCGAGATAATCTCTAAAAATTCCAATAAAAATATAACAGCGATTCTCGCGAAGAGTAGATGTCGATCGAGTCCTCACAGGCCGAAATCCAATACTCGAGCGCAGAGATAAAAATCCGACAAACCTCCGCTGTCCAGAAAAACCACCAGCAACAAAGGGGTTCAAAGATGCCTCGTAAACCATGCCAAGAACTCAGAATGAAGCAAGGTGATCAACACAGAAATCAAAGGCCTACCTCTCGTGAAACCGACGCCGCAAAAATCGTCCAAAAATTTCTTTGGAGTAGCTCTGTGGACCTCGTGGACCGAAACGCGACGGAAATGGGCCACCGAAGAAGAAACGCCGCACTGCGCCGACAAAGCCATCGACGCCGCACCCTCCAAAAATTCCGAGACTCCTTCGCAAGATGCAGCAAAAGATGAGGATCAACTTTGCTTTAGGGCTTATCCATAGAAGAACTCGGGAAAAACCCAAAAACCCAAGGTGAAAGGCTATTTATAGTCAAACAATTGGGAGGGGGGAATACCCCTTTGGGGTACAATTTCGGGCGCCCGAAATATTCGGGCGCCGAACAGGGAACGGCCACGACAGCGCCCGGATTCACCCGGGCGCACCACGTGGCTCGTCCCACGCAATAGCGAGGCGCGGCCACTCAGGCCGTGCCACGCGGCGCACCTATGCACGTGGGTGGTTGGCGCCAGCCAACCACCGCGCGACGCATGGCGCGCCCACGTCGCGCCCGCCTGCCCCGCGTGTACGGCCACCTGCCCCGCCACACTGCGCACGACCCGCACAGTGGCTGGCCCAATCCGCAGCCGCCACGCGTCCCGCCTCGGCGCTCGCTGCGCCCGGCGCACGCGCCAGGTCCATGGACCGCGCACCCGCAGCGCCGCGTGGGCCGAGTCGCGTGAGCCGACCAATCCCGAGCCGCCACGTGGCTCCTCCCCTCGGTCTACAGCTTCCCCCATGCACCAAAACACGCAGAAAACTTCCGGGGGTCCGTTTTTGGGCATCCGGACTTCGAAAAATACAAGTAAATAGCCAATTTTCGGCGTTTTTCCGCGTTGAATCCAAATTCGGTCTCGGATTAGCCTAAAACCCTTTCTAAAATTTGGTGAAAGCAGCCGAAGGACAGGCTTGATCCAGAAACCTCACTGAGTCCGTCCAACGCGTCCATTTGACGCGTTGCGGGTCTGACACACCACTAATAGGTGTTTCACTACATGGGTCATGGGAAAAGCTGCACGGGGATCGGGGTCACCACAAGATGCCTCTACAAAACTGTCACCGACAGAGGGTGTGAGAACTACATCCTACAGTAGTTCTCAGTGGGTACCGTCTCCAAGACCAACGGTCTGCCCACTAAGTCTACTAAAGGCATAAGATAATGATGCAGTAAAAATTGTATATGAAAAGCTTGAAATAACTCTACCGCTACCATTCCTCTATCTAAAATGTTCAATGGATGATACACATGAAAAGATATGCAACCACTCGAACACGAGGTGCTCAATCGACCCAATCGAACTGACTGCCACATAGGGTCCAGTCAAGCCTGCGCCCACGTACTACCACACATCCACACCGTGATGGGAATTACGTAGGGCGTCCCACACGGACTAACTCACCCTCGCGCAAAACTGCCTCAACAAGCCCAACATCCCATCCACTGCGAAAAACTGCCTCAACAGGCCCAACATCGCATCCACTGCGAAAAACTGCCTCAACAGGCCCAACATCGCATCCACTGCGAAAAACTGCCTCAACAGACCCAACATCGCATCCACTGCGGCATCTCATGGGGAACGACCCCACCCGACGAAAACATTGCGATATAGAGTATCAAACAATGGCACATGCAGGCTATAGTCAAAATCCACGCTCTCTCTCAGAACGGATAGACTCAAGATCCTCAAGCATCTCACACAAAGGTCGGAGTACTCTCAACGACTCAAACTAATAACGCCCTCACGAATCTCGAGACTCAAGCGAACTCAACCAACTCGTGACACTAACCCACTGGCCGGAGGTACTCAACAGCTGGAATCGACCTATAGCTCAAGGGCTAACAAAACTGGTCGAACAACACTCAACGACCCGGGACCATCGTCAACCCAAACGGTTTCCAACAACACTGACCGAAAGATACTTGACAGCCCGAGACCACCTTCTACCCAAACGGCTCCCAACACTAGCATTGGTCTAATCACAGCTACCAGACTCCACTCGGCCCCCCGGCACGAGTGCAACAAGCGTCCCACAACATCCCGACCATTCGGCTCACTACCTGGACAAGAAAAACTCTAAGTCCAGGAAAAGAGAATGCAGCGTGTGGGAATGTCTAAAGTATAAAAAAACCTAGCCCAAATAAGGATTTTCTACTAGTCTAGTTAATACATGCAACATGTAGCGGGGTGCTAGTCAAGATTCCATAATATCATTAATTAGAGTAATAATCAACCAAGTGATTCTATCATACATGATGCTAGCTTAAACATTAATAGAGGACATTGCATCAAACATAATCTCTAACAATAACTAATGTGAACACTATCTTTCTCAAACATGCTCTCAACTAGCATAGGGTAAACATATCCACTATATAGTTCTCATTCATACTTAATGACCATTACAACATGCAAGTTCTCAAATCCACATAGCATGTACAATAATTCAAGTAAGCCTCAATCCACATAATTTGGATCATTTCTCATGCTTACACCTCAAACATATAAATTGTACATTAAACGTGCATGCTCTCAATCACATAGGGTGAACACTTCCCTTATGGAAGCTTTTAATTACCATAACATGGATAATATATCCTGCAATTTCTCATTCAACATAACATGGATATCTTTATCTTGCAATTTCTCATTCAACATACAAATACAATTTACCAAGCTTACACCTCAATCATATAGGGTGTGCACCTAGTCATGTATGCATACTAACAATTAGAGTTAGAGAACCGTCCGCCGGTTTTGGAGATAAAAATAACCCACCTAGAAGTAGTCAATCCAATGCCCGATCTAGCTGAATTTTGGCATGCAGAATCCTCGGCTCCTCAAAAAACCAATTCCGCAGAAATCGCCCAAATCCGCCACCCGGATTGGGCGCAATCACCAAACCAACACTCGCTGCGTGAATAAATTCCAGAATTCAATATAGTCTTAGATGATTAAGGGAATAAAATTTCTGCATTAAACAAGTCCAAGGAAGGCTCCAAAGAGCAGTAACAATGTGTCCTTAATCAAATAAACCTTTCCCAAATATCAAAAATCCATCATAAACCCTTTTTAATTAAATTACACCAAGATCTCACACATGCTGTCCAAAAATAGAATACGAATTTCAACATGATGTTAATACAATTTTAGGAGTCAATCTAGTAGAAATTTCTCATAAGTTTCAACATGAAAAATGCTCATCTACATCTTGATAATACATCCATACATTGAAATCCCCAAAAAACATAATATTCCCATAGCTATCCACATACAAAGGCTCATTGCTCAAAGAAGCAAATCAAAACTACACTGTTAAAAACTGCACAACAGAGTCTGGAAGATGACAGAAATTATCTGGGCAAACAAGCTCTAAATCAAGTAAAAAAGGTGGCAATGAATTTCTCGTCGAACGTAGATGCGAATCGAGCCAAGAAACTTCAAAATCCGAGCACATATGAAAGAGAAAACCCATAAATACTTATGGATGTCCAAGAACAAAATCTGTGCACGATGGCACCAAAAATGCTAAAAATACTCTAAGAAATATCATGATCCAAGAAAAATGCTAAATATCAAAACTGTAGGTTTACCGCTTGTGGAGATCCCTTCCAAAAATCAGCTCAAAACTCTAAGAAATGAGCCCTAAGAAATTTTTGCACTGAAACGCGACGGAAAAGCTCAAAAATCTGCAACAATGGTGATGCTTTACTCTTGAAGAAGATGATGGCTTTGGTGCTCTCTTAAGGCCTCCAATGGTGATGGTGAAGTAGAAGAAGAAGGTGGGGTGCTGCTATGAAGAGATAACAATTTTTTCCTACGTCCACAAGAGGAAGAAGAAGAAGAAGAAGAAGAAGAAGAAAAGAAAAGAGAAGAAACCCTCTCTCTCTCACACTCACTGTGCTACAGTGACACCCGGCCCGGCCCAATGGCCTGCGCGGACATGTGGCAGCCATCCGGCCACTCCCGCAAAACGGGAGGACGGCCCGAATGCCGCCACGTCGCGCCCAGTGGTTGGTGGGTGCCAACCACTGGCGCGGCAATGCGTGTCCCGCGCAGGGAAGCGCGTCGCGCCTGCGCTGTTCAACGCGGACGCGCCGCGTGGCCGCAACTGCCCTATCCCCCGCCGACATGTGGCATCACGAGAATTGGCCGCACCCGGTGCACGCGCATGGCTGTGAGCCGGCCGCACCCCTTGAGTCTAATAAGTCCAAAAAAAAAACTCAATTTCTACTATTTTCGCGCGCTGAGTCCGCTATTGGCGCCCGGATCCACAAAAATACATTCAAATAGCCGATTTTGATCGTTTTTCTACACTAAATCCAAATCCGATGTTCGTTTCATGCGAAACCGCTTCTAATTTTTCGGCAAGGGCAACACAAAGGTGTTTGATCCATTTTCGCGTTGAGTCCAATTCTTGGGTTCGATTTATGCACAACCAACACTAACATGCAGAAATGAGCCTCCATCAATTGCTGATCATGCTGTAAACCTCCACGAGGATTCGGGCCATCACAGGATGTCTGCATCTCTAGGTACACACAACCTATCTCGAAATCGTAGAGCGTCGTCGGAACCAATGCTGAAATCACCGGCACACCCGCTCTCAATGTCGCCCTGCACCTTTTGGAAACTCGGATCTGAACCCTATCGGTCTTTAATCCTCTCTAAAAAGGTCGGGTGAACAACAAGTGTAGTAAGTGTAGCAGGGGCGCTCGAGGTCACAACCTCCAAGTCGAGTCACCTTATTTCTTCAAGCAATGGCGGCTGGCTCGTGATCATCATTGCAAGGTTCTCCCCTGATTTTCTACTCAGCGCATCAGCCACCACATTAGCTTTCCCCGGGTGGTATAAAATGGTCATATTATAGTCCTTTAATAACTCCAACCATTTGCGCTGCATCAGGTTCAGCTCCTTTTGCATGAATAGGTACTTGAGGCTCTGATGATCTGTATAAACCTCGCAATGCTCGCCGTATAGATAGTGTCTCCACAACTTAAGGGCGAAGACCACTGCTGCATGCTTAAGGTCATGGATAGGATAGTTCTTCTCATAAGTCTTCAGCTGACAGGAAGCATAAGCAATGATTTGCTCGTGCTGCATCAACACACACCCAAGACCGTGGCGAGACACATCACTGTATATCACACAACTCTCCCCCTGAATGGGTAAGGCAAGAATAGGAGCTGTCGTCAACCTTTCCTTCAACTCTTCGAAGCTTCGATCACATTTGTCGCTCTAGATGAATTTAGCTCCCTTAAGTGTTAGGTGTGTTAATGGAACAGTAATTTTTGCGAATCATTCCACAAACTGCCTGTAGTAACCCGCGGGGCCAAGAAAACTACGGACCTCCGTGACATTCGTCGGACGAGGCCAATCCTTAATCGCCTAAACCTTTCTCGGGTCAACGGATACTCCACCCTCTGATATAACGTGACCCAAGAAAGTGACCTCACGGAGCCAGAAGTCACACCGCTTGCCCCTCCGGAGTCAGTTATGAGATTCGTGCCCCGAATCTCGTACCTTTCCTTTCAAAAGCCTTTCTTCTCCGACTTGATCAGTCGAAGGCTTACTCTGACTCCGCCTTCTTCGTTGCTTGACTGGGCCAGTTTGATATCCTTCTTTAGCGGAAACCGCTTCTGGATGAGGCGATAATCTTCTTGTCGGCTGCTTCTCCTATCGGCTGATGTCTTCAGCCGATCGCGTGTCGCATTCTCACGCGACTGAGATTAGTCCGGATCATTACGTGAATCCCTCATTGGCTGATGTTCTTAGCCGACAATATATGCCACATGCCGTTTCCTTAAGAGGCGAAAATTTATGGTCTCAACACCTCATTCGTCGCTCGATTGAGGCGGTCTGGTGTCCGTCTTCAGTCGATCCTGGGGGAGGCGATGATCTTTTGATTTCGGCTGCTATTTTCTTTCGGGTGATGTTTTCGACCGATAGTATGCGCCACGTGCCACACTTTGACGTGGTTGAGGTTGGTCTCGAATAAGATGCGCGTCCCTCTTTGTTGACTCATTCTCTTATCGGCTGATGCCCTTAGCTGATGGTTTACGCCATGTGTCACTTCCTTAAGTGGCGAAAAATTTTGGTCTCAACAATAGGGAGTCTGTGTTCTACAACTTCTTGACCGAGTCCTGGCATCTCCTCGTAGCTCCAAGAGAAACAATCTTGGTAGTTCTTGAGAAGATTAACCGGCTCTCCTTGATGGTCTGGCGAAAGTCTCGAACTAATATAGGTCGGTCGCTTCTGTTCGTCCCATCCCAAATTGACTTTGACTAGGGGATCTTGTACTCCCAATTTCTTTCATCGTTCTTTATCGGCGAGTCCCCAAAATATTCTTCTTCAGTCCTCTCGTCCGAATCTTCAGCTATTGGTGGCACAGCCGAAGCAAATCCTTTGACGGCTATTTGAGCCGTCTTCTGCACCCAAGGCTCCATTGGGGCCTCGGCTATTGGTCGTGGATGTGCCACTTTGATCCACTGCGGCGGCTCATCGTCTACCGCCAAATGGCTTGCGTCTCCGAGGAGTTTAACTTGCACCCCCTCCTCGGTCACCTAGACGAATGAGATCTGATCGGGGTCTTCATCGGCCCAACTGACATGACTGATTGATTCCATGCTCACATCCGCGCGCTGCGGCCTTCCTTCGACCGCGATCTCTTCCACTTTATCACCTACCCACTAGAAGAGCTTCCTGTGGAGAGTGGAGGGTATGTGTCATGCCCCGAGTGGAAACCAGAAGCCGAGTTCAACAACAGATCCGCCGTATACGCAGTATTTCCCACGTATACGAAGCGATACAACAACTCAAGCAATAGGGTGATGTATACAAGAGTGCGTAAAGCCACAACAAGTGGTATAGAGCGAGAAATAAATCACAGACTAACTATATATAAATGAAACAACTCACAACCAAAAAAACCACTCCAACAAAAAAACTAAATTCCAAAATACCACCACACAAAGACCAAGACAACTCCACAAAGTATCAAGTACAACTCCAACATACAAACCCCAAGTACATAGCTACTAAAGTAACTCCAACAAGACAACTCCCCACAATACCAAGATACAACTCCAATAAGTACCATGAATACAACTCCAATAAGTACAATGAATACAGCTCCACTAAACCAACACTAAAATAAAACAAGTCTACTACAATACCCAACATATAATAAGTATTCTCCATAAAATACAACACCAACGTCAACAGCTCCATACATCACCAGTATACAACTTCAAATATAAAACCCCAATACAACACCATATAAACAACTACAAGTATAAACTACTTTATACAACTCCAACATGTACAACTCTGCTACAACAACTCTCAATATAAAACAAATCTACTACATCCTCATAATACAAATCCACCTCTCAACATAAAAATAAATACAAATAGCTGGCTCCAGTCAAACTAAATATATACAATAGCCTGAAAGTCTATAAAAGTTGAAAATAAGTAAACTGTGGGACAACCTCTATCCAAAACGACGGGGTGGAGCTCTATCTAGTCCGCAACTCCCTTGCTGCGCTCTGCCTATGCCGCTGCTCCTGAAGAAGCCACTAGGGAGCAACAACGGGAGTGCGAAGTAGGAGAAGATAAAGTAGGGCAATGAGAGCTAAAATAAAAGCTACACTACTATGCCCGATGATAAATGTAAGATGTCCAAATATATATATGTATATGCATCGCTGAAATAACTATTAATGTATACTCATCCAACTGTCCGGTACAACAATCTGGTTCTACCTGTTCTCAATTTCACAATACTCTCTGCCGGTACACCAACCCGGTTCAACTAACTATTCGGTACACCAACTCGGTCTCGCCTACTCCGGAGTGGCACTCGAGGGGAGCGACCCAACTCGAGTAAATGAATATCAATAGAGTATATGGTAGGCAAAAGTCATCACTCTGACCAAGGTGAAAAACTCAAATCATCTTTGTAATTCCCTGCCCCCACTGATGCATAATATTAATCGGCCAACCGCCCACAATCCGCAATTTTTGGACAACTCCCGAGTCGATAATCTGGTGCTATCTCACCCGACTCGACAACATAGTTATACTAACCCCATCCCTGCTCTCTAACCCGAGCAATAATATTATAGATAAAGAAACAAATGTTTTCTCCTAAGTTTTTTATCCAACAAGATAGTATAGCTTATAAAATTAAAGTGTGGCCTAACTAGATATCCAACAAGTATAAAATAGTTCTCACACATAAAAGGAGTAATTCTTAATATAGTTCCCAAGTTTAAACATCCTTTGGTCAAGTGTAAATAATAAACATCCAAACCACACGATGCCAATTTTTAGTTGAGTCGACTTGTCGGCCGCAATTTCGATGTGCTCAACAACCCACTTGTTTACTCAATGATCTGTAGTCTGATCAATTTGATTTTTGGCGAGCACACTCCTCAAGTCCTCAGCTTTCCAACAAACTAAAAATCGCCTCAAAACTCATGTCGAATTGAAAGTTATAGCGAAAATATTACCAGCTGCACAGAATTTCAGCAATTCGAACAAGTAGTAAAGGAAATCAAAATCTGCTCTATATACCCTATGAGGCATTAATATAACAACTCAATCTTGATTCTTGAATCCATAATTAACTTTAGAAACATTAAGAGCTCCATAAAAAGCTAAATATATATCTCTCAATTTAGCTCAACCAGTATATGCCAATGTTGTCCCAAAAATTCAGCATTTAACCTCAAGCTGAAATTAAAATTGCTATAGCTTTCAATTTAAACCCAATTACAATGGAAATAAAAGAGGAATTGTTCATCATGTCTGTGAGATTGCATTCAACCATTTGGATTAACCATAATGCCAACATTAACCATGAAATAAGGTCTATTCCTCAATTAACAATAAAAGGTGTTCCAACAAGCATACAGATTTCAGCAATATTAAGTCTGAGAAGAAGGTTAAAGATGGTATATCAATTATCATCCAAATTTTGAGTTTAAGGTGTCACGCCCCGGGTGTAAACCAGAACCCGGGCTCGCCAACAGATCCGCCATGCACACGGAATTTTCCATGTACACGAAGCGCTGGTAACCTGCTCAGATATAAGAGATATAATAAAAGAGCAATAAAAACAGAGCTGAACTAAAATAACTACACCTCAGACTAAAGCTGGAAGTAAAATATGATAGATCAGGAAATAAAAGTACAAGTGTCTCTCCCAGCTCACCAAAAAGATACAACCAGCTGGCTAAAGCCAGACCCCAAAAAGTAAAAGTACAACCGTCTGAGGTAGGATACATAAGAGGTACAAGTCTAGCTAACTCACTGTCAGGCCCACTGTCTATCTACTCCGCCGTCCTCTCTCCTCGACCCGTCGTTGTACGCCTAGCAGCACCCGCAGAAGGCTCTGCAAAACAAAGGAGAAGAAAAAGAAAAAGGAGAATGGGGGTGAGAACTACTAGTAAACCAGTAGCCTCCCCTAGTGGGTAAAGCCTCACACCCTGACGCACCCACTAGGTCTACCAGAGGCAAAAAGGGAAGAAGAGTGGTAAGCAATAAAACTACTGCAAAAGGGGAAACTACCACTACTATGCCTCTAAATGCACCTGCCATGCCTCTAAGTACAGTCCCAGACCGAAACAACTGTAAGTATGCATCAGTTACCAACACCATCCCAATAAACCCAATCTATGCCGCCCTCATCATCGGGCAAGTAAGCCGCGCCGATGTGATAGTAAAACTCCTGCTGCCGCCCTCATCATCGGGCAAGTAAGCCGCGCCGATGTGATAGCAAAACTCAATGCCTGTCCGGCACCTAGCTGGTGCCCCGCGCGCTCCGGAGTGGCACTCGAGGGGAGCTACCCACACGAGAAAAATAGCCATGTCACAAGTATCATAAAAGCAGGATTGGATCACTATAAAGCCCCAGTGGAACACACCCCTCCACTAAAAGAAAACTGATCCCCAATCTAATGCACAAATGAACATCCGGTCAATCGCCCAAAATCCGCGATCGCCGCAATATCCCACAATCTATAGCCAAGCCCAATAATCGACACCTGGCCAACCGCCTACTGTCCGCAGTTGTCATGATACCCTGCCATCCACAATCATATCCCACATCCGACATCCAGCCAACCGTCTAATATCTGCGGGCACCACTATACCCCAGAAGCTAAAACCCAGGCCCCAGCTACACTATCCCAACCTTTGCTCAAACCCGAGCAACAATATCCTCCTGACTAAAGAATGAGGAGAAGGAAAGCAAACATGGTTTCTCCTAAGTCAAGTTCCAATAAGATAGTGTAGCAATAAATAGTGGCCTATCTAAATGTCCATACAAGCATGCAATTGTCCTCATGCAAATTGGAAGAAGTAAAACAACTAATAGTTCCACATGTGTATTAGGTAATAGTTCCGCATAGATATAACCATCATGCTAAAGTCATTAAACATTTACACATATCTAAAATCCACTGACTACCATCACATAATCCATCCACCTATACATGTCCAAAAGAGCCTCAAGTAGTGCCTACCAACAAGATATTTCACATTGTCCAAATGTAGTAACCCGGAATATTTTATTTTAAATAAATAAAATAAAAGATGAATTTTTAGCCGGAGTTAGATTCTAAAGGTCTAAATTAATTTATTTGATCAATTGTCGGGTGCAAGTTGCACGAATTACGAGGCAAAAAGACTAATTTCCAATCCGAGCATGATCTTGGAAATCCGAGTTGACCGTTCCGATCGCCTCGTCGAACTGAGCAAGTTTCATATACAGCACTTTTCGATCTGACGGTCGGATCTTCCAGAATTCAAAGAAGAAGGGAGCAAAGGGTTGCGACCAATGGAACAGTGTTCCTGCGCACAGTGACTTAAGTCACTTACTGTTCATCTACAGTAACCCTGGATTTTAATTGTCCCTCGAACTAATGTTGGCCGATTTACCATCCGGACCCCTAATTTAGCAGAATAAGTAGTCAAACCTAACTATTTTCGACGTTCTGAACGCAATGGCGCAGTCGAAAATTGTGTTTGACGACTCTAGAATCTCGAAAAACGTGAAAACTGTATAATGGGACAGTTTTTATGGAACGAAGATTTATCTGGACATCGCGTCGAAAAACTAAAATCGCTACCTTGAAGATTTCGACGTGCCGGACGCAACGGCGAAATCCGTTTTTCATTCTGACATGCGAAACGCCTCGAAAAGCGTGAAATACGGCGAAAAATATAGTATTTTGCAGAAAAACCCGTAATTTTCTGCTCCGAAAAATGTGCAGCTTATAGATGAGGGACTTAACAGCAAAAGGATCAACTTTTGTTAAGGACTTTTGTTCAGATATTAAAAGAATGAAGGACTTTTTGTAATTGTGCATTATCACACCTTATACACGTGTGTGGATTGATACCAAGACCCTAGCCTTTCCTCTTCGTAACTGAAGCCTCCACCAGCATCTTCAGACCATAACCGATGCGGCCCCTCGGCTGCTGTAACCTCCGGCCGCTCGGATCGCCGGAGTTGAGGTTGAGAAGTCTATAAATAGGAGCTTCTCTTGAGTTTTTTGAAACAGAGATCAACCGAGGCTTTGGGTTTAATCCAAACTCCTTCTGAGAGCTCCACTAACAAGCAGCAACCGAGCCCTGGTGAGGCCGACCCCAGCCGCCGCCGTGCGCCGCCGCCACCACTCTCTCTCTTTCTTCTTTACTCCGGCAAAGATGAAGGTTGGGAGTTTTTAAATTTTCTGCGGCCTTGGACCCTTGCAGAAGGTTCCTGACGTCGGGGGGGTTCTCCCAGTGCAACCCGAGCCCTCGCCGCAGTCCCCGTTGCCGGCAGAAGTCTTGAGTCGCCGGAAGTTATTATTTTCCGACGAACTCAACTTCTTCTTTTTCCAACTGTTAAAATTAAGATCGGCACCGTTGATTCTCTTCACCTTGATGACTTCCAGCTACCCTAGAAGTCTCGGGACGATCAGTTGAGACGTTGAGCCGCGCAAAGAAGACCTAGTTTCGGGTTTTTGAGCTTTCACCCGAACTCCACCGTCCGGCGCCTCCGCTCACCGGAGTCGCCGGCCACCGCCACAAGAAGACTCCTTGCACCAAGAGGAACCTTTTGGTCCAAGTCCCACCAGCCAGAACCCAGCCGGCCGGAATCCGCCATTAAAGCTCCTCCGAGCTTGGCCGAGCTTCGCCGCCGCGCGTCGCCGACGCTTCCCGTCGCCGGAAAACCACCCAGGTGAGCTAATATGGTCCTTAGGAAGCTTCCCAACGTGTTGCATGCGAGTTCTAACGTTAGGATTTTTCTTCCCGTAGTTGCACCCGTTTGCAACCGAGCCTCGCCGCCGGCCAACTCCGGCGCACTCGGACCCCGGCCATCAACCCAGGTAAGCTGGTAGCATCCCATCTAAGATCCCTAGCATTTTGGTTGGGCCCAAGAACTCCCGAAAATAATGATGGAGTAACCTTGTTTCGGGTGGGTTTTTGGGAGTTGTTCTCCGGCCACCGTCGCCGGCGCCGGGGGCTAACTTGTTCCGAGCATCCTCTGGGGGTTTAATAACACTCATGCTTACCTTTGATCCAGGGTTGAACCAACTTTGGTGCAAGAAGCTCCAAACCGAGCTTGGTGCAATTAAAGGTGTTGCTCCGGCCAACTTTCCGGCCATTTTCCGGCAACCCTCAGGTGAGCACCTCGCTTCTCTAACCATGGTGAACACCATGCTCACTCAAGATCTCTTTTGGGCTAAGTAAAGATTAAGTAGTAGCAATGTTGTCATTTGGGCCTTAAGTGATTATGGGCCAACTTTGTTAGTGGGCTTCTAGCTGGCCCAAGCCCATGAGCACGAGCTTCGTCTCGTCGAACCGGATGCGCTGAAACTTACGGCGCAGCTTTTGGATTCCTGGATTGGAAGAACGAGTCGAAACAACATTCAGTTAAGTAGAATAAGTACAATTTGATGAAGAATTATGGACTAAACTGTGAATATAGCTACGTGGACAATATTCTAGTATAAAAAAACTTTCCTTGGGCAATTTATTAGATTTCCGTAGACTCTCGTTGAACAGAAATTGGATTTAGTACCGTTAATCGACGAAAAAGTCGATGTTACGGCATAAGTAATTATGGCAACGTTTCAACACAGGAGATTGTAATCTTGCCTTTGTTTACTCGAACATTTAGATTGTGATATTTAGAGACAGCAGGTATGGTTCGGCAGGTTTCGAATATTTCTAAACTGTCGGCGGGTCGATTTAATGATCCGATAGTTTTCCGGAAATTCTAGTTTTAAAGTCTGGTTTTGTTTCCAGTGATAGTATCATATAGTGTTGTCGGGATGGGTTCGAGTGAATCTATTCTGATTCCAGTTCTTGTTCAGGCCCCAGCAGTACAGCACCAGTTCCCCAGTGAATAGCGGGAGTACGAGATCAGCCTACACACAGGTGGGTTATCTTCGGTCCGGATTTTATCAGTTCGGCCCTCTGGGGTGCGATACTGGTTGGACCCCTGTTTTTGTAGCCTAACTTAATCTCTTTGAGCCTGCTTTTCTTTGATTACATTATATCTGCTATCTACCTGAACTATGCCTGTTATCAGTTCTATTCTGCCTTTGATATATATTGCTTTGACTGATTGGTCATTAGTTGCACTCCTATGCTTGATTATTATATTGATGCTTGAGCCTGCCGTTCCTTTGGTTCAGTATTTACTACTTCATGCCTGCTTTACGACTGCTTATGGTTTGTCTTAGTAATCCTTACCTTACATGATGTTTAAATTGCTCCCAGTGATCATTTTATTACTCTATACATTGCCATGTTCTCCCTTGGTCATCTAATAGTTGAGCCTGCTTCTTTGTTGTTCGCCTGTTATGCGGCTAAATACATGATCTTCTAAAATAAATGTTTTTACCAAGCCCTGTAGGGCAGCGCTCTACGAGGTTTGGGACCCAAAAGCCTAGTGTTTTCAAAGGTTTTCTTAAAAACATGTGTTTAGTTGCATAAGGGGTTAGTCTGGTATTTATATCTTATCTTGGAACATTCCATATTGGATTGGTGAGCTTGCTTGTTCTGCTGATCAAATGATACACTGCTGAGCACATAGATTTACTTAACTGATATTTTACCTAGCTTCGTAGGGTCGCCGGAGTCTGTTCTTGTTTGATAGGACAAAGGCATTACTCTGCGAGGTTTGGAAACCCAAGCTTCGTAGCATAGCCGGAGTCTGTTCTTGTTTGATAGGACGAGGGCAATGCTCTTCGGGGTTTGGACTTTTCAAAACAGTTTTCTTAAAAATATGTGTTTAAGTTTTGTATCATTTGGTTGGTTTGTGTGGTTGAGTTGAGTTTATCTGTGAGCTTCTGTTGAGAGAGATTTGCCTTGATCTTGCATATGAGCTGAGATTTACTGTTTAGTTGCTGAGTGTTCCTGCATGAGTGTTGAGATTCAGTTGATTTTGCCCTTGCATCCCAGTGGGGATTTCCCGGCTTTTGGCCGATTACCTGGTCAGTGGACCGCCAGTTTGAGCATTTGCATATGATTCGCCCGCACCGTTGTTCTTCACGTACACCAGCGGACCGATCACCCGTAGCGGTGTACTTTACCGGTAAAGTGGTTAGCAGTTGCAACCCGTGACCCTCAGTGGAGGGAATGTCAACCAGGTGGTGCCTGGTGGGCAGCCTTGCCTGAGGTCTTGTGGGACCAATATGGTAGCTTGTGATTGGGTCTTTGTGGTTTCATCTATTTGATGCATGTGTTGTTAAGTTGCTTTAACATGTTTCTTTGATTCTTTGATCTGGCTTCTAGTTATCTACCTTTATATGATTCTATGTGATGCCTTTGATTATAGTTTCACTGTTATCTTGCTGATTGTCCTAACTCCTTGATGCGTTGATTATCCTGATACATGTTTGTCCTGTTTTAAATTCTGCTAAAATTATCTCCTATACTTGTTTCCAGATTATGAATTTTGCTTTCTTTACAGCACCAGTTATATATCTGCTTTACCCTAACCTATGATCTATTACTATCCTCTAGCATTGTATACCAGTAGGTACGATCTGCTATTTCTCGGCTCGTCGTGCCCACTGGGATACACTCCGGTGTGTCTCACACCCTCGGGTGACTGTTTTTCAGGTCGAGCGGGTGTTGAGATGTCGGGACGAGTTGGTGAGATCACGAGTTAGAGCTTGACCCTGGACAGCCGATAGCCAAGTATTTAGTTATTTGATGTAACAAGGAAAATGTAATAAGATGTTATAATTGTGTAATTTAATATCTGTGTTATATTAGTGGTACGTAGTTAGTACTCTGATTGATTTCCAAGCTAGCCGTGCATATATAGAAAAGGCTCAATCTCCAGTGGGATTGGGACTCTTCTATATATGTGGCGGTCTGTTGCGCCCTGGCTGGTTTCAAACTCTGATTTCAAAAAAAAAAAAAAAAATTTAGACGCTGATTTTAAACTCGGGGCGTGACAGATTAGATGGTATCAGAGCAATAGGAAACGCAAGTGTCTAGGTTTGGCTAGGAACGAACCCTAGGATGACTCGTGTCACGTGAGAGCGCGGGACTTTGGTACAGTAAGTTGGGAACTTAGAAGTGTTTCGTGTTCACATTTCAGGATTTGCCGCGGTCATGGTTTCGACCGTGGGCTTGAAGTTTCAGTAGGGCCAAAAGGCTCAGATCGGTTACAGGTATCAGAGACTAAAAGATAGACCACCGTGTTGTAATTAGTAAACACTGAAGTATGGTTCCAGTTTCTCGTGAGTTAGCATTCATGACCTCGGGAGTATAGTGACCTTTAGTAGAGGTGATATTAACGGCATAGAGACTGTATGGGAAGGTATGTGATGTACCTTCAGGTGTAAGTTGTGTTCTCAACCAGTCGTTGGAGACTGATCTATGGTATTTCGCCTTTCTTTTGGTAAGCACGTTGGCGGCCGACAACGTACTTACGAAAGAATCGAGAAATACTCGGCCCTGTGATGGGGTATATAAGATTGGGTCTAAAATAGCAGCCTTGGCGTTGTTGAAACCTTGTGATTAGTGGTCACTATTCTGAACCTATTAGAGACTTGCCCGCGTTTTAAGTTGTATTAAGTTTCGGGGACGAAACTTCTTGTAAGGTGGGAGTGATGTAGTAACCCGGAATATTTTATTTTAAATAAATAAAATAAAAGGTGAATTTTTAGCCGGAGTTAGATTCTAAAGGTCTAAATTAATCTATTTGATCAATTGTCGGGGTGCAAGTTGTACGAATTACGAGGCAAAAAGGCTAATTTCCAATCCGGGCATGATCTTGGAAATCCGATTTGACTATTGCGATTGCCTCGTCGAACTGAGCAAGTTTCATATACAGCACTTTTCGATCTGACGGTCGGATCTTCCAGAATTCAAAGAAGAAGGGAGGAAAGGGTTGCGACCAATGGAACAGTGTTCCCGCGCAGTGACTTAAGTCACTTACTGTTCATCTACAGTAACCCTGGATTTTAATTGTCCCTCGAATTAATGTTGGCCGATTTACCATCCGGACCCCTAATTTAGCGGAATAAGTAGTCAAACCTAGCTATTTTCGACGTTCTGAACGCAATGGCGCAGTCAAAAATTGTGTTTGACGACTCTGGAATCTCGAAAAACGTGAAAACTGTATAATGGGACAGTTTTTATGGAACGAAGATTTATCTGGACATCGCGTCGAAAAACTAAAATCGCTACCTTGAAGATTTCGACGTGCCGGACGCAATGACGAAATCCGTTTTTCGTTCTGACGAGCGAAACGCCTCGAAAAGCATGAAATACGGCGAAAAATACAATATTTTGCAGAAAAACCCGTAATTTTCTGCTCCGAAAAATGTGCAGCTTATAGATGAGGGACTTAACAGCAAAAGGATCAACTTTTGTTAAGGACTTTTGTTCAGATATTAAAAGAATGAAGGACTTTTTGTAATTGTGCATTATCACACCTTATACACGTGTGTGGATTGATACCAAGACCCTAGCCTTTCCTCTTCGTAACTGAAGCCTCCACCAGCATCTTCAGACCATAACCGATGCGGCCCCTCGGCTGCTGTAACCTCCGGCCGCTCGGATCGCCGGAGTTGAGGTTGAGAAGTCTATAAATAGGAGCTTCTCTTGAGTTTTTTGAAACAGAGATCAACCGAGGCTTTGGGTTTAATCCAAACTCCTTCTGAGAGCTCCACTAACAAGGAGCAACCGAGCCCTGGTGAGGCCGACCCCAGCCGCCGCCGTGCGCCGCCGCCACCACTCTCTCTCTTTCTTCTTTACTCCGGCAAAGATGAAGGTTGGGAGTTTTTAAATTTTCTGCGGCCTTGGACCCTTGCAGAAGGTTCCTGACGTCGGGGGGGTTCTCCCAGTGCAACCCGAGCCCTCGCCGCCGTCCCCGTTGCCGGCAGAAGGCTTGAGTCGCCGGAAGTTATTATTTTCCGACGAACTCAACTTCTTCTTTTTCCAACTGTTAAAATTAAGATCGGCACCGTTGATTCTCTTCACCTTGATGACTTCCAGCTACCCTAGAAGTCTCGGGACGATCAGTTGAGACGTTGAGCCGCGCAAAGAAGACCTAGTTTCGGGTTTTTGAGCTTTCACCCGAACTCCACCGTCCGGCGCCTCCGCTCACCGGAGTCGCCGGCCACCGCCACCAGAAGACTCCTTGCACCAAGAGGAACCTTTTGGTCCAAGTCCCACCAGCCAGAACCCAGCCGGCCGGAATCCGCCATTAAAGCTCCTCCGAGCTTGGCCGAGCTTCGCCGCCGCGCGTCGCCGACGCTTCCCGTCGCCGGAAAACCACCCAGGTGAGCTAATATGGTCCTTAGGAAGCTTCCCAACGTGTTGCATGCGAGTTCTAACGTTAGGATTTTTCTTCCCGTAGTTGCACCCGTTTGCAACCGAGCCTCGCCGCCGGCCAACTCCGGCGCACTCGGACCCCGGCCATCAACTCAGGTAAGCTGGTAGAATCCCATCTAAGATCCCTAGCATTTTGGTTGGGCCCAAGAACTCCCGAAAATAATGATGGAGTAACCTTGTTTCGGGTGGGTTTTTGGGAGTTGTTCTCCGGCCACCGTCGCCGGCGCCGGGGGCTAGCTTGTTCCGAGCATCCTCTGGGGGTTTAATAACACTCATGCTTACCTTTGATCCAGGGTTGAACCAACTTTGGTGCAAGAAGCTCCAAACCGAGCTTGGTGCAATTAAAGGTGTTGCTCCGGCCAACTTTCCGGCCATTTTCCGGCAGGCCTCAGGTGAGCACCTCGCTTCTCTAACCATGGTGAACACCATGCTCACTCAAGATCTCTTTTGGGCTAAGTAAAGATTAAGTAGTAGCAATGTTGTCATTTGGGCCTTAAGTGATTATGGGCCAACTTTGTTAGTGGGCTTCTAGCTGGCCCAAGCCCATGAGCACGAGCTTCGTCTCGTCGAACCGGATGCGCTGAAACTTACGGCGCAGCTTTTGGATTCCTGGATTGGAAGAACGAGTCGAAACAACATTCAGTTAAGTAGAATAAGTACAATTTGATGAAGAATTATGGACTAAACTGTGAATATAGCTACGTGGACAATATTCTAGTATAAAAAAACTTTCCTTGGGCAATTTATTAGATTTCCGTAGACTCTCGTTGAACAGAAATTGGATTTAGTACCGTTAATCGACGAAAAAGTCGATGTTACGGCATAAGTAATTATGGCAACGTTTCAACACAGGAGATTGTAATCTTGCCTTTGTTTACTCGAACATTTAGATTGTGATATTTAGAGACAGCAGGTATGGTTCGGCAGGTTTCGAATATTTCTAAACTGTCGGCGGGTCGATTTAAATCCGATAGTTTTCCGGAAATTCTAGTTTTAAAGTCTGGTTTTGTTTCCAGTGATAGTATCATATAGTGTTGTCGGGATGGGTTCGAGTGAATCTATTCTGATTCCAGTTCTTGTTCAGGCCCCAGCAGTACAGCACCAGTTCCCCAGTGAATAGCGGGAGTACGAGATCAGCCTACACACAGGTGGGTTATCTTCGGTCCGGGTTTTATCAGTTCGGCCCTCTGGGGTGCGATACTGGTTGGACCCCTGTTTTTGTAGCCTAACTTAATCTCTTTGAGCCTGCTTTTCTTTGATTACATTATATCTGCTATCTACCTGAACTATGCCTGTTATCAGTTCTATTCTGCCTTTGATATATATTGCTTTGACTGATTGGTCATTAGTTGCACTCCTATGCTTGATTATTATATTGATGCTTGAGCCTGCCGTTCCTTTGGTTCAGTATTTACTACTTCATGCCTGCTTTACGACTGCTTATGGTTTGTCTTAGTAATCCTTACCTTACATGATGTTTAAATTGCTCCCAGTGATCATTTTATTACTCTATACATTGCCATGTTCTCCCTTGGTCATCTAATAGTTGAGCCTGCTTCTTTGTTGTTCGCCTGTTATGCGGCTAAATACATGATCTTCTAAAATAAATGTTTTTACCAAGCCCTGTAGGGCAGCGCTCTACGAGGTTTGGGACCCAAAAGCCTAGTGTTTTCAAAGGTTTTCTTAAAAACATGTGTTTAGTTGCATAAGGGGTTAGTCTGGTATTTATATCTTATCTTGGAACATTCCATGTTGGATTGGTGAGCTTGCTTGTTCTGCTGATCAAATGATACACTGCTGAGCACATAGATTTACTTAACTGATATTTTACCTAGCTTCGTAGGGTCGCCGGAGTCTGTTCTTGTTTGATAGGACAAAGGCATTACTCTGCGAGGTTTGGAAACCCAAGCTTCGTAGCATAGCCGGAGTCTGTTCTTGTTTGATAGGACGAGGGCAATGCTCTTCGGGGTTTGGACTTTTCAAAACAGTTTTCTTAAAAATATGTGTTTAAGTTTTGTATCATTTGGTTGGTTTGTGTGGTTGAGTTGAGTTTATCTGTGAGCTTCTGTTGAGAGAGATTTGCCTTGATCTTGCATATGAGCTGAGATTTACTGTTTAGTTGCTGAGTGTTCCTGCATGAGTGTTGAGATTCAGTTGATTTTGCCCTTGCATCCCAGTGGGGATTTCCCGGCTTTTGGCCGATTACCTGGTCAGTGGACCGCCAGTTTGAGCATTTGCATATGATTCGCCCGCACCGTTGTTCTTCACGTACACCAGCGGACCGATCACCCGTAGCGGTGTACTTTACCGGTAAAGTGGTTAGCAGTTGCAACCCGTGACCCTCAGTGGAGGGAATGTCAACCAGGTGGTGCCAGGTGGGCAGCCTTGCCTGAGGTCTTGTGGGACCAATATGGTAGCTTGTGATTGGGTCTTTGTGGTTTCATCTATTTGATGCATGTGTTGTTAAGTTGCTTTAACATGTTTCTTTGATTCTTTGATCTGGCTTCTAGTTATCTACCTTTATATGATTCTATGTGATGCCTTTGATTATAGTTTCACTGTTATCTTGCTGATTGTCCTAACTCCTTGATGCGTTGATTATCCTGATACATGTTTGTCCTGTTTTAAATTCTGCTAAAATTATCTCCTATACTTGTATCCAGATTATGAATTTTGCTTTTTTTACAGCACCAGTTATATATCTGCTTTACCCTAACCTATGATCTATTACTATCCTCTAGCATTGTATACCAGTAGGTACGATCTGCTATTTCTCGGCTCGTCGTGCCCACTGGGATACACTCCGGTGTGTCTCACACCCTCGGGTGACTGTTTTTCAGGTCGAGCGGGTGTTGAGATGTCGGGACGAGTTGGTGAGATCACGAGTTAGAGCTTGACCCTAGACAGCCGATAGCCAAGTATTTAGTTATTTGATGTAACAAGGAAAATGTAATAAGATGTTATAATTGTGTAATTTAATATCTGTGTTATATTAGTGGTACGTAGTTAGTACTCTGATTGATTTCCAAGCTAGCCGTGCATATATAGAAAAGGCTCAATCCCCAGTGGGATTGGGACTCTTCTATATATGTGGCGGTCTGTTGCGCCCTGGCTGGTTTCAAACTCTGATTTCAAAAAAAAAAAAAAAAAAATTTAGACGCTGATTTTAAACTCGGGGCGTGACACCAAACATGACACTAACTACCACATGCAAGATTAAATACTAATATTATATCCATGCCAGCATGTATAAGTTCCAAATACAATCATAATTCCAACTTAGTAATCCCTAATAACATTCCCAACATGATATGTCTCACATGATAGGCTCATAAGAATAGCAATTATTGATCATAACTGTCCCAAAAGATCTCTGTAATATTTCTAGTGAGTATGTCAGAAAAGAGGGATATAGGAACCACCCACCTGGACACGCGCAATCCACCACTGTAAAAACCCCCTTCGCTGTCCAATAACCGTAGTCCACGCAAAACACCCAACTGTAACAATAACCAAACGGCGGACAATCAATCTCAAATAACTTACACATAATGCTGTCCACAAAACCAGCCGTGAAGGTGGCTAAATCTCACCTGTGAGATGAACTCGAAAAAATCCGAAAAAATAACCGCTGCGTTCGTCGCGTCGAGCCGATCGAAATGAGTACCTGCATGCCTCAATCCGAGTTTTGTACATCAAGATAAAAATCCGACAAGATGACCCTCTCAAAAGAATCCTGTACAAAAATCTGTAGCACTTAGCTCTGGAAAAAGGGATTTTTCACCTTCGGGGAAAACTCAGAAAAATCCAGAAAAATTTGAGGAAATTCCTTGCGATGTGTAGATGCAAAACGACTGAAAGCACATCTCCATCTGATACCTGAGCGCGAAGATATCACCAAAATACTGTGGTACTGTCCAAAACTCCGCCAAGAAAAATGGGTCAAAAGAAAGCTCGGGAAACTCCAAGAAAAACTCGAAAAGAGGGGGAGCTCAAAACACGAAGATCGTAGCCCTACCTGTCGTGAAGCCAACGGCGCAAGAATCGCCGAAATGGAGGTCGAAGTAGGCCGGGGGAGTGCTCGCACTGAAACACGACGAAGGAGGTCATAAATGAATGAGCGTCGCGCCGCGCCGTAAAAACAAAAACCTCGAAGTTTGTGCCACCAAAAATCCCAAAAATCCTCAGGTGGAAGCAGCTCAGGAAGAGGAAGAAACTTACTGAGGGTTTCACAGAGAGAAACAGCGCAGGGAAAAAGCTGCAGGCTGTTGTTGTCGGCCTATTTATAGGCTAGGAAAAACAATTGCCAAAACTCCCAACATATCCCAGGATTCGGGCGCCCACACAGGATTCGGGCGCCCGAATCCGCTGTAAGAGGCCAAACAGCGAGCGCCCGAAATGCCTGGGGAGCACCACGTCACCCCAAACAGGCGATAGCAAGCCCCGCCACACGCGGGGCGCCGCGTGGCCGCCCCCGGTCAACGCGGGTGGGTGGCGCCCGCGAATCGCAGGGCGCCACCTGGCCCGCACTGATGGCCCCCAACCAACCCTGGCGCGCCGCCTGCCAGGCACGCGCCCCGAGGCGCCCCATGCGCCGCCATGGACCCGGCCTTCGAGAGCCCACCAACCGGTAGCCGCCACGTGTACCGCCCGGTCCACCGTACACCCCGCGCCACCCCGTGAACCGCGCCCACAGAACCAACCAACCCGCAGCTGCCACGTGTCCCCGGTCAACCAATTAGGATCCGCCACGTGGCACACCCTCTCCGCTGCACCGCACCAGCCCGCGCGCCCTGCCCGCGCGCCTGCCCCCACTGCCCACGGGCGCGCTCCGGCGCTTCGCCGCCGTGCTGCGCCTCCCGCCGGTCGCCGCCGGCCGCCGGAGTTACTTGTTACGGAATTTGAGTTGGCGTATTTCGTGAAAGTATTAAGTCTTGAAGATTGAAGATAAAAGAACTTTGGATCATATACCTCAATCTCAAGAAAGAAGAATTCAAAAGGATCAGGTATGTTTAACTAAAGATTTTTGGTGATCCGAATACTTCTTGTAGTGTAGAAACACCTGGAAGAAAGTTTTATTGCATAAACATCAAAAACTGGACATGGGACATGTTCAGGATCCGGATCGTGCTCGGCAATCCGGATCCCGAAGGGTGTTTGTTCATATACTGTTTCAATCCGGATCGCAGCATTTCATGATCCGGATCCCGAACACTGGTTTTACCTTTTCACTTGCATGATCCGGATCAGGATTTGCAATCCGGATCCCGAACGTGATGTTTGGTGAAACTGTATGAACGATCCGGATCGGGGACTACGATCCGGATCCCGAACTAGCATTTTTCTGGAAATCGTCTTTCTTGCTTCTGCAATCCGGATCGTCCAATTCCAATCCGGATCGCCGTCGGTAAAATCTCCAGAAAAGGCATGTTTTTGATCCCTATCTTCTTCCAATGGTTTCTAACCTATAAATAGGCCCTATATTCATTTTCTAGGGCATCCGCAAAATAGAAAAAGATAGCCGAAAGGAAAAATCCACATATAGAGAAGAAAGGAAATCAATAGATTTATTCTATGTTTCTTCATCTATATTGATTGATTTGATTCTAGGTTTTCCATACTCACATTTTGAGTAGAATCAAATCAATGAATACTTAGATGGTATTTCCGATCTATTTCTAATCTAAGTATTCGGCGGATCATCACCACCCAAACAAACAACGATTTACCCTAAATCGGCGCGTGGACTCGCGTGGCCTTGTGGATTCAAGGTGCGGAAGGTACGTTCGTGGATTCGAAGCGTGCTACTGGGTGAAGACCGTGGATTCGGTCGGACGTCGTGGACTCGACGTTGGACGCTGTGGATTCAGCGTTGGGCGCGGATCGTGGATTCGAGAAGCGTCGTGGAGCGAGCGGAGAAGATCTACTAGGAGCGTATGGTAAAAGGTTGAGTCGTCTGTGAGTACGTTATATCACCTTGTACGTGTGTTAATTCTAGTGGATTTCGCCGTGTTATCGGTCCCGTGGTTTTTTACTCCGGTTTGGAGTTTTTCCACGTAAAAATCTTGCGTGTTTCTTTTATTTTTCCGCATTGGGTTTATTGCGCAATGATTTTTTGAGTGTTTATTGTTTACACCTATTCACCCCCCTCTAGGTGTTTTTTCCCCTATTTAGATCCAATTACTTATAACCCAACAAGTGGTATCAGAGCGGGAATAGGGTTGTAAACAATGGTTGAAGGTGGAAACATCAATCGACCCCCTTTCTTTGATGGAACAAATTATGCGTACTGGAAAGTACGGATGAAAGCCTTTTTAATTTCCATCGACGAAAGGGTGTGGCAATCAATTGAATTAGGATGGTCTAATCCAACTGAAATTATTGATGATGTTCGCACCTTAAAACCTAGGTCGAAATGGACCAAGGAAGAGATAGATTCATCTTCTTACAATGGCAAAGGGATTAATGCTCTATTTAATGCTTTGTCACAAACAGAGTTCTCTCGCGTCTCGGCATGTGAGACTGCGAAAGAAATCTGGGATGTTCTTCAAGTTACGCATGAGGGAACTAACCTTGTGAAGATTCAGAAACTGCAAATGCTTACGAGCAAGTTTGACTCTATTTCTATGGCAGAAAATGAATCTTTCACTGACTATTACACACGATTGCAAGACATCGTAAACTCATGTGCTAACTTGGGAGAGAAGATTCCAGAATTTAAAGTTGTAAGAAAAATTCTAAGAACTCTTCCTGAACGATTTCGCCCGAAGGTCGCAGCCATTGAAACAATTAAACACCCGGACGAAATGCGTGTAGAAGAATTAGTTGGTGCATTACAAACTTATGAAATGACATTTCCTACTAACTATTCTTCTGGAAAGGCATCCTCTTCTAAGTCTTCAGGTTATGCATTGAAATCAACTAAAGAAGAAGACGCGGATTCATCCTCCTCGGACGATGACGAGAACCTATCTATGGAGGACTTTGAGAAGCAGCTCGCTCTCTTGACAAGGAAGTTTCGCCGCAACTTTCGAAGGGGTAATCCAAGCAAAACTCCATCCTTCGGAAAGTCGAAGAAAGGCAAAGGTTCTTCAAGCTACAAGTCAAGAAAGCAAGAGAACTTCTCAAAGGATAAGAAAAGTTCAGAGGGACAAGTTCAGTGCTTCAAATGTCGAGGCTACGGCCACATTGCAACGGAGTGTCCCAACAAGAATCCGGCAAAGAAGAAAGCGATGCAAGTCGTTACTTGGGATGACAACTCCACGTCAAATGAGTCATCCTCAAGTGATGAAGAAGACAACGCGACAGCATTCCACGCGTCCACTACATCTTCACCCTTCATGTGCTTGATGGCAAGTACCTCCGATTCCTTGTCCAACTCCTCCCATGTTGAAAAGAACGCTACGGACAGCGAATCGAGCAATTCTGAAGGTGAAGATTTTGCTCTTGCCTACCATAAGCTTTTGAGGGATTCAAAGAAACTGGCAAAGCAAAACCGGAGTTTGAGAGGGAGATTGCAGGATCTCGAAGAAGAAGCAAAAAGGGCATCTTCTCTCTCAAACGCTCTTGAAGTGGAAAGGGATAATCTAGCCAAAGCAAATGTTTCCCTTCAAGAGAAAATGAGCTTCTCGAGAAAGAACATACAAGAATGGTGGACAAAGCGAATTATTTCTCGAAGCTCTACGGCGAGGCTCGACAGGATAAAATGGAAATGACAAAGACCATTCTCCAACTAAAGGATGACTTACAGCGATTCTCTTCTGGAAGGAGTAAGTTGGACAGGCTTCTTGGTCTTGGTCAAACAAATAAGTTCGGCCTCGGATACACTCAAACTGGAGACATTCCAAGTTCGAGTGGGACAGTTTTGTGCCTCAGTCGGTATCTCCTCCTCCGACACCGGAATTCACGACAAGCAACGACAACAAGCCTACTTCATCCTCCTCGGGATCGTCAAGAACTAAGGTATGTTTTCGTTGTGGCATTTCAGGGCACATAAGGAGAAATTGCAAGATGGGAGCCAAACGCACACCTCAAGCACTCTTGCAATGACTACCAAAAGGTGATTCCTCAGAAATCAAATGCAAATCTTTGAAGGAAAAGAGCCTTGGTAGTTCACCGCTCAAGACGACATCATCAAGGAGCAGCAATTCTTCTAACAAGACGCTTTCACCTAGGAGAATAACTTCACGACCATTACCGACGCATTCCAAAAAGGTTTGGGTGCGCAAAGGTGAAATTTTCCCCTGTCTTGTTACTAATGTTTCCTTGCATGCATATGATAGTTCGTCTTGGTATCTGGATAGCGGGTGTTCCCGTCACATGACCGGTGACAAAAACTGTTTTCAAAACTTTGAGAAAATCTCCGGAGGACTTGTTGTTTTCGGAGATGGTCGGTCTTCCAAAATTGTTGGAAAGGGAACGGTAGCTATTCCGGATGGCCCGGTTTTGAAAAATGTGTTATTTGTTGATGGCCTTAAGACTAACCTCATAAGCATAAGTCAACTTTGTGACAATGGTTATTCAGTTAATTTTTCATCTGATAAATGTACTGTAACTGATAAGGACCATGGTTTCTTTTTAAAAGGGGTTAGATCAGAAAACAATTGTTATGTTGTTCCTACTAAATTTCTGAAAAATGTAACCTAGCATCTTTGAAAAATGAAACACTTTGGCATGAAAGGCTAGGTCACATAAACTTTAAGGAACTTGCTAGAATTTCGAACAAAGATGTGGTCAAGGGGGTTCCTAAACTTTCTTTTGAACAAAACATTGTGTGTGGCGGTTGCCAAAAGGGAAAACAGTCTAGGACTGCACACAAGAACTTGAACCACATAGGTACAAAACGGCCTTTGGAACTTTTGCACATGGATTTAATGGGGCCAACTCGTCAACCATCCTTGGGAGGTAAATGGTATATTTTCTTATTGGTTGATGATTTTTCTAGATATACTTGGGTAGCATTTTTAAAAGAAAAAGCTGATACTTTTGATTCTTTTCACGAGATCTGCCATCGTATTATGATTGAAAAGAATGATAAGATTACTCGAGTTAGAAGTGATAGAGGTGGTGAATTCATAAATTCCAAATTCATTGATTTTTGCACTTCTAACGGCATTAAACATGAATTCTCCGCACCTTATACACCTCAACAAAATGGTGTAGTCGAGCGCAAAAACAGGGTCGTACAGGAGATGGCACGTGTTATGCTTCATAGCCGGAACTTACCGTTATATTTTTGGGCTGAAGCGGTGAACACTGCTGTCTATGTAATTAATCGAGTGTATTTGCGCCCGGGGACTTTGAATACACCATATGAACTTTGGTTTTGTAGAAAACCGAACATCAAATATTTTCGCATCTTTGGGAGTCGGTGTTTTATTTTGCGTGACCGCGAGAATCTTGGAAAATTTGACTCTCGAAGTGACGAAGGGATTTTCTTAGGTTATTCTACAAACAGCAGAGCTTATCGAGTTTTTAACTTAGAATCTAAGACGATCGTAGAATCGATAAATGTTAAAGTAGATGAAGCTTTTCACTTTGAATCTGAAAAATCTACCCTCGATATCTCTCTTGATGATGATACACCTGCTAATGCATCTTCTTCTAACAATTCTTTCGATAATAATGATGCATCTAACGGTTCTTCAAGCTTATCTGATGTGCAGGAATCATCTCGTGTACCTCCGACTACTCCCTTACCTCAAACGTTACGCATCTCCAAGGATCACCCTGAATCGAACATCATTGGAGACCCACAAGAAGGAGTTAGAACTCGGAGACAATTGGTTTGCAGATTCGCATGCTACGTATCTCAAATCGAACCAAAGAACATCGATGAAGCTCTTCAGGATGACTACTGGATTAAAGCAATGCAGGAAGAGCTCCATCAATTTGAGCGAAACAAAGTCTGGGAATTAACGAAGCCTCCGAAGCAACACAATGTGATAGGTACCAAATGGATTTTCAAGAACAAGAAAAATGAGGATGGTACTATCATCAGGAACAAAGCAAGGTTAGTTGCTCAAGGCTACTCTCAAGTAGAAGGTATAGACTTTGATGAAACTTTCGCCCCTGTAGCTAGACTCGAGTCCATTCGTATCTTATTTGCTATTGCTTGTCATTTTAAAATCAAATTATTTCAAATGGACGTTAAGAGCGCATTTTTAAATGGTTTTTTAAATGAGGAAGTTTATGTGGCTCAACCGAAAGGTTTTGTGGACCATAAACTACCTAACCATGTTTTTCGTCTGAAAAAGGCTCTTTACGGTCTGAAACAAGCACCGCGAGCATGGTACGAAAGGTTGACAAAGCACCTTTTGGAAAAGGGCTACACTCGAGGGGGAGCTGACAGGACTCTCTTTGTGAAGCATTATCAAAACAATTTCATTGTAGCACAAATCTATGTCGATGACATTGTATTTGGCGCAACAAGAGATAATGATGCTTCCAAATTCGCGGAGACCATGGAAAGCGAATTTGAGATGTCCATGATGGGCGAATTGACTTATTTTCTTGGATTACAAGTTAAACAAAACGATGAAGGAATTCACTTGTGTCAATCCAAGTATGCAAGGGAGTTGGTCAAGAAATTTGATCTAGAAAATTCTAAGGATTTTCCAACTCCAATGGGAACTAGCCATAAGGGACTTGGAAGTGAATCACATAGTGAGAATGTAGACGAGAAACTGTATCGCAGTATGATTGGAAGTCTACTGTATCTCACGGCTAGTCGCCCGGATATATCCTTCAGTGTTGGGATTTGCGCGAGATATCAATCAGCACCGAAGGAGGTTCACCTGAAAGCGGTGAAACGGATCATCCGATATATCAAAGGTACAATCAATTTCGGAATTTGGTATCCTATGGGAACAAGTTTGGATATTGTTGGATACTCAGATGCCGATTGGGCTGGATCGGTGGATGATCGGAAAAGCACGAGTGGTGCATGCTTCTATCTTGGCCATTGCCTTGTTGCATGGCACAGTAAAAAACAGAATTGCATAGCACTCTCGACTGCCGAAGCGGAGTATATTTCTGCAGGAAGTTGTTCAACCCAATTGATTTGGATGAAAAGCGTGTTGAGCGATTTCCGGATTTCAGCAACTTCGGTAACCATTTTATGTGACAACACTAGTGCTATTAACATTTCTAAAAACCCTGTGTTGCACTCTAGAACAAAACATATTGAACTTAGATATCATTTTCTTAGAGAGCTAGTTGAATCAAATATTCTTCAATTGTCATACATTTCAACTGAGGATCAATTAGCTGATATCTTAACAAAACCTTTGGATCAAAAACGTTTTATTCACTTGCGTAAAGCAATTGGCATGCTTTCCTTGAAATAATCTCTTTTTGAAACCTTTGCTTAGGTTAGGTTTTGTTTTTGTTTTGTTCTCTATCTATGTTTTGTACATAGGACATTAATTGAGCATAAATCATAATTGACTTTAATTGCATCCTTTTATGCATTTAGAAATTTATTATGCTTTTGATGTCATAATATTTCAATGTTGCAATGATCATTTACGTTAATTAAATCATCTTTTAAGTGATCAAAGTCAATTTCTCTCTCAATGATCTCTTGGTATAGTCATTATCATATTTGATTGCTTAGTCGAGTATGAATGCGAGATCAATTTTTGGTTGAATACCTTATATATTAAATAATTGATAGCCAATTGAGGGGGAGTCAATGAAATGTAAAATGCTCAAAAGATGTGGAAAGAGTTACATCCCAATGAGGAGTGTGAAAACTACCACCACATGGAGAAAATGAAAGAAAGAAAAAGATACTCCATGAATGCAAAGCAAATTTTTGTTTTAAAAATGTTGATGAAATGCATATTGAAATACTTGACTCAGTCATATTTCATGGTTGGTATAAGGTGGGATTTTCGATATAAGATGCTCGAAGAGCCACTCCTTCAACAGATTGTCTAGATATATTATCTAACTTATCTGGGATTTCAAACATCTATTGATCTTGGTATTTCATTTTCTTTACCAAAATTGATGATTTGATAAAGGCATTACGCATAAGATCAAGATAGATGTAATTGAAGTTGTTCAACTTTAAGAGTTTTAATTTCCGTAAATTTTCGTTTCATTTTTGAGTATTTTTGATAGATTTTGTATAATCTATTTCTTGTTGTATGAAACGATGATTTTTGTTTAAAGTTGACATGGTAAAGTGCTTACATACTTTTTCTGGATTTTATGGAATTTTTCTAAATTTTTCTGGAGAAAAAGTTGAAGCCGATCCGGATCGGGATAAGTGATCCGGATCCCGAACGCAGGCTTCCTCCTGCGGGTAGCCGATCCGGATCACATTCACGATCCGATCCGGATCACGGCTAGGGTTTATAAAGAACAAAGAGATTTCAATTTCTTTTACCCTAATCTTTTGTTCTCAAGCTTCTAGAGTTTCTCTCTCTAGATTTCTTGCATCTTGGAGCTTCCAAACTCAAAGTTCTTCAATCCAAGTAAGTTTTGTTGATCAAATCTCGGTTTTTCACAGTTTTTATATGTTTCATCAAACGTGAGTAGAAATCATGGATCTTTTTCGTTTGTGAATGGTTTTTGATCAAATTTCTTTTGAAATAAGGACTCTGGGTCGATTAGTTTTGCTTTTATGCTGGGTTTTCTCAAGATAAACGAATTTTTGGGCTTCGATTTCTGAAAATTCAGTTTTTAGGGCATAAAAGAGGAATTTTTGAAAATCATGCGATTGATCTATTTTTAAAATTCTTTTTGCAAAACTAATTTGATTCTTAGCTTCTCTACATGATATGATTGTTTGGGTACAATTTTTCAAATTTTTCAAAATTGACGATTTTTCATGTTCTTGAGTTGCTCTTCACAGGACACTTTCTCTGAACTCAAAGCACTAGAGTCAATGGCATTCACTTGGATCATTCTTCTCCTGGTTTCTATGGTGCACACGAGTACTTCTGTTAAAAAGGAACAGGATGATTCCACTCAAGACAGGACGAAAGAAGCCGGGGAGGACAGCTCAGAGTATGATGAGGAGGAATGGGACGAATTTTTCAAAGATGTTCAACGGAAAATTGATGAGGAAAACAGGAAATCTGTCAAAGGGAAAAGGCTTATGAAATCTGCATCAACATCTAAGCAGTATACAAGACGAAAGAATGTCCAAAGAAGTGAAAGTCAGCGTAGTGGGCCTCTTACCAGAGCACGCTCACTTTCTGGGGTTCTACAAACTGAATCTCCATGGGTTAAGGGACTGGATGCACCATCTGCCTCTACACAGCATCCATCACACTCGAAGACACAGACTACAGACACAGAGGCTTTGGAATTGGTTCGCCAGGAACAACAAAGACTCTCTGCTGAACAAGAAAGAATATCGAAAGAACTTCAGCAAATTTCCTCTCAGCACAAGAAGATCAAGAAAAAGTATTCAAATATTTCGAAAATGCTTAAAGGGATTTTGAGCAAGCTGAGCTGTACCAGTTCAGACTCTTCAGACTAAGCAGCACCTTCTGTTCACTTTTCTATGACTTTACTCTCTTGCAGTTCTCAGTTCTTCGGTTCTTAACATTTTAGTTTCAGTTTTTAGGACTTAGTTTTTGTTCTAACTTGTAGTTTAGTTCTCAGGTTGTGCATATTAATGGAACTTTTTAACTCTCCTTATATTTGTAGCTTTTGCTACGTTTTGGCTTTGTTTGTGACAAAAAGGGGGAGAGAGTTTAAGAGAGAACTTGGACAATGCAACTTGAACAATGACGAAAATGTGTGAATGTAAAAACATTAAGGTAAGTATGATCTCAACTTCAACTTTGGTTTTTATTTGTTGATTGGTTGCATGCCCTTACTAACTATTTGACTAACTATTTGGGCATGTAATATGACTAACAAGTTGATGTTGACTAACAGTTTGTGACATTTGGTTTTTGAATGCTTAGAAGATATGTTGGTTTTAACTATGATTCTCTTACATATCTGAATTCTTCAAATGTCATGATGAGAATAAACTCTATCTCTGTACTTGGTTTTGTATGTTTCAATTCTTGAGGTATCTAACGCTTTTGTTTGTCAAGAATGATTTCTTTTTGCAGAGATTACAGATGTCTAAGTCTAGAGTCTGTTTTAGGAGTTTATCTCATGTATTTAAATTTTTGGATCTCCATTGTAAATTTTTGTTGTATGGTGATAGCAACAAAAATATCTTTTTGAATTTTCTTTTGTGGATTTGTGTTTTGTCACGAAACCGCCAAAGGGGGAGATTGTTACGGAATTTGAGTTGGCGTATTTCGTGAAAGTATTAAGTCTTGAAGATTGAAGATAAAAGAACTTTGGATCATATACCTCAATCTCAAGAAAGAAGAATTCAAAAGGATCAGGTATGTTTAACTAAAGATTTTTGGTGATCCGAATACTTCTTGTAGTGTAGAAACACCTGGAAGAAAGTTTTATTGCATAAACATCAAAAACTGGACATGGGACATGTTCAGGATCCGGATCGTGCTCGGCAATCCGGATCCCGAAGGGTGTTTGTTCATACACTGTTTCAATCCGGATCGCAGCATTTCATGATCCGGATCCCGAACACTGGTTTTACCTTTTCACTTGCATGATCCGGATCAGGATTTGCAATCCGGATCCCGAACGTGATGTTTGGTGAAACTGTATGAACGATCCGGATCGGGGACTACGATCCGGATCCCGAACTAGCATTTTTCTGGAAATCGTCTTTCTTGCTTCTGCAATCCGGATCGTCCAATTCCAATCCGGATCGCCGTCGGAAATCTCCAGAAAAGGCAGTTTTTGATCCCTATCTTCTTCCAATGGTTTCTAACCTATAAATAGGCCCTATATTCATTTTCTAGGGCATCCGCAAAATAGAAAAAGATAGCCGTAAAGAAAAATCCACATATAGAGAAGAAAGGAAATCAATAGAATTTATTCTATGTTTCTTCATCTATATTGATTGATTTGATTCTAGGTTTTCCATACTCACATTTTGAGTAGAATCAAATCAATGAATACTTAGATGGTATTTCCGATCTATTTCTAATCTAAGTATTCGGCGGATCATCACCACCCAAACAAACAACGATTTACCCTAAATCGGCGCGTGGACTCGCGTGGCCTTGTGGATTCAAGGTGCAACGAGGTACGTTCGTGGATTCGAAGCGTGCTACTGGGTGAAGACCGTGGATTCGGTCGGACGTCGTGGACTCGACGTTGGACGCTGTGGATTCAGCGTTGGGCGCGGATCGTGGATTCGAGAAGCGTCGTGGAGCGAGCGGAGAAGATCTACTAGGAGCGTATGGTAAAAGGTTGAGTCGTCTGTGAGTACGTTATATCACCTTGTACGTGTTTAATTCTAGTGGATTTCGCCGTGTTATCGGTCCCGTGGTTTTTTACTCCGGTTTGGAGTTTTTCCACGTAAAAATCTTGCGTGTTATTTTATTTTTCCGCATTGGGTTATTTGCGCAATGATTTTTTGAGTGTTTATTGTTTACACCTATTCACCCCCCTCTAGGTGTTTTTTCCCCTATTTAGATCCAATTACTTATAACCCAACATTACTGTTCCGGCGTGAACAGTAACCAATGGCGCAAAAATCAAGTAAGTAGCCCATTTTCATCGTTTTCGCGCGCTGAATCCAAATTTGATGTCCGTTTTGCCAAATTCCGCTTCTAAAATTTGTCAAAGGCACCCGAAAAAGTATTCTTAATCCAATTTCGTGCTGGGTCCAATCCTGAGGTCCGATTCGCGCGAAACACCCTCCACCACACAGCAAAGGCCTCCAAAAGCCGCTAAACACACTACAGAAGCTCTGTTGATCCAATAGTAATCCTCTTGCGAAAATTCAGGTCCTCACATAAGGTGTCAAAATGTTACTATTAAAGTATAGAAGGCCACCCAACTTTTAATTTCTCCATTTCATAAAGGGAAGAAAGAGAATTTCATAATTACTACAAGCTGTCCAAAACTGAAATATGTACATAGGGTTTCAAGATGGTTATGCTTACTTGGTCAATTGAACGAATTGGCCTTCCTCTTAAATATGAAAGTTGTAGGGCTTGAAGTCCTAGAGATTCAACCACAAAATTCAACTCGAAACCCCAATCCTACTGTCCAGGAGAGTAAAAAACATTGAGTACTACTCAAACTTCAAGCTGTGCACAATTGTCTCAGAGATTGCTTAATTTACCTAACTTGGAGCCAAGATTGGAGGTTCATGAAAATATAAAAGTTGTAGATCTTCGAATCCTAAAAATTTCCCACCAAGAATCAGCTCGAAACTCTCCTTGTACTGC
>CM054938.1:23210579-23236191 GCA_029168755.2 Tillandsia fasciculata | reverse complement strand
AAAAGAACTTTGGATCATATACCTCAATCTCAAGAAAGAAGAATTCAAAAGGATCAGGTATGTTTAACTAAAGATTTTTGGTGATCCGAATACTTCTTGTAGTGTAGAAACACCTGGAAGAAAGTTTTATTGCATAAACATCAAAAACTGGACATGGGACATGTTCAGGATCCGGATCGTGCTCGGCAATCCGGATCCCGAAGGGTGTTGTTCATACACTGTTTCAATCCGGATCGCAGCATTCATGATCCGGATCCCGAACACTGGTTTTACCTTTTCTTGCACGATCCGGATCAGAATTTGCAATCCGGATCCCGAACGTGATGTTTGGTGAAACTGTATGAACGATCCGGATCGGGGACTACGATCCGGATCCCGAACTAGCATTTTTCTGGAAATCGTCCTTCTTGTTTTTGCAATCCGGATCGTCCAATTCCAATCCGGATCGCCGTCGGTAAAATCTCCAGAAAAGGCAGTTTTTGATCCCTATCTTCTTCCAATGGTTTCTAACCTATAAATAGGCCCTATATTCATTTTCTAGGGCATCCGCAAAATAGAAAAAGATAGCCGTAAAGGAAAAATCCACATATAGAGAAGAAAGGAAATCAATAGAATTTATTCTATGTTTCTTCATCTATATTGATTGATTTGATTCTAGGTTTTCCATACTCACATTTTGAGTAGAATCAAATCAATGAATACTTAGATGGTATTTCCGATCTATTTCTAATCTAAGTATTCGGCGGATCATCACCACCCAAAACAAACAACGATTTACCCTAAATCGGCGCGTGGACTCGCGTGGCCTTGTGGACTCAAGGTGCAACAACGTTCGTGGATTCGAAGCGTGGTACTGGGTGAAGACCGTGGATTCGGTCAGACGTCGTGGACTCGACGTTGGACGCTGTGGATTCAGCGTTGGGCGCGGATCGTGGATTCGAGAAGCGTCGTGGAGCGAGCGGAGAAGATCTACTAGGAGCGTATGGTAAGAGGTTGAGTCGTCTGTGAGTACGCTATATCACCTTGTACGTGTTTCAATTCTAGTGGATTTCGCCGTGTTATCGGTCCCGTGGTTTTTTTTACTCCGGTTTGGAGTTTTTCCACGTAAAAATCTTGCGTGTTATTTTATTTTTCCGCATTGGGTTTATTTGCGCAATAATTTTTTGAGTGTTTATTGTTTACACCTATTCACCCCCCTCTAGGTATTTTTTTTTCCCTATTTAGATCCAATTACTTATAACCCAACATTACTGTTCCGGCGTGAACAGTAACCAATGGCGCAAAAATCAAGTAAGTAGCCCATTTTCATCGTTTTCGCGCGCTGAATCCAAATTTGATGTCCGTTTTGCCAAATTCCGCTTCTAAAATTTGTCAAAGGCACCCGAAAAAGTATTCTTAATCCAAATTTCGTGCTGGGTCCAATCCTGAGGTCCGATTCGCGCGAAACACCTCCACCACACAGCAAAGGCCTCCAAAAGCCGCTAAACACACTACAGAAGCTCTGTTGATCCAATAGTAATCCTCTTGCGAAAATTCAGGTCCTCACATAAGGTGTCAAAATGTTACTATTAAAGTATAGAAGGCCACCCAACTTTTAATTTCTCCATTTCATAAAGGGAAGAAAGAGAATTTTCATAATTACTACAAGCTGTCCAAAACTGAAATATGTACATAGGGTTTCAAAGATGGTTATGCTTACTTGGTCAATTGCACGAATTGGCCTTCCTCTTAAATATGAAAGTTGTAGGGCTTGAAGTCCTAGAGATTCAACCACAAAATTCAACTCGAAACCCCAATCCTACTGTCCAGGAGAGTAAAAACATTGAGTACTACTCAAAACTTCAAGCTGTGCACAATTGTCTCAGAGATTGCTTAATTTACCTAACTTGGAGCCAAGATTGGAGGTTCATGAAAATATAAAAGTTGTAGATCTTCGAATCCTAAAAATTTCCCACCAAGAATCAGCTCGAAACTCTCCTTGTACTGCCCAGAGGAGGAAAAACACTAAACACTACTCAAAATCTCAAGCTGTGAACAAGAGTCTCAAAGATCACAAATTTTACTTGGTTTAGAGCCCAAACTAGATTTCCCTTCAAATACCAAAGTTGAAGAGCTCAAAGTCCTGAAGAATCCCCGCAAAAGTCACCTCAAAACTCCACTCCTACAGCTCTGGGGATCCTCTGGAAGAAAAGGTAATGAGGTAGTCCACACAGCTTGCAAGCTTCATGCAAGCTCCACTAATGATGGTTTTGGAGGGGGAAAGAAGATGATCCAGCTCTCTAGAACCCCTCACTTCAGCTGGAAGTGAAGAAGACAACCAAAAGATTCAATTCCAATCAATAGAGTCCAAATTATAGCTCTAAACTTGAGCTAAAAGTGATCCAAGAGATCAAAATACCCTCAAAATCTTATCCAAAACCCTTAACGAATTCGAGTTCGGCAGCTATAGGAAGCCCAGCCTGTGGGAGGGGACACATGGCACCCTGTGCGCGCACCACCGCGGCCCAGCCCTACACACGCCACACGTGCGCTGCACCCACCGGTGCACGCTTTGTGCACCGGCCGCGAACTCCTGGCCGTGGACCCGATCCACAGCATAGTAAACACCTACAGCTCAAAATTCTCCAAAAATACACAAAAATAGTGTGTTTTGCATAATTTTTCACACTGGATCCATTTTTCGCGTCCGTTTTGCACACCGAGGACTCTGACACACCGAAAAGGTGTCGTCAAGCCATTGATCCAATAATAAATTGCTCTACGAAAATACAAGTCTTCACATCCTTCCCACTATAAAGAGTTTCGTTCTCGAAACTAAACTAAACATACCTCAGGATGACGTCTCAAATAGGTAGGGATATGAAGTCCTCTTCTCCTCCTCTGGCTCCCAGGTAGTCTCCCTCTCGTTGTGGTGGCTCCACTGAATCTTTACAAAAGGTATGACCCGGTTGCGCAATTCTTTAGTCTCACGGGCAAGAATTCGCATCGGGTACTCCAAGTAGCTCATATCCTCCTCAATCTCAATGGAAGAGAAGTCGACAATATGTGAGGGATCATAAACATACTCCCTCGACACGGATACATGGAATACATGGTGTGTGCCTGCAAGCCCGGGTGGTAGTGCAACTCGATATGCAATTGGTTCAATGCGCCCCAAAATCTCAAAAGGGCCAATAAATTGCGGACTGAGCTTTCCACGTACTACAAATCTGCGCACCTCGCGAGACGGCAAGACTTTCAGGAAAACATGATCACCAATCTGGAACTCCAAGTCTCGTCGCTTCCTGTCAGCATAACTCCTCAAGAGTCTGAATGGTGCGCTCTGATTGTCCATCGAACTGTGGGTGAAAGGCGGTACTGAAGCGAAGCTGAGTACCCAAGGCTGTCTGAAGACTCCTCCAAAAGTGTGATGTAAACCTCGGGTCTCAATCGGATATAATTGAAGCTGGTACACCATGTAATCTTACAATCTTATCCATGTACAGCTGTGCTAATCGCTCCAAGGAGCAACTCATCTGAATAGGAAGAAAGTGGGCTGATTTAATCAATCTATCCATAATAACCCATATAGTATCATCTCCACTCTGTGACCTCGATAATCCCATAATGAAGTCCATAGTCACATGATCCCATTTTCATTCAGGGATTGGGAGGCTCTATAACTTGCCAGCTGGAACCTGATGTTCAGCATTGACTAGCTGACAAGTTAAACAATGAGCAACAAACCTCCCAATGTCTCTCTTCATCCCTGTCCAACAGAACTGTGCCCGGAGGTCTCTATATATCTTAGTCCCACCGGGGTGAATGGTATAAAGTGTATAGTGAGCCTCCTTCAATATCTGCTCTCTAATCTCTGAATCCATGGGCATACATGCACGGTCCCTGTATCTAAATACTCCCGATGCATCAATAGCAAAATCCCCAGTTTGACCCTGCTGAATCTGATCTCGAATCCTCTCAAGGTAGAGGTCCTCACTCTATTCTTCTCTGATTCTGTCCAACAGAGTGGGCTGCAAGACTAAAGAAAGCGGTTCTCAGGGTCTTAGAGCCGACCATCCACTACAAAGAAAGCGGTTCTCAGGGTCTTAAAGTCGACCGTTATCTCAGTCGGCAGGACCCCTTTTGCCGCTTGACTGCCTCCGGTGAAGTCGATCATTGTGATATCGATCGACTTAAGCTTTTCTTCACTTTTGTCGATTGTGACACCCCCAGAATTTGGATTAGTTCTATATATAAATGATATAATATAACTAAATATCTTAACTTGGCTATACCATTTTGAGTAGTAGCTAGGCCCAAGAGATTAAGAGGGTTGAGCATGCTAGACCTAGAGTAGTTTTAGAATGGGTGACCCCTGGGAAGGTGGGGCGTCACAACTGGTATCAGGGCCATTCACCAGTCGAAAATGTGAGATGAGTCTCAGCTAAGCCAGGATTATATAGCGGATAGAGCACGGCTCCCCGGCTAATCGACACTCAGCCGGCTGGGCCCCTCTGTGCCTCCATCGGACCGAACCTCTGGTGTGGCCTGATCTGATACGGGCGTTGTGGAGGCCCGTGCACCTGTCATTCTCCGACCTATTGGCCGAAGGATCTTCGGGGTGCCCCCTGGATCCGGCTCTCCTCGTAGCCGCAGTGGGAGCCCTGCTGTTATAGTGGGGCCCTAAGCCCCTCATGACCGCCTGCTTGCGGCTACGACCGTGGTTGGTCGTAGAAATCACGCAGGACCCTCCGGATAAGTTGGTCCTGCTCTTCTTTTCTGCCCTCCTCCTCGGAGGATTGTTCGTTAGACCCTTCAGCCAAACGCTGGTCCGACTTGTGGTCGTGGTGAGCTGCGCCTTCGCCGAGGTCTGGGAAGGCGAACCATTTTTTTACTTCCTCGGGCATGTCGAGGATGAGTGCATCCTAGTCTTCGCTGGTCATTTCGGCTTTGCAACGGATGCAAAGCCGAAACATCTTTCGCGTCGGCATCTCTTTCTCGGGGAGCCCGGGCTCCTGCGTCGGCTTCTTCTCCTTCGTATCAACCATGTTCACCTGTGAGGGAAAGGGCTTAGTGTCGATTTCCATATTATTTTTATTTTCTTGGTCGGCAAAAGTGAATCGACACTCATCAATTTCTTTATGTATTTGTTACTTAAAGGCGATGCATTCGCCTGTTCATTGGCTCCACGAATGGTGCCACTTACAGTACTTCTGCCTCCCGAGCTCTTCGTACAGAGGGATCGATTGACCCTCCTGGAGCTTAATCCGACCATCTTTATACAACCGATCAAAAATTTGATCGGTCTTGGACGTGTCGAAGGTAAATGCATTAACCGATGTCCGAGCCTTGAACTCTTGGGTCTTGCTCGGCTTAAGCATCTGACACGTGTAGGGTTGGTGGCCCGAAATGTCACGCCCCGGGTGTAAACCAAAATCCGGGCCCGTCTACAGATCCGCCGTGCACACGGTATTTCCCGCGTACACGAAGCGTCGGTAACCTGCTCAGATATAAGGAATAATAATAAAAGAGCATAAAATCAGAGTTGAACTAAAACTACTACATCTCAGACAAAAGCTGAAAATAAAGTAAAGAACAACTGTAAATAAATACAAGTATCACTCCCAGCTCACCATAAATATACAACTAGCTGGCTAAAGCCAGACCCAAAATAAAATACAATAAAACTGTCTGAGAAGATAGGGGTACACCAAAAGTCCATCTAGCAACTGTCGGGTGGACACTCTAACTAGTCCGCTATCCTCTTACCTCGATCTGCTGCTGACGGCCCAGCAACTCCCGCAGAGGGCTCTGCAAAACAAAGGGGGAAAAACAAAGAAAAAGACGATGGAGGTGAGAATTACTATAAAAATAGTAGCCTCCCTTAGTGGGTAAAGCCTCAAACCCTGACACACCCACTAGGTCTACCAAAGGCAAAAAGAAAAGGAGAAAGGTAGTAAGCTATAAAACTGCCGATAAAAGAAAGCTACCACTACTATGCCTCTAAATGTAATATCGAAAAGAGTAATTGAATGCATGCATCAGTAAAACTATCTGTCTGAATAGACCCAATCGAAGGACCAGAAACCACTGGTACTGCCTGCTCAAACTGTCTCAAGTATCTGCTCACAAATCGGTACTCACTGACCGATACAGAAGGTCTGGCTCTCACTGGCCAATAATCAATATCTGGCACTCACTGGCCGATGTGTCAATCGCCTACTCCGGAGTGGCACTCGAGGGGAGCAACCCACACGAGTAAAGTAACGATGTCTCACAAATACAGTAACCAAGTCTCGATATCTCACTAAAGCAGGACTGGATCACGACACTAATGGAAGTGGGAAAATCCCCCCACTAAAGATAACCTGATCCCCCAGTCTAATGCAATAATACAACAATAGGTGGGAACCTCCGTCCACTAGAGAAAACCAATCCCCAATCCAATGCCCAAGTAAATATCCGGTCAACCGCCCAATATCCGCGGTCGTCTCAATACCCCACAATCCACAATCTGGTACGGCAAATCTACTCAATATACCCGGCTACACTATCCTACAATCCTACTCAACCCGAACAATACCACAAGTACCCTAATAAAAGAAGAAAAGGTGCCAACATGGTTTCTCCTAAGTCAAATTCCAACAATAGTGTAGTAGAAAAAGGGGGCCTAACTAGACGTCCAAACAAGCATGCAAGTGTCCTCATGCTGATGAAAGAAAGGTAAATATCATTAATCATACATTATTTAAAGCATGCTATTCCCAGATAATAAGGATATCAAAAGTATACCACATACTAACATATCACAAGTCCGACTATACAAGCATGCATAATAACCACGATATATTAATCAGCATTCAACAAAGGGGATTATTCCAGTATTCCTAGTGAGTAAATCAAAGCTGAGGTCTATAACAACCACCAACCTCAAAAGGCGTGAACTACAACAATACAAGATCCCTCGCTGCCAAGATCCTCAATCTCCGACAATCTCCACAATACGAGAACTGCGGTAACAAAGATTGCACACGGCATAACTAACAACATCCATAAAAACAGCATTTACTGTTTTTCCAAACAGCACGGAAAATGAGGAAATTCACCTCAATACAATCCTCAAAAAATTTTGAAAAAATCACCGTTGCGATCCTCGCGACGAGCCGATTGAAACGAGTACCTGCACGTCCCAAACCAAGTTTTGTAGGTCAAGATATAAAATCGACAAGGTGACCACCTCAAAAATCCCAAGTACAAAATCTGTAAAACTTTGCTCTGAAAAAGTGAGATTTTCACATTCTGGAAAAACTCAAAAAAATCCAAGAAAAATATGATGATGTTCCTTGCGACGCATAGATATAAATCGACTATTTGCACTCCCCGTTCTGACTCTCGGTTGCGGAGAAAACCCACAAAAACCCCTATGTTGTCCATAATCCATCACAGAATAAGAGGTCACAGAGATGATCCGAAAATTCAAGAAAACCTCGAAATACGGGAAAGCTGAAAACACCAAAGTCGAAGCCCTACCTGTCGTGAAAACGTGGGCGCAAGAATCACCCAAAAATTCCTTCGGGGTAGCCCAGGGAAGTCCTCGGACCGAAACGCGACGAAAAAGGCAAATAATGAAGGTGCGTCGCAGTGCGCCAGAAAAATGCAATCTCGAAATGCATGCCACCAAAAATCCTGGAACTCCACCACAAAGTGTAGAACAAATAGGTGAGCAAAAACCCTATAGAGCTCTCTCTCTGAAAAGGCCCAAAAAAATCACAAAAGAAGGCCCAATGGGCCTATTTATAGGCCAAAGCCCATGGAGCACTATTTTCGGATTCGGGAGCACCTTTTCGGGCGCCCAAATCCAATAGTCGGATATTTGCCGCGCCGCCACCCCGACCGACCAACGCCCGAATCCACCAGAGAGTGACACGTGTCCCCCGAACACGAAACAGCGGTGAAAATGCACCCGGGTGACGCCACGTGTCCCGCGCCCTATTGACAGGGTAGGTGGCGCCCGCCAATGGGTGGGCGCCACGTTGCCCACCCGCGCGACCTGCCGACCGGTCGCGCCGCCTCGCCGGTCGCGCCGCCTGCCCCCCACGCGCACACGCGCCCCGAGGCGCCGGTGTACACTTCCGTGGACCGCGCTGAAAAAGCCCACCAATCTTCTGCTACCACATGTCCCCGCGCCCGGTCTATGCACCAGCGCGGGGTTCCGTGGACCGCGCATCGCGCGCCGGCCACTCCTGGGGCGCCACGTGTCCCCGTGCCGGGTCCATGCACCAGCCGGCGCTGCTCTGTGGACAGCGCTCAGTAAACCAGCCAATGATAGGCCGCCACGTGGCACCCAGCCGGTCTACGGCCTCCCCCATGCACCAGAATCCACTGAAAACTTCTGGGAGTTCGTTTTAAGGCATCCGGGCTCAGAATTAAACAAGCAAATAGCCGTTTCCAAGCGTTTTTCCTCCCTGAATCCAAATCCGCCTCTGTTTGGCCCAAAACTTTTTCTAAAATTCAGCAAAAGTAGCCGAAGGCCAATCCAGCTATCAATATCTCACAGGGTCCATCTGTGGCATCCCTTTGATGCACTATAGGCCATAGACACCATCAATAGGTGTTTTACATAGTGGATTCACGGGAAAAAGCTACATGGGGTTCTGGGGCCCTACACGAAACCATCTTGGATGCATATAATTTGGCTTCTTCAGCCGAAGACTCGTTTTCGCTAGATCCGCTCAACTCCTCGTGAGACGAACTCTCTTCCAAAGGAGACATTATGCTTCTTCGACTTTTTTCAATCTTTACCGCGGCCCCATTTCGGCCGCTCTTCCTTGTTGTCATTCCTGAATTGCTCATATTGAGCAACCCGAATCCCCAAATCAAAGAGATTAGGGAAGTAGCGACCTTCAAAATGATCGTGAGTCTTAAAGTGGAGTTCGTTGAGCGCGATTTTCGTGAACTTGGCCTCCGGCATCCTGACGAAGCATCGATTCCTCGCCGTCTTGAAGCGGCTGAGGTACTCCTCAACCGTTTCTCCGGCCTTTTGCCAATACGATGTTATATCAGCAATCGAAAATTCGAGCACAACCCGATAGAACTGCTTTTGGAACTTAGCCTCTAGCTCGTCCCAGTTACGGACGGAGTTGGGAGGCAGGCTCGTGTACCACAAATGTCACGCTCCGGGGTCGAACCGCGACCCGGGCTCGCCAACAGATCCGCCACCTATACGGGAAATCCCGCATATACGCATCGTCTAACAGCAAAAGATAGTACTACAGCTATGCAGATATCAGAGCGAGAAAATAAAGTGCTGTAAAAATAAAATCCAATCATTGCACATCGGAAAAAAAAAAAAATACAATATCCATTTTTCAAAATGAATAACCTTCATACATCATCCTCTCTACAGCATCTCTATTTCTAAAAAGAAAGGTAAACTACAGCAATATTACCTCAGTCTCTCACAAAAATAGGAAATCTCTCAAAAGAGTAAAATATACAACATCCAGCTGATTGCACTAAAAAAAGTCTCCAACCAGGGGATACAGCTACACTCCTCGGGCAGGTAGGGATCTAGCTCATGACTCCCTCGACTCGAACAACGATTGAAGGATCATCATCTCCCGCAGAAGACTCTACAAAACAAAGGGGAGAAAAGGAAAGAGGGGGGGTGGGGAGAACCTCCCAAAGGGTGTGAGAACTACTAGTAAATCAGTAGCCCTCAGTGGATAAATTCTCGAATTCCGACGTACCCACCAAGTCTACCAGAGGCTAGAAAGGAGGTAAAGTGGTAAAACTGAATGAGTCCGCTGATAAGAAAAACTACTACTAATATGCCTCTAATACAGTACCAAATAAGCGACTGTGTAAATATATATATATGCATCAGTGAATGAGAACTGCCAAAATAACCCAATCAGATGGATCGGTAAAGAACCCGGTACTGCCTGCTCTGCCGTCGAACTCAAGAACCCAATAACTGATCGGCACACGCCTCGATCTCAAAGTAACCAATTGACCGGCACACGGCTCGGTTTCAAAGTAACCAACTGACCGGCACACGGCTCGGTCATAACGCCTACTCCGGAGTGGCACTCGAGGGGAGCGACCCACACGAGTAAAATAATCATGTCACAAGTACCTCAATACAGCAGGGTTTAATCACGACTATGCTCAAAGTGGAAAACTCCATCCACTAACCAAACCCCGATCCCCAATCCGATGCAAAAATCAACACCTGGTCAACCGCCCAATATCCGCGGTTGCCGCAACACCCTACAAGCCCACAATCTGGTACAACCATCCCAGACTCAACAATCTCAGCTACACTATACCACCCGAGCAACATGAAACCCATGTCTAAGTAAAAGGAAAAGAAAGAAACAACATGTTTTCTTCTAAGTCAAATCCCAATATGATAGTGTAGCAGTAAAAGATGGCCTATCTAGATGTCCATACGAGCATGCAAATGTTCTCCTGAAGGATAAAGCAAGAGTATCGAGTAAAAGCTTGAAATAGGGATAACCAAAAGTCAGGATCAATAACCAGCTATACATGTCCATAAACCATAATCCATAATCCATAATAAATCATCAGAGTGTACCAGTCCCACATAGATAGGCTAAGGAATAACTGGAATAATTCATTCATGCATGATCTACAAAGGGGTGGCGAAACAATATACAGTGTGTCGGGGATCATTCTAATAGCCCTAGTGGGTAAGTCGTAAAAAGAGGTGCTCAACAACCCACCTGGAACGAGCAGATCCGGAATCCGATTAGGCTGAAATTCGACGTGCGTGTTCCCTCAGCGTCTACGATCCCAACGAATCCAAGATCTCCCAAAAACTCCTCTCGGATCAATGGTGGCGAACAAAACAGTGAGGTGTTGTCCAACAAAGTAGTGCAAAAACAGCGGGCGCGTCACAATGGCATAGATGTGAATTCGAGCACAATTTCTGTCCAGGGCCAAAAAGAAAAATGCTCACCTCGACTATGACGAAGAGTCCCAACTTCCCTTTTCCTCGCAAAATTCCAAAATCTCAACAAAAACTGTAATAATAGCCAAACACTGTAAATTTTAATCCCAGAAATTTTTCATTTGCTGTTTGCACAACAGTCCCAAAAACTGTAATATTTCACCTGCGAAAAGTCCTCTAAAAATTCTAGAAAAATCACGGCTGCGATCCTTGCGAAGTGTAGATGCAAATCGAGTCCTTAAACTCCCAAATCCGATATCCATAGGCCGAGAAAAGCGAGAATACTCCACCGCTGTCCAAAACATTGCCGCAGTAAAAGGGGTCAAAAGATGCCTCAAAAACCGCACCAAAAACTCAAAATGGAGCAAAGTAATCAACACGGAAATCGAAGGCTTACCTCTCGTGAACATGTTGCCTTAAAAATAGGCCAAAAACTCCTTCGGGGCAGCTCAAGGGAGCCCGCGGACGGAACTGCGACGAAAAAAGCCACCAAAAGAGGAATGTCAAAGTGCGCCGAATCGCTGAAATCGTCGATGTTGTGGCCTCCAAAAATACCAAGACTCCTTAGAAAGATGGTGGATAAGAGGAAGAGTGCCCCTGCCAAAGGAGCTCCAAGAGGTTTCCAAAAAAACCCCACAAGAGAGGAAACCAAGGCCTATATATAAGTGAAATTTCATAAAAAAAATAGGCTTTGGGGTACGTTTTCGGGCGCCCGAAACATTCGGGCGCCGAACAGGAAACACCAACGGCCGCGCCCGGATTCACCCGGGCGTGCCGCGTGTCTTGCCCCACGCCACAGCAAGGCACGGCCAATCGGGCCGCGCCACGCGGCCCACCCGCACAGTCGGGTGGTTGGCGCCCGCCACACAGGCGGCGCCACGTGGCGGCGCCATGCTGCCCCTCGCATGCCCCCGCACATGCCCGCCTGCCACGCCACCTGGCCCTCTTGCCTACCCTCGCTACATGGACCGCGCCGCGTGCGCCGGCCACTAACAAGACGCCACATGTCCATCCCCCAGTCCACGGCTCCCCCCGTGCATCCAAATGCACAGTAAACTTCCGGTTGTCCGTTTTCGGGTGTCCAGCCTTAGAAAAATACATTCAAATAGCCGATTTTGACCGTTTTCGCACGCTAAATCCAAATTCGATGTCTGTTTTGCCAAAATCCACTTCTAAATTTTGACGAAGGCATCTGGAAAGGCACACTTAATCCAAATTTCACGACGGGTCCATTTCTTGAGTCCGATTTGCGCGCAACCAACTCTAACATTCAACAAGGGCCTCCATAAGCTGCTAATCAAGCTGGAACTCCTCCAAGGGGATTCGGGTCCTCACAATGAAAATATCGTCTTCGTCAATGACGTGTTGAACAATCTTAATTTCAAAAATGGGTCCGTGGCCACCTCTTGACATTGGGCCGTGAACCCAGCGATATGCTCGACTATGTTCTCGATTTCCACTCCTAAGAACTTATCAAACTTTGGCATCTTCAAGTTGGCCGGGTACAGGTGATCCATATCGATATAGGCCGGATATGGTGACCTAAACACTGGCCGAATTGATAGCCTGGCCTCTGTGCCGAAAGATTTTCGGATGATTTCCTCTACCTGCGCATGTATTTCGGCGAGCTCCACCTGAGGTAACGGGGCCGCCGGCTGAGCCGGTGGAGATGGCGGCCCACAATGCCCTGCCTGGTTCTGAGGAGGTCCCTGCACCGGGACCTGTCCGCCGCTCCTGCTGCCCCCAGCCAGGGGTTGGAAAATAGACAGTGGGGGAGGCAGATGGGTCCCCCAATAGTTCTCTTGTTTATGGCCGATGTTTTGTCCCATCAACCTCGCTTTTGTCTAGTACGGGACTATTTGCGGCTGCACTAACCCCAGCGGTTGCGCCGCTTGATAAGTAGCCGTTGGTGGTACAACTTCCTATGGTTGCACTGTCGACATTGCTGGCGTTATCAAAATCGATTGTGTCGGCAACGGCTGGGGTAGTGTAGAGGCGAATCCTCCATTATATGGTTCGTTTCGGGCCAAAAACTTCTCAATTAGAGCCACATTGTGATTTGAGGCCGATATTGTGGTCGACAATAAATCTAGGCGAGCGTCGTGCACCTGGTTACTCATCTCGAGAGACAATTATGTTCTCTCGAAAGATTCTAATGCTCGGACCATTTGCCCGAACAATTAGGATAGGGTAGGCTCATGTGGTGTCGACCTCCCGCTGGTCTCCGGAATCTCCGGTAGCGTAGGTGACGGATCATCCACGTGTCCGGCGCTACTAGATTTGTCATTCTATGAAGGCTTGGGAACGACTCTATTTTTGAGATTCAGTGTGATGATCCGGACTCCCGCAGAACTGCGCAACCTTAAATAGTGACTGTAGGAAGCTTGTACAGTGCAACGAAGCCTGTAGAATCGAAATTGGATATTTAAAATTGACTCTGCGCGAAAATCGGAGCAAATGGGATTTTCGGGAGCTTTTTACAAAATTTCGGATGAGAATTTGGCGAAACGGACGGCAAAATCGGACTCAGCACGCGAAAACGGTCAAAATGGTATATTCGCTTTATTTTTCGGCACTTTGGTACTGTTCACCGGAACAGTAACCGCCGGCCGGAATTACTGTTCCGGCCGGCGGCGGCCGACGGCGAGCGGCGGCGGGCGGCGGCGCACGGCGGCGGGCAGCGGCGGAGCGCGGAGGAGAGCGGCGCGGGCAGGCGCGGGCAGCGCGGGCAGGCGCGGGCAGGCGCGGGCAGGGGGCTCGGTGCGCGGTCCATGGGCTAGGCGTGCACCGGGTGCACCGAATTCTTCCCTTGCCACGTGGCGGCACCCGATTGGCTGGCCGGCTTCTAGAAGCTTCTGGATGGGTGACACGTGGCAGCATCCTATGGGCCGACATTTTCCGGAAAACCCGGAGCGCGGAGCAACCACGTGCACCACGTGGACACGTGGCAGCCTCCCAGTGGCCCTTGCACCGGCTGTTTCCTGTTTGGGCAACGCGTGGCGCTTCCTGGTTGGTCCGTTTCGGTGTTTCGTGTTTGGATCAGATCCCGTGTGGGAATATTCTCTTTTGGCCCACTATATATAGAAGTCCCCACCCCCTCTCTTTGTACCTTGGATTCCGAGCCCTTAGAGAGAGAAACAGAAAAAGTGTTCAATATAAAAGTTGTTCCTCTCTCTCTCTTCTTTCTCTCTCTACAATCTCAGAATTTCTGGAGGTACAGATTGTGAGTTATCTGCGACGCGGCGCACTGCGACGATTTTCTTTCTAGGCCCATTTCCCGTCGCAGTTCCGTCGAAAATTCACTGCGGGCTAACCGGGTGGAATTTTTGGACGATTTTTGCGGTAGCGCGACCGTAAGAGGTAGGGCTTCGATTTCCGTATTGATCATTTTGCTCCGTTTCGTACTTTTGGCACAGTTTTCAGGTCCTCTTTGACCCCCTTTTTTACTGTGATGATTTTTGGACAGTACCGACTTCTCCGATTTTTATCTTGACGTAGGAGCGTCAGATTGAGGCGTTTAAAGAGTCGATTTTGATCTACTCTTCGCGAGGAACGCAACCGTGATTTTTCTGGGATTTTAGGAGCTCATTTTAGAGGTGAAAAATTCCTCTTTTCCCGTGCTGTCTGAAAAAACAGCGAATATTGTGCTTTTTGGGTTTTGTATTTATACCGGGAGCATTGGTTTGCAGGATTGAGGACTGTGGACAACCAGGAGACTACCTGGGGTGTTGTTTGAGCTGTTCAAGGTGGGCGGTTGTTGCTTACCTCATTTTTGACAAGCTCACTGGGATTACTAGAAATCCCCTAAAATATGACAATTAACGAGAACAATTGGGACAAAGTAACATGATAATTGATGAGAACCCTTGGGACAACTAACAGGACTACTAACAGGACTACTAATATGACTACTAACAGGACTACTAACAGGACTACTAACAGGACAACTAACAGGACAATTAATGAGAACCATTGGGACAAATTAATATGACAAATGACAAGGACCGCTGGGATAAACTCCCCTAAAAATTAATGTAACCCCACAAATGATATGATAACTTATATTGGGACACTGTGATTGAGACAAAGGCTATGATCTCGCATGCAAATGACTTTTATTCAGTAAATCAATTGTTTTAAACCTTTGACTCTATTTTACAACTTCTAAAAATAAAAACAGTTGCATGCATGCCCGGACATCAGGTAAGGCCACTATTCATTGCTACACTATCATATTGGGATTTGAACATGTTTTATTGTTGTCCTTTGCATTCAGATGTTGTTGCTCAAGTGTGAGCAGGGGTTTGGGATAGTGTAGCCAAGGTTGTGCTAGATTGTGGACTTGTGGGGTATTGCGGTGACCGTGGACAGTAGGCAGTCGACCAGAGGATTATCCTTGCATCAGATTGGGGTTGAGTCTGGTTTATTGCGTCAGTTGGGGATCTGGTTTTCCTAGTGGATGGTTTCCCCACTTTGATCATAATCATGATCCAGTCCTGCTGATTTATGACACCTCTGATACTTATTACTGAGATACTTTACTCGTGTGGGTCGCTCCCCTCGAGTGCCACTCCGGAGTGTGTTACAACATTATTCCCTATCGGCACCCCCGATTTGGCCAACATTATCCCCTATCGGCATACCCGATTTGGCAAATACTATTCCCCATCGGCGTTATACCCGATTTGGCAAGGCACAACAGGAAGTACCAGTTTTGCTAATAACACTAGATTGAGTTCATTCAGACAGGCATTTATACACTGATTCATACATTTTCTTGGCATTTAGAGGCATGGTGGTGGTAGTTTCCTTTTTATCAGCAGTCTTTATAGCTTACAACTGTTCTTTCCTGTTGCCTCTAGTAGTCCTAGTGGGTGCGTCAGAGTTGAGGTTTTACCCACTAGGGGAGGCTACTGGTTTATCTGGTAGTTCTCACCCCCATTGTTATTTTTCTGTCCCTTTCTCCTCCCTTTCTTTTGCAGAGTCGTCTGCGGGAGCCGCTAGGCCATCGGCAGCTGATAAAGGTAAGGGGATCGCTGAATAAATAGATCTCCTGTGAGGCCGAGAGCTATTAGACAGATAATACACCCTCCACTCAGACTGTGATATTCTCCTTTTATTTTGGGTCTGGCTTCTGCCAGCTGAATGTACTATTTTGGTGAGCTGGGAGATTATTGTACTTATTACAGTTGTATTTGTATTTCCAGTCTGAAATACTATGTGGTTCTTCTATTCAGCTCGATGTTATGCTCTTTTACTGTTCATATTATATCAGAGCAGGTTACCAGCGCTTCGTGTTCGCGGGAAATCCCGTGTGCACGGCGGATCTGTTGGCGAGCCCGGGTTCCGGGGCGTGACATTCAGACTGTTGTTTTTAGCATTTTTCGATAGGATTAGGATAAGAGTTTACCTGAGGGTCCCATCGGGCATGCCAAAAAATTGTTGAGGCCAAAATGTGTCGCTGACTATTGACCTGGTCCGGTCCGCGATCGGCTTCGGAACTGACCCTCTTGATGTGAATGCGCCGCATGCCAAACGATCAGGCCAAGGAGGGATCTGCTCGGCCGGGTTCTTCTCAATCTAATTCTTAATAAAGTTCGGCCCGGAGAAGCCGAACTGAGACGAATGCGTATCGATCAACACGGCTGAATCAGCCAATTCGAAAGGGTTACAAGGAACGATTACAGGTACAACTACTTTTAGAAAAGCTGCAAAGGAAAGCTATAAAGGAAAGCAGTAAATGTTGGTATGAAATCTATCTAGGAAAGTTGTAGATATGGGTATTGAAGGTATTGAATAGTAGGGGTGGTCACTGGCTTACAAGGCTGCAGGATCCCTTTTTCTTCGATGGTTTGCTCATTTATACATGTCCGAACCACGTAGACAGCTGTGTATATCGTAATTTAAGGAGAATCATCGCGTATCTCTCAACTTTTTCCTTCTGAGTTGATTCTTCTTGGTTGGATAGTAACTCTTTTCCGTCCACATTCGTTCCCAAGATTGGCGCGCTGAGGCGTGATTCTCGGCACTCATTATTGTAGTGCACTGTTCGCCAATCTCACGTTAATTAGTTGCATGATTCGGATCCGAAATCTCATGCTTATCTTTTTTAGGATCTTTCCTTTCGTGTTCGCATATTTTTTTTTTTTGACTCGAGCTGTCGATTCCCGATTCTAATTTTGTCTCTTGACGTCGTTCGACTTAGACAACCAATGATTTACAACCAACTCAAGTCACTCTTGGTCAAGACATGAGCATCTTTCATCGGCTGATATCTTCAGCTGATGGTTTGCGGCACATGTCGTCTTCTGACTTTATCGTAGCGCATTTCACGTGGCGATAATTTTAACCTCATCAATATATATATATATATATATATATATATATATATATATATATATATATATATATATATATATATAATCAAAATAAAGCAAACCAATATTTTAAATTAAAAAATAAAAAATAAAAACTCGAAACCAAGCTGCAAGGATTGCGGGGAATGGATGGATTGGTCTTTTTTTTTTTTTTTTTTTTTTTTTTTGATAATTTATACTAAATATTTATAGCTAAAGTAGTATTATTTTAATTATCTAGTGCCAAAAAATAATATTTTTGACCATGTTGTACCACAAATAGATTCTTTATGTCCACTATTCAAACATCTAGGAATCCAAGAAAGCATAAACGTTATTTCCTGTTCCAAGAAGACCATTCACATAATAATAACAAAATAATTAAATAATTAAAAAAATAAAAGGTAAACTTTAATTTTGACCTCATGTTGTTTAGTATATTTTTACTTTACTATTTTATATAATTTAAAAAAATATATTTAATTATTTTATAATTTTATTTTAATTTTTATTTAAAAATTTATCATTAAACAGAATAATAAAATAATATTTTTGTAAACAATATAATTGTACAATATAATATTTTACCATATTATGATATGCAATTTACTATCATGTGATTTACAAAAAAATATCACATTGCTATTATTATATTTAATAGTAGAACTTTACAGTAAAACTGAAATAAAATTATATATACAAATACTTGATCTTATATTTGAATTTATAATTTAAAAATTAAAATTTAATATAGTATGTTTTGAATTATGGTAAAGTGAAATAATTATTTTGATTCGAATTTGATATGAATTTTTCATGTTTGGTAGTTTGATTTGAAATCGAATATTTAAAAATTCACTCCAAATCCGACCATTTACATTCGCATCTACAAATTAGGTATAATAAGACTTACAATCCATTCATTAATTTTATTTTATTTTTTTACTAAAAGTGAAAAGTAATTTTTAAATCCTAAAATTATTATTTTTACAATATTCAAAATATTTATGCATAAAATACACTATAACAAAATTAGGCTATAGCGACACTTTTAAGTGTTTCTAAAATCTAAAAAAAGTGTCGCTGACAAAAATACCGACACTTATTATAAGTGTTGCTATATGTGCCATCGCTAGGGTATATAGCGACACATTTTTATAATGTGTCCCAAAAAAATGTCCCTATAATCTAATTTTGGATATAGATAGGACACTTATACAAAAGTGTCACAAACATGTATCCCTATAATCTAATTTTGTTGTAGTGATGGTATTTTTATGTGTTAAATAATGGTCCATTTTGGATCTCTTATCTCTGATTATTAAGAAAATTTGATGTCTTAGTCTTAGATTTTTTTTTCTTTTTTTTTGGGGGGGTGGTATATAGACCTTCTAGATAGCATAAATTATATTTTTCAAATTAAATTTTAATTAAAAAATATTAATTATTAAATAATTGGTACATTATATTTATGAGGCACATGATGGGGACTATTAAAAAATGTACTTTAGAAACACTTCAATGTTCCCTTTTAAATTTTCTTTAGAATGTTGGTATAATGGGAAAACGTGCATAACTAATTAATTTTTTCAATAAAAATATTAATATATATTTGGAATAATAATAATATAATAATAAAATTAAGGAAATATTTTTTGCATTTGTTCTAGTTAAATATTTTATTTTGAAATATATTTTACTTGAAAATAGTAGTTAACTTGAATCATATTCATATTAAATATTTAGTTGACCCTATGGTGTGGCGTATACACGAACAGCATAAAATTATTTTTATGTTTAAATATTTTTGAGGTTGAGTTTCTAATAATAAAATTGTGAGGGATCTAGACGCAAAAATTGCTCATTTCCTTCCTTCGAGGGAAAGTTATCTCCGCTTCTCTCTCTTTCCAAAATATTAAATATTAAATTCCTCCAACAGCAACGTGCCACGTGGACACAAACCTCGCTGGTCCGTATACTCCGATCATCCGACGGTGGACGTTAGTCCTGATTCGATCGCACGGCCACCGATGTTCAAAAATGTAGCTCTGAGTGTGGGCCCCACAAGTGACACGTCAGCATCACAACCACTGCGCTCGTGCGCGTGGACGGAGTTGGGGGAGGTGGTGAGATCCTTCCCCGTCAAAAGAGAACACCTTTTATGTCGATGACGTGTCCAGCTTCTACTCGTCTAGAACATGAAACAGCAATTTTTTATCCATTCTTTTTCTTCCACGTGTCAATTTCGCGTACTTAGTTTTTAATTGATAAAAAGTGTATGGAGGACCTACGATTTCCTTTGTTTTTTATTTTAGAGTGTATTACATTTTTTTTTAATTATATATATATATATATATATATATATATATATTATATTTTTTTTTTTTTTTTTTTAGATTCTTGTAATTTTTTTTTACTAAATCATAATAATTTTTTAATTTTTGTTTGCATTAATTAATAAAATAGAACACGGTAAATAAATTATTGTGTTTAGCTTAAATATCATGGCTGGTTCTCTTTTGTTCAGTGTCGAGAGCGCATTAATAAAAAAATTATTATTTTTATAATAATTATATTATATAATTCATTAAAATGTATAAGTAATATTAATTTAGAATATTTTGAATCTTCTGCCAATTCTATCAAATTTAATAATTTTAATTGAAAATTACATTAATCAATTCTATCAAATCATATACCAAGTGTTGAAGTGTTGGCATTGCCATCAATATAAAATAAATTCTTTGTTTTTAAGACTCGGGAGAATATAATTTTGTCGTTTGTTTTGTATTTATAATTGTATCTAACTTTAGTATAATTTTAATTAGGATTTTTTTAAAAATAATTTTCTAAAAATTTATATTTTTAAAAATGATTCTGTAAAATTTGTATTTATAAAAATAATTTTATGGGTGCTAACTGTGCGCCACGTGTGCCCGCCACGAGCGCGGGAGTCTGAGATCGGTCAAATTGAACACGGCGATTGAAATCGCATGTTTAAACACGCAGTTTTAAACCGCGTGTTCTACGCCTAAAACCCATAGCCCTGCTGCTATTGGCGGCAGCCGGCGGCGATGGTGGCTGCGAAAGAGAGAAAGAGCAGAGAAGAGGCTGAAGGAAGGAGAAAAAGAAATCGGTTATAAGGGTTTAAACATACGATTTCAAATCGCGTGTTCAACTTAATCCAACAGTTGGCATCTATAGGGTCATTTTTACAAAGATAAATTTTATAGAGCTATTTTTAAAAATATAAATTTTTAGAGAATCATTTAAAAAAAAAAATCCTTTTAATTATTAAAGTTATTAAATTATAGTTGCAATTATATGAAATCAAATAGTTTCGAAATATTATATCTTAGCAATTTAACTTTGTAATAAGGTGCTCCAATTTTGAGGGTTTAAATAAAAAATATGACTAATAATACTAATAAATATAATAGAATATTCAACTAATGAATAATTCAAATTTTAAAAACTAAAATTTAAAAAGTGCTGGTTAAAAATAAAGAGAATTATAAATTTTAATCTTTTAGTTTAAGATCCAAAAGTTAGTTTTTATTCTATCACTTTCTCTTTTTTATATACTAAAATTTAAAAATTATTATAAAATTTTCTGTCAATCAGCAATGTACAACAAATCAAATACATCTATTAATTAATTAAAAATATAATAAAAATAAATTTTTTATAAATCATGATAGGATGAGTGAACCTTGGAGGCTAATTGTGATTGAATAGGAAATGTTACCAATAATTTTATAAAATTTTATGATTTATTAAATAATTATAGGTGGTGAATGATTTGTCATTAATTGTGAGGACTTTTATAAAATTATTAAGATTTTATAAAAATTATTAAAAATTTTATTTTGATTAGAATGTTAGATAATTTGTTGAATTTGTTATATAATTATTAATATTATTATATATGAGAAATAAAAAGAGAAGGCAAATTATTTACCATCTTTTTTTTTAAGAGAAAGATGGTGAATTATTTATCCTTTTTAATATATAAAAAAATACAGTAAATAATTTATTATTTTTTTAATTTTATTAAAAATAATAAATAATTGGCTGTCCAAGTAATTTTTTATAAAATTATTATTAGACTAATATAAGTTTTTAAAGGAAAAAAAAAAAAGAGTAATACTATCTGTACACATAATTTCGGATGTACGATGTATATCCTATTCATCTTGGGGTAGGAATTTTTTCACTGGTCATTTCAAAATGATCAGTAAAATTTATTTTATTCCAGAATAAATAGGATGTAAGATGTACACCTAATTTAAGTGTGCACAAAGTATTTTCAAAAGAAAAAGTCATATATGACTCATTACACTTTAGATTATTTCTCCTTTGGGGTATAAAGTAGTGTTTTCCAAAAATAGTAAAGCTGAGGGACTTGTTTTCCTATCATTTGAGTGCGTTTGTTTTATGTCACACCACTTTTATATTCAAATTGAGTGGACGCAAACAAAATGGGGGTACGCATTACAGCTACTGCTCTGATGGTGCTCGAGCGAAGCATTTCGCTCCTGCTCTCTCTAGAAACCAATCGAATCCCCCATTTTCATTTCCATTTCCACTAAAATTCACACCCCAAAACTCTAAAAGTTTTTTTTAAAATCTCCATTATTCTCTACTTTTGTTCAATCCGAAGCACTCGTCGAATCCAATTTCGTGCAATCCCCCACCGTTTTCATGCGAATTTAGGCGATCTCTTCCATTTTCGAGTGATTTAAATCGCCTTTTAGGGCTTAGATTTGGGGATTTAGGGTTGGGGGGAGGTGAAATTGGGGGCGATGGCGTTGGATTTGGGAAATTGGCTTACGACCTCGGACTACCAATCGGTTGTGTCGATCAATCTCTTCGTGGCGCTGCTATGCGCGTGCATCGTGATCGGGCACCTCCTCGAGGAGAATCGATGGATGAACGAGTCCATCACCGCTCTCCTCATCGTGAGCGATCTCATCGTTGCATTGATCTTTGAGGATTTGAACCTTTTCTGTTCTTATTAGAATTGTTTGAGATGTTTTTTGGTGATTTTTGTTGTTGTAGGGGTTGTGTACTGGAGTTGTGATACTCCTCACCACGAAGGGGAAGAGTTCGCGTGTACTCGTTTTTAGTGAGGATCTCTTCTTCATATATTTGCTCCCGCCGATCATCTTCAATGCGGGGTATGATTTGTGATTCTTGCTTCCTCTAGATTGATCTGTGTGTGTGTGTGTTTTTTTTTTTAATTCCCTAATTCCTGCTACTAGGTAGATTTTTTGTGTAGTCTATATGTTACTAGGTGTATTAGTGTGCTTAATTTAGTTTGGTATATAAATATATGTTTTTGAGGTTGCACTTATCCAGCTGTTGAAATCTCAAAGGGTGAGTTTAATTAATTAATTAACTTTTATCCCAGGGTTAAAATTTGTGTTTGGTTTTACACTATAGGAACACTGTAATGATCACAGGGACAATTTTGTTGGTATGTGATTACTGTAATAACTGGGAAAGTATCTTTAAGACACTCACTTGCCGACTACTTGGTTTTAGGAGGGAAGCTCATATTCAATGTCTAAAATTTCTTTCTAGATAATACTTGTTGCAATCTTCATATAAAGTACTTTATTGAACCTCGCCTATGGGAAATTTGACTTACCTTTTCGGCCCAGCTAAAAGTTTGATTGATTATGAATTCTAAAATCGAGATACGCTATTTCGAAGGGGCCATTTCCTTTATATGTTATAACGATCTCATATTGTTTTTTAGTATACTGATCTAAGAATGATTAGAACTATTGATTTTTGTTTGGAAAAGTCATGTTGAAGAGACCTTAATATGCTGGCAATTTTGTGCTGCTCCAGGTTCCAAGTTAAAAAGAAACAGTTCTTCCGCAATTTCATGACAATTATATTGTTTGGTGCCGTTGGGACATTGATCTCCTTTGTCATAATTTCACTGGGTAAGTTATGTGTCTCCGACTATCTCCTGTTTATAGTTATTCTATGATTGTTCATGGGACATGGATGCTCTCAGACATGAGCTCTTCTGCCATGAAAACTACAAGTTTGCTAGCATCATGTTTGCAGCAGTCATGCTGCTTTCTAATATTGATCATTTTATCTTTCTTTTTGCTTTTCATTTATCTTTACACAGCTATGTAGTTATACTTGCTTTGTTTAAACTGTTGTCTTAGTCATTTACTCAATGTTGTAGTTTCAATCAAGAGAACTTATACATGGCTTATGATATGGACATAGTTCCTCTTGCATTGTTGTCACATTAATTTGTTGAGAGGAGAAATAATTAGGTAGTATATTATTCAATTGGTTCATCACTTGGAGATTTGTTTAACCTAACACCTATCTTCTTGCTCGCTTATTTGTTCAGGTGCAATAGGACTGTTCAACAAGCTTGACATTGGTGCACTAGAAATTGGAGATTATCTTGGTAAAATCTCACACACTCTACTTTGAATTTTTGTCACTCTGATGCCCAATATCTTTTGTTCGAAAATTCTTCATCCCTCACATGTTTCTACCTATGTATATACAGCGATTGGAGCAATCTTTTCTGCAACCGATTCAGTTTGCACCTTACAGGTACAGAAAACTTGCATTTTGCATTTTAGCCCTAGCTTATGAACTAGCAGATTATGTATTTTTTATTGTGTGCTTTCAAAACAGGTGCTTAATCAAGATGAGACACCTTTACTCTATAGTCTGGTCTTTGGTGAAGGTGTTGTTAATGATGCCACGTCAATCGTGCTATTCAATGCGATTCAGAACTTTGATATTGGTCATATTGATTTCATTGTTCTGCTAAAGTTTGTCGGCAATTTCCTTTACCTATTTTCAGCCAGCACCTTTCTTGGTGCATTTGTAAGTTTTCTTCATATTAATGCTAACATAAACTTTTATTTTGAAACGTGTCCATTCATGCCGCCTTCTTTTTTTTTCCTATCTTGAAATCAAAAGAAATTGTTGATATTTGATCTCTTTTGCAGGCTGGGTTGTTTAGCGCCTATATTATCAAGAAATTATATTTTGGCAGGTTTGTGAAAGAAAATAGTTTTTTTCTATGTTCTTCACAATTTTGATAAAATGACAGGATAAAAAAGTATATAAAAGTGTTGACTGCCTTGGATTTTCTTTTGAGATGTTGAAATAAAATTCTTTTAGCTTTTTTTTTTTTTTTTTTTCTTCTTCTTGCTGATAGTTTGTGGCTTTCCTTTTTTAACCTAGACATTCCACTGATCGGGAAGTTGCCCTTATGATACTCATGGCATATCTTTCTTATATGCTTGCAGAAGTGAGTGGCTTCATCTTTAGTAACTTTTAGATCCTCTAGTCTTTTTTCTATTTCCATGATGCTAGATATTGGTCCTGTAAACAATAGGTTTTGCCACTGACGGCATATTTCCTATTGCAGTTGTTAGATTTGAGTGGTATACTCACTGTGTTCTTCTGTGGGATTGTAATGTCACACTACACATGGCATAATGTGACAGAAAGTTCTAGAATTACCACCAAGTACGTAAACTTTTTGCCTTCATTTTTGATTCCGATGTCCTTTCCACTCTTTCCAACTGATATGCGCTGTTAGGCCAACTTTTTTTCATTTATTAACTTTAGTTTCTTGCAGGCATGCTTTTGCCACATTGTCTTTTATTGCCGAAATATTTCTTTTTCTTTATGTCGGCATGGATGCATTGGACATTGAAAAGTGGCAGTTTGTTAGTAACAGGTAATTTCTTATTTTATTTCATTAGTTGAAGTTTAGGGGTTTTAAGTTTGTTAATTTTCCTATCTTCTGTAAGTAATAATCATCCATTTTATCTACTAGGATATTAATTCTCGTTTCTTTGACCGTTATTGAATGATCTTACGAAATCAAGCCTTGATACAGGTGATGAGCATAAATCAGTGTTTGAAAAGGCGCGCCTAGGCACGAGGCGCGGCCCTTAGCGTCTCAAGCGCGCCTCATGATATTTAAATTTAATGGGTTTAGGGTTTGCGTTTTCGGGTCTTGGATTTTTTCAATATATATTCTAAAATATTAAGGGATTGAAAAAAATCCCTAATTTGAACCTTCTATTCCATTTTTTTCTTGGTCATTCTCTCTTCCCCAATTGGCAACAAGGTAGCAGCACTTTTAAGCTGAAATTTGAAACATAATTTTTTTTCTTTTTAGTTTGAGAACATTTATGCGTGTAATTGCTCGATTTTTTTAGTTAATTTGTTTTTTGTATGCTAATTTCAAATTTTTTTATACAAGTCAATTAAACTAAGCTTGTGAAGAGTATTT
>CM054938.1:23033931-23210479 GCA_029168755.2 Tillandsia fasciculata | reverse complement strand
TTTAGTGGGGGGGGATGTGATGATCCGGACTCCCGCAGAACTGCGCAACATTAAATAGTGACTGTAGGAAGCTTGTACAGTGCAACGAGCCTGTAGAATCGAAATTGGATATTTTTAAATTGACTCTGCGCGAAAATCGGAGCAAATGGGATTTTCCGGGAGCTTTTTGCAAAATTTCGGATGAGAATTTGGCGAAACGGACGGCGGAATCGGACTCAGCGCGCGAAAACGGTCAAAATGGTATATTCGCTTTATTTTTCGGCACTTTGGTACTGTTCACCGGAACAGTAACCGCCGGCCGGAATTACTGTTCCGGCCGGCGGCGGCCGCCGGCGAGCGGCGGCGGGCGGCGGCGCACGGCGGCGGGCAGCGGCGCAGCGGCAGGGCAGCGGCGGAGCGCGGAGGAGAGCGGCGCGGGCACGCGGGCAGCGGGCAGCGCGGGCAGGCGCGGGCAGGGGGCTCGGTGCGCGGTCCATGGGCCAGGCGTGCACCGGGTGCACCGAATTCTTCCCTTGCCACGTGGCGGCACCCGATTGGCTGGCCGGCTTCTAGAAGCTTCTGGATGGGTGACACGTGGCAGCATCCTATGGGCGACATTTTCCGGAAAACCCGGAGCGCGGAGAAACCACGTGCACCACGTGGACACGTGGCAGCCTCCCAGTGGCCCTTGCACCGGCTGTTTCCTGTTTGGGCAACGCGTGGCGCTTCCTGGTTGGTCCGTTTCGGTGTTTCGTGTTGGATCAGATCCCGTGTGGGAATATTCCCTTTTGGCCCACTATATATAGAAGTCCCCACCCCCTCTCTTTGCACCTTGGATTCCGAGCCCTTAGAGAGAGAAACAGAAAAAGTGTTCAATATAAAAGTTGTTCCTCTCTCTCTTCTTTCTCTCTCTACAATCTCAGAATTTTGGAGGTACAGATTGTGAGATATCTGCGACGCGGCGCACTGCGACGATTTTCTTTTTAGGCCCATTTCCCGTCGCAGTTCCGTCGAAAATTCACTGCGGGCTAACCAGGTGGAATTTTTGGACGATTTTTGCGACAGCGCGACCGTAAGAGGTAGGGCTTCGATTTCCGTATTGATCATTTTGCTCCGTTTCGTACTTTTGGCACAGTTTTCAGGTCCTCTTTGACCCCCTTTTTTACTGTGATGATTTTTGGACAGCACCGACTTCTCCGATTTTTATCTTGACGTAGGAGCGTCAGATCGAGGCGTTTAAAGAGTCGATTTTGATCTACTCTTCGCGAGGAACGCAACCGTGATTTTTCTGGGATTTTAGGAGCTCATTTTAGAGGTGAAAAATTCCTCTTTTCCCGTGCTGTCTGAAAAAACAGCGAATATTGTGCTTTTTGGGTTTTGTATTTATACCGGGAGCATTGGTTTGCAGGATTGAGGACTGTGGACAACCAGGAGACTACCTGGGGTGTTGTTTGAGCTGTTCAAGGTGGGCGGTTGTTGCTTACCTCATTTTTGACAAGCTCACTGGGATTACTAGAAATCCCCTAAAATATGACAATTAACGAGAACAATTGGGACAAAGTAACATGATAATTGATGAGAACCCTTGGGACAACTAACAGGACTACTAACAGGACTACTAACAGGACTACTAACAGGACTACTAACAGGACAACTAACAGGACAATTAATGAGAACCATTGGGACAAATTAATATGACAAATGACAAGGACCGCTGGGATAAACTCCCCTAAAAATTAATGTAACCCCACAAATGATATGATAACTTATATTGGGACACTGTGATTGAGACAAAGGCTATGATCTCGCATGCAAATGACTTTTATTCAGTAAATCAATTGTTTTAAACCTTTGACTCTATTTTACAACTTCTAAAAATAAAAACAGTTGCATGCATGCCCGGACATCAGGTAAGGCCACTATTCATTGCTACACTATCATATTGGGATTTGAACATGTTTTATTGTTGTCCTTTGCATTCAGATGTTGTTGCTCAAGTGTGAGCAGGGGTTTGGGATAGTGTAGCCAAGGTTGTGCTAGATTGTGGACTTGTGGGGTATTGCGGTGACCGTGGACAGTAGGCGGTCGACCAGAGGATTATCCTTGCATCAGATTGGGGTTGAGTCTGGTTTATTGCGTCAGTTGGGGATCTGGTTTTCCTAGTGGATGGTTTCCCCACTTTGATCATAGTCATGATCCAGTCCTGCTGATTTATGACACCTCTGATACTTATTACTGAGATACTTTACTCGTGTGGGTCGCTCCCCTCGAGTGCCACTCCGGAGTGTGTTACAACATTATCCCCTATCGGCACCCCCGATTTGGCCAACATTATCCCCTATCGGCATACCCGATTTGGCAAATACTATTCCCCATCGGCGTTATACCCGATTTGGCAAGGCACAGCAGGAAGTACCAGTTTTGCTAGTAACACTAGATTGAGTTCATTCAGACAGGCATTTATACACTGATTCATACATTTTCTTGGCATTTAGAGGCATGGTGGTGGTAGTTTCCTTTTTATCAGCAGTCTTTATAGCTTACAACTGTTCTTTCCTGTTGCCTCTAGTAGTCCTAGTGGGTGCGTCAGAGTTGAGGTTTTACCCACTAGGGGAGGCTACTGGTTTATCTGGTAGTTCTCACCCCCATTGTTATTTTTCTGTCCTTTCTCCTCCCTTTTTTTGCAGAGTCGTCTGCGGGAGCCGCTAGGCCATCGGCAGCTGATAAAGGTAAGGGGATCGCTGAATAGATAGATCTCCTGTGAGGCTGAGAGCTATTAGACAGATAATACACCCTCCACTCAGACTGTGATATTCTCCTTTTATTTTGGGTCTGGCTTCCGCCAGCTGGATGTACTATTTGGTGAGCTGGGAGATTATTGTACTTATTACAGTTGTATTTGTATTTCCAGTCTGAAATACTATGTGGTTCTTCTATTCAGCTCGATATTATGCTCTTTTACTGTTCATATTATATCGAGCAGGTTACCAGCGCTTCGTGTTCGCGGGAAATCCCGTGTGCACGGCGGATCTGTTGGCGAGCCCGGGTTCCGGGGCGTGACAGATTAAAGTTGGTATCAGAGCTTAGGGATAGTTCAGTTGGGACTTAGGAAACCCTAGGCTTTTGGCAGACCCTAGGATAATAGGGTATGAGAGACGTGACATTTCGCGAAAGTCGCTGATTTATTGCTTGACTCTTCCAGTGAGAGAAGAGAGTCCGACATATCCAAATTCTGGTGTACAGTTATGTTGGCTGCAGACAACATAAAGTCACAGAAATAGGAGAATGTCTTTGACTTTCGCTAAGATGGGTCGTGTGGGTGATGATACTGAGTATGGTTTCTTGTGGTAGGATGCCTCCGCGACGTAGAATGTTGACGCGTTCTCAACCTGATTCCCCTGAACCTGATCAGGAGGAGTCCGAGCAGGGCCAGCAGAGTGAGGTGCAAGAGCTGCAGGCTCAGATGGCCCAGATGTCTGAAGCTGTTCGGCGTCAGGAGGAGGCCATGAGCCGGCTGACGCAGATGTTAGAACAGAGGGCGCAGCCTGTTGTAGCACCCTCGGAGAATTCTCCCGTACCTTCTTCTCCTGCCGTGAATCCCCCAGTTGTACCAGTGACCCTGGCATCCCCTGTTGCTCAGGGAGCAACCCGGCCATTGACTCCTGCAGAGGAGCAGGAGTTTTCTGACAAACTTACTCAATTCTGTAAGCGGGGACCGCCCAGGTTTTCAGGGCAAAATACTCAGCCTTGGGAGATCGGGACTTGGCTTTCCTCGATGGAGAAGTTATTTCGAGACTTCTTTATTGACCCGAAGTACAGGGTACATATGGCTGTACACTGCTTAGACGGGGATGCTGATGCATGGTGGCGTCGGGTGGAGCCCCTGGAATTTCAGACCACTCGACAGCTACCCTGGTCTGAGTTCAAGAAGATGATTTTAGATACGTACTTCTCCACGAGTATGAAGAAAAGCTGGAAGATGATTTGAAGAATCTCCAGCAAGACAACCGGACAGCATTGGACTATTTTCAGGAGTTCAAGCGGTTACTCAACTGCGTACCTTATGTCGCCAGGGACGGACCCCACCAGGTAGAGCTCTTTGAGTCGGGCTTGCGCCCAGAGATCTATACTCTGGTGCATGCTCAGAGACTACAGACCTTGGAGGAGGCAGCAGAGCATGCCCAGTGGGTTGAGAGGGGAGACCACGTCGTCGCCAGACGTGGGGGCCTGGTCGCTCAAAGGCGCTGACAGGAAGCGACCAGCGCAGGACGACGGGGGCAGGCCAGTTCGTGGAGGCCGCCGCGACCGCCACGGCCTCAGTTTTCCGGCCGCGGACGTTCTGAGCGGCGAGGGCCTGGTGGGTCCCAGAGGCCACCGCAACATCAGCAGCAACAGCATTCGCATCAACAGAGATCGCAGTCGCGGCAGCAAGGGCCTCCGCGACAGAGGCAGCAGGCGAGGCAGCCCCAGGCTACGGTTAGGTGCATTTTCTGTCCAGGGACAGCATAACTCTGATACATGTGATCTGAGGTTTGGCCGCTGTTATCGATGTGGACAGTCTGGCCACCTCCGAGCTGCCTGCCCATATGCACCATCGACGGCTCCTTCTTCAGCATCTGCTCCTTCTTCGTCTCAGCAGTGGTCGACAGCTCAGCGACCATATGCTCCAGCAAGCAGGCCATCTTCTTCCTATCCCACGGAGTATCGCCCTCCAGCTCAGAGTGGGCGAGTGTATGCTGCGCAGGTAGAGGACTCTCCAGCCGCAGATCATGTGGTGGCAGGTATCACCTTACTTTCTGGCATTAGGACTCGTACATTATTTGATACTGGAGCATCGCATTCTTTTATTAATAAATCATTTGCATCATTACATGGGATAGAGGTAGGACCTTTACCACGTGCACGAGAGGTTCAGATTCCCGATCACACCTTGCACGTGGAGGAGTGTTGTTGGTCCTGCCCGATGCAAATCGAGTCCTGGATTATGCCAGCAGACCTGTTGGTCTTGAGACAGCTGAAGGACTTCGATGTGGTCCTCGGGATGGACTGGCTGGCTCGGTATTTCGCAACTATTGATTGTGCCGCGAGGACACACTTTTAGAGAGCCAGGCCAGGAGATGTTAGTATTCCGGGGATGTCAGAGTGCTTTCTTTGCCTCTATGATTTCGACTTCCCGAGCGAGGCAGATGATCCATCGAGGATGTGTAGCCTTTTTGGCTAGTGTTGTTGAGGGGCCTACGGCGGCGCCGGAACTCCGGGATATCCCTATTGTTCGCTTTCCGGATGTTTTTCCCACCTGAGCTGACTAGCATGCCGCCAGATAGGGAGATTGAGTTCGTGATTGACGTAGTTCCAGGAACTGCGCCAATCTCAAAGGCTCCTTACCGAATGGCACCGGCTGAGTTGCGAGAGCTTAAGGCGCAACTCCAGGATTTAATGGATAAGGGCTTTATCAGGCCGAGTGTGTCGGCCTTGGGGAGCACCGGTGCTATTCGTGAAGAAGAAAGATGGGTCACTTCGACTATGTGTGGACTATAGAGAGTTAAATAAAGTGACCATCAAGAACAAGTACCCTTTGCCGCGCATTGATGATCTTTTTGATCAGCTGCAAGGGTCTTGTGTCTTCTCTAAGATAGATCTGCAATCCGGTTACCACCAGTTGAAGGTGAAGGCCGAGGATATTCCAAAACGGCATTTAGATCACGGTACGGGCATTATGAATTTACAGTTATGCCTTTTGGGCTAACTAATGCCCCTGCCGCATTCATGGATTTAATGAACCGGATTTTCCGACCATACTTAGACCGTTTGTAGTGGTGTTCATCGATGATATCTTGATCTACTCCCGAAGTGATGCCGAGCATGAGGAACACTTAAGAATTGTGCTGCAACTTCTGCGAGAGAAGAAGTTGTATGCCAAGCTGGCAAAGTGCGAATTTTGGCTTCGGGAGGTGGTCTTCTTGGGCCATGTGATTTCCGCCGCAGGAGTGGCAGTGGACCCGGCAAAGATTGAGGCAGTCCGTGATTGGCCCCGACCGACGACGGTTTCTGAGGTACGTAGCTTTATGGGTTTAGCTGGGTATTACCGTCGGTTTGTGGAAGGCTTTGCGAAGCTTTCCACACCCCTCACTCGCTTGACACGTAAAGAAGTGAAATTTATCTGGAGTGAGGACTGTCAAAGGAGCTTTGAGGAGCTAAAGAATAGACTGATGACCGCACCTATCCTTTCCCTCCCCGTTATGGGAAAAGGATATGTGATCTACAGCGATGCATCACACAGCGGACTTGGTTGTGTGTTGATGCAAGAAGGGAAGGTAATTGCCTATGCATCAAGGCAACTCAAAGATTACGAGAAGAATTACCCTACCCATGACTTAGAACTCGCTGCTGTAGTGTTTGCACTAAAACTTTGGCGTCATTACCTATATGGAGAACACTGTGAAATCTACACCGACCACAAGAGCCTAAAATACCTGTTCACGCAAAAGGAGCTAAATTTAAGGCAGCGTAGGTGGTTAGAGCTATTAAAAGATTATGATGTAGATATCCTCTACCACCCAGGCAAAGCTAATGTGGTCGCTGACGCCTTGAGTAGGAGAGCGGTGCAAAGTTTGTCGATGTTGATCACGGACCAGGCACCGCTATTAGAGGAGATGAGACGGCTCGAGATAGAGGTTGTGTCCCCTGGGGTCTCTGCTAGACTGACATCTTTAGTCTTGCAGCCCACTCTGCTAGAAAGGATCAAGGAGAAACAGAGTGAGGACCCCCACTTGACCAGGATTAGAGACCAGATTCCGAGTAATCAGTCGGGGGACTTTACGGTAGATGCCTCGGGAGTACTAAGGTACAGGAACCGAGCATGTGTGCCAGCGGATGCGGAGATCCGAGAGCAGATATTGCGAGAGGCCCATTATACACCTTATACCCTACATCCTGGTGGGACTAAGATGTATAAGGACCTCAAGGCACATTTCTGGTGGAATGGCATGAAAAGGGATGTCGGGAGATTTGTGGCTCAGTGTTTAACTTGTCAGCAGGTGAAAGCTGAGCATCGAGTGCCAGCTGGCAAGTTACAGAGTCTCCCAATTCCCCAGTGGAAATGGGACCACATTACGATGGATTTCGTGGTCGGACTTCCTAGGGCACAAGGAGGAGCAGACGCTATCTGGGTAGTCGTGGATCGACTTACCAAGTCGGCGCACTTTCTGCCCATGCAGACTACGTGGCCACTCGAGCGACTAGCCCAGTTATATCTGGATGAGATAGTGAGATTACATGGAGTACCCGCCTCCATTGTATCAGATAGAGACCCGAGGTTTGCTTCGCGTTTCTGGGGGAGTTTGCAGACAGCCTTGGGGACTGAACTCAGGTTCAGTACGGCTTTCCATCCGCAGACTGATGGGCAGTCAGAGCGGACGATACAAATCCTGGAGGACATGCTTAGGGCTTGCGTCTTGGATTTCGGCGGAGGGTGGATTCGACACTTATCCTTGGCTGAGTTCGCGTACAACAATAGCTTTCAAGCGAGCATTCAGATGGCTCCGTTTGAAGCATTGTATGGACGCAAGTGTCGATCACCGCTTTATTGGAGTGACGTGGGCGAGAGGCGGACCTTGGGACCAGATGTCTTGATAGAGGCAGAAGAGAAGGTCCGAGTGATTCGGAAGCATCTTCAAACCGCCCAAAGCCGACAAAGGAGTTATGCCGATGTTCGGCGACGAGACTTAGAATTTCAGGTTGGAGATCATGTATTCCTGAAAGTCTCGCCGTCCAAAGGAATCAGGAGATTCGGCATTCGTGGAAAACTTAGCCCCCGATATGTTGGACCTTTTGAGGTATTGGAGCGTATCGGGCCAGTGGCCTACCGACTTGCACTTCCTCCGAGGCTTGCTGGTGTCCATAATGTATTTCATGTCTCTACTTTGAGGAAGTATGTCTTCGACCCATCGCACGTCATCGACTTCACACCGCTTGAGATCAGCGAGGATTTGAGGTATGAGGAGCGCCCACTGCGAATTCTGGATCGAGAGGTGAGAGAATTGCGCAATCGGGCCATTCCCTATGTGAAGATCCAATGGAGCAATCATGACGAGCGCGAGGCTACATGGGAGCTCGAGTCGGAGATGAGGGATGCTCACCCCTACTTATTCGAGACATCGGACTGAGGATTATTGTTTAGTCTCGTTTCGAGGACGAAACTCTTTTTAGTGGGGGAGGATGTGATGATCCGGACTCCCGCAGAACTGCGCAACATTAAATAGTGACTGTAGGAAGCTTGTACAGTGCAACGAAGCTTGTAGAATCGAAATTGGATATTTAAAATTGACTCTGCGCGAAAATCGGAGCAAATGGGATTTTCCGGGAGCTTTTTACAAAATTTCGGATGAGAATTTGGCGAAACGGACGGCAAAATCGGACTCAGCGCGCGAAAACGGTCAAAATGGTATATTCGCTTTATTTTTCGGCACTTTGGTACTGTTCACCGGAACAGTAACCGCCGGCCGGAATTACTGTTCCGGCCGGCGGCGGCCGACGGCGAGCGGCGGCGGGCGGCGGCGCACGGCGGCGGGCAGCGGCGCAGCGGCGGGCAGCGGCGGAGCGCGGAGGAGAGCGGCGCGGGCGGGCGGGCAGCGCGGGCAGGCGCGGGCAGGCGCGGGCAGGGGGCTCGGTGCGCGGTCCATGGGCTGGCGTGCACCGGGTGCACCGAATTCTTCCCTTGCCACGTGGCAGCACCCGATTGGCTGGCCGGCTTCTAGAAGCTTCTGGATGGGTGACACGTGGCAGCATCCTATTGGCCGACATTTTCCGGAAAACCCGGAGCGCGGAGCAACCACGTGCACCACGTGGACACGTGGCAGCCTCCCAGTGGCCCTTGCACCGGCTGTTTCCTGTTTGGGCAACACGTGGCGCTTCCTGGTTGGTCCGTTTCGGTGTTTCGTGTTTGGATCAGATCCCGTGTGGGAATATTCCTTTTGGCCCACTATATATAGAAGTCCCCACCCCCTCTCTTTGCACCTTGGATTCCGAGCCCTTAGAGAGAGAAACAGAAAAAGTGTTCAATATAAAAGTTGTTCCTCTCTCTCTCTTCTTTCTCTCTCTACAATCTCAGAATTTCTGGAGTTACAGATAGTGAGTTATCTGCGACGCGGCGCACTGCGACGATTTTCTTTTTAGGCCCATTTCCCGTCGCAGTTCCGTCGAAAATTCACTGCGGGCTAACCGGGTGGAATTTTTGGACGATTTTTGCGGCAGCGCGACCGTAAGAGGTAGGGCTTCGATTTCCGTGTTGATCATTTTGCTCCGTTTCGTACTTTTGGCACAGTTTTCAGGTCCTCTTTGACCCCCCTTTTTACTGTGATGATTTTTGGACAGCACCGACTTCTCCGATTTTTATCTTGACGTAGGAGCGTCAGATCGAGGCGTTTAAAGAGTCGATTTTGATCTACTCTTCGCGAGGAACGCAACCGTGATTTTTCTGGGATTTTAGGAGCTCATTTTAGAGGTGAAAAATTCCTCTTTTCCCGTGCTGTCTGAAAAACAGCAAATATTGTGCTTTTTGGGATTTGTATTTATACCGGGAGCATTGGTTTGCAGGATTGAGGACTGTGGACAACCAGGAGACTACCTGGGGTGTTGTTTGAGCTGTTCGAGGTGGGCGGTTGTTGCTTACCTCATTTTTGACAAGCTCACTGGGATTACTAGAAATCCCCTAAAATATGACAATTAATGAGAACAATTGGGACAAAGTAACATGATAATTGATGAGAACCCTTGGGACAACTAACAGGACTACTAACAGGACTACTAACAGGACTACTAACAGGACTACTAACAGGACAACTAACAGGACAATTAATGAGAACCATTGGGACAAATTAATATGACAAATGACAAGGACCGCTGGGATAAACTCCCCTAAAAATTAATATAACCCCACAAATGATATGATGACTTATATTGGGACACTGTGATTGAGACAAAGGCTATGATCTCGCATGCAAATGACTTTTATTCAGTAAATCAATTGTTTTAAACCTTTGACTCTATTTTACAACTTTTAAAAATAAAAACAGTTGCATGCATGCCCGGACATCAGGTAAGGCCACTATTCATTGCTACACTATCATATTGGGATTTGAACATGTTTTATTGTTGTCCTTTGCATTCAGATGTTGTTGCTCAAGTGTGAGCAGGGGTTTGGGATAGTGTAGCCAAGGTTGTGCTAGATTGTGGACTTGTGGGGTATTGCGGTGACCGCGGACAGTAGGCGGTCGACCAGATGATTATCCTTGCATCAGATTGGGGTTGAGTCTGGTTTATTGCGTCAGTTGGGGATTGGTTTTCCTAGTGGATGGTTTCCCACTTTGATCATAGTCATGATCCAGTCCTGCTGATTTATGACACCTCTGATACTTATTACTGAGATACTTTACTCGTGTGGGTCGCTCCCCTCGAGTGCCACTCCGGAGTGTGTTACAACATTATTCCCTATCGGCACCCCCGATTTGGCCAACATTATCCCCTATCGGCATACCCGATTTGGCAAATACTATTCCCCATCGGCGTTATACCCGATTTGGCAAGGCACAGCAGGAAGTACCAGTTTTGCTAGTAACACTAGATTGAGTTCATTCAGACAGGCATTTATACACTGATTCATACATTTTCTTGGCATTTAGAGGCATGGTGGTGGTAGTTTCCTTTTTATCAGCAGTCTTTATAGCTTACAACTGTTCTTTCCTGTTGCCTCTAGTAGTCCTAGTGGGTGCGTCAGAGTTGAGGTTTTACCCACTAGGGGAGGCTACTGGTTTATCTGGTAGTTCTCACCCCCATTGTTATTTTTCTGTCCCTTTCTCCTCCCTTTCTTTTGCAGAGTCGTCTGCGGGAGCCGCTAGGCCATCGGCAGCTGATAAAGGTAAGGGGATCGCTGAATAGATAGATCTCCTGTGAGGCTGAGAGCTATTAGACAGATAATACACCCTCCACTCAGACTGTGATATTCTCCTTTTATTTTGGGTCTGGCTTCTGCCAGCTGAATGTACTATTTTGGTGAGCTGGGAGATTATTGTACTTATTACAGTTGTATTTGTATTTCCAGTCTGAAATACTATGTGGTTCTTCTATTCAGCTCGATGTTATGCTCTTTTACTGTTCATATTATATCAGAGCAGGTTACCAGCGCTTCGTGTTCGCGGGAAATCCCGTGTGCACGGCGGATCTGTTGGCGAGCCCGGGTTCCGGGGCGTGACATTCAGACTGTTGTTTTTTAGCATTTTTTCGATAGGATTAGGATAAGAGTTTACCTGAGGGTCCCATCGGGCATGCCAAAAAATTGTTGAGGCCAAAATGTGTCGCTGACTATTGACCTGGTCCGGTCCGCGATCGGCTTCGGAACTGACCCTCTTGATGTGAATGCGCCGCATGCCAAACGATCAGGCCAAGGAGGGATCTGCTCGGCCGGGTTCTTCTCAATCTAATTCTTAATAAAGTTCGGCCCGGAGAAGCCGAACTGAGACGAATGCGTATCGATCAACACGGCTGAATCAGCCAATTCGAAAGGGTTACAAGGAACGATTACAGGTACAACTACTTTTAGAAAAGCTGCAAAGGAAAGCTATAAAGGAAAGCAGTAAATGTTGGTATGAAATCTATCTAGGAAAGTTGTAGATATGGGTATTGAAGGTATTGAATAGTAGGGGTGGTCACTGGCTTACAAGGCTGCAGGATCCCTTTTTCTTCGATGGTTTGCTCATTTATACATGTCCGAACCACGTAGACAGCTGTGTATATCGTAATTTAAGGAGAATCATCGCGTATCTCTCAACTTTTTCCTTCTGAGTTGATTCTTCTTGGTTGGATAGTAACTCTTTTCCGTCCACATTCGTTCCCAAGATTGGCGCGCTGAGGCGTGATTCTCGGCACTCATTATTGTAGTGCACTGTTCGCCAATCTCACGTTAATTAGTTGCATGATTCGGATCCGAAATCTCATGCTTATCTTTTTTAGGATCTTTCCTTTCGTGTTCGCATATTTTTTTTTTTTGACTCGAGCTGTCGATTCCCGATTCTAATTTTGTCTCTTGACGTCGTTCGACTTAGACAACCAATGATTTACAACCAACTCAAGTCACTCTTGGTCAAGACATGAGCATCTTTCATCGGCTGATATCTTCAGCTGATGGTTTGCGGCACATGTCGTCTTCTGACTTTATCGTAGCGCATTTCACGTGGCGATAATTTTAACCTCATCATATATATATATATATATATATATATATATATATATATATATAATCAAAATAAAGCAAACCAATATTTTAAATTAAAAAATAAAAAATAAAAACTCGAAACCAAGCTGCAAGGATTGCGGGGAATGGATGGATTGGTCTTTTTTTTTTTTTTTTTTTTTTTTTTGATAATTTATACTAAATATTTATAGCTAAAGTAGTATTATTTTAATTATCTAGTGCCAAAAAATAATATTTTTGACCATGTTGTACCACAAATAGATTCTTTATGTCCACTATTCAAACATCTAGGAATCCAAGAAAGCATAAACGTTATTTCCTGTTCCAAGAAGACCATTCACATAATAATAACAAAATAATTAAATAATTAAAAAAATAAAAGGTAAACTTTAATTTTGACCTCATGTTGTTTAGTATATTTTTACTTTACTATTTTATATAATTTAAAAAAATATATTTAATTATTTTATAATTTTATTTTAATTTTTATTTAAAAATTTATCATTAAACAGAATAATAAAATAATATTTTTGTAAACAATATAATTGTACAATATAATATTTTACCATATTATGATATGCAATTTACTATCATGTGATTTACAAAAAAATATCACATTGCTATTATTATATTTAATAGTAGAACTTTACAGTAAAACTGAAATAAAATTATATATACAAATACTTGATCTTATATTTGAATTTATAATTTAAAAATTAAAATTTAATATAGTATGTTTTGAATTATGGTAAAGTGAAATAATTATTTTGATTCGAATTTGATATGAATTTTTCATGTTTGGTGGTTTGATTTGAAATCGAATATTTAAAAATTCACTCCAAATCCGACCATTTACATTGGCATCTACAAATTAGGTATAATAAGACTTACAATCCATTCATTAATTTTATTTTATCTTTTTACTAAAAGTGAAAAGAAATTTTTAAATCCTAAAATTATTGTTTTTACAATATTCAAAATATTTATGCATAAAATACACTACAACAAAATTAAGCTATAGCGACACTTTTAAGTATTTCTAAAATCTAAAAAAAGTGTCGCTGACAAAGATACCGACACTTATTATAAGTGTTGCTATATGTGCCATCGCTAGGGTATATAGCGACATATTTTTATAATGTGTCCCAAAAATATATCCATATAATCTAATTTTGGATATAAATGGAATATAGATAGGACACTTATACAAAAGTATCACAAATATGTGTCCCTATAACCTAATTTTGTTGTAGTGATAGTTTTTTTATGTGTTAAATAATGGTCCATTTTGGATCTCTGATCTCTGATTATTAAGAAAATTTGATGTCTTAGTCTTAGATATTTTTTTTTCTTTTTTTTTTGGGTGGTATATAGACCTTCTAGATAGCATAAATTATATTTTTCAAATTAAATTTTAATTAAAAAATATTAATTATTAAATAATTGGTACATTATATTTATGAGGCACATGATGGGGACTATTAAAAAATGTACTTTAGAAACACTTCAATGTTCCCTTTTAAATTTTCTTTAGAATGTTGGTATAATGGGAAAACGTGCATAACTAATTAATTTTTTCAATAAAAATATTAATATATATTTGGAATAATAATAATATAATAAAAAAATTAAGGAAACATTTTTGCATTTGTTCTAGTTAAAATATTTTATTTTGAAATATATTTTACTTGAAAATAGTAGTTAACTTAAATCATATTCATATTAAATATTTAGTTGACCCTATGGTGTGGCGTATACACGGACAGCATAAAATTATTTTTATGTTTAAATATTTTTGAGGTTGAGTTTCTAATAATAAAATTGTGAGGGATCTAGACGCAAAAATTGCTCATTTCCTTCCTTCGAGGGAAAGTTATCTCCGGTTCTCTCTCTTCCCAAAATATATTAAATATTAAATTCCTCCAACAGCAACCTGCCACGTGGACACAGACCTCGCTGGTCCGTATACTCCGATCATCCGACGGTGGACGTTAGTCCTGATTCGATCGCACGGCCACCGATGTTCAAAAATGTAGCTCTGAGTGTGGGCCCCACAAGTGACACGTCAGCATCACAAGAGTTGGGGGGAGGTGGTGAGATCCTTCCCCGTCAAAAGAGAACACCTTTTATGTCGATCACGTGTCCAGCTTCTACTCGCCTAGAACACGAAACAGCAATTTTTTATCCACTCTTTTTCTTCCACGTGTCAATTTCGCGTACTTAGTTTTTAATTAATAAAAAGTGTACGGAGGACCTACGATTTCCTTTGTTTTTTATTTTAGAGCGTGTTACATTTTTTTTTAATTTATATATATATATCTGTACACGCCACGTGAGCGGGCGATGGTGGCGTGGCGAGTTGAATGCATGTTTGGAGAGCGCGTGTCTAGACACGCGTGTCTATATATATATTTAGTATATATATTTAGTCTCTCTCTATTTTTTTTTTTTTTTTTTTCTAATAGATTCGCTTTTCAGAGAGCGCATTAATATTTAGTCTCAGAGCGCGTGTCTATATATATATTTAGTCTCTCTTTGTTTTTTTTTTTTGTTTTTTTTTTAAATAGATTCTTGTAAATTTTTTTTTACTAAATCATAATAATTTTTTAATTAATAAAACAGAACATGGTAAATAAATTATTGTGTTTAGCTTAAATATCATGGTTGGTTCTCTTTTGTTCAGTGTGGAGAGCGAATTAATAAAAAAAAATTATTATTTTTATAATTACATTTTTATAATAATTATATTATATAATATATTAAAATGTATAATAAGTAATATTAATCTATAATATTTTGAATCTTCTGTCAATTTCATCAAATTTAATAGTTTTAATTGAAAAGTACATTAATCAATTCTATCAAATCATACACGAAATGTTGAAGTGTTGGCATTACCATCAACAAAAAATAAATTCTTTGTTTTTAATTTTACTTAGATGGTGACTCGGGAGAAGACGTTTGTTTAAAGCTTTTGTATTTATACTTGTATCAAATTTTAGTATAATTTTAATTAGAATTTTTTTGAAAATGATTCTCTAAAAATTTATATTTATAAAAATAATCCTATAAAATTTATATTTGTAAAAATAATTCTATGGATGCCAACTGTGTGCCACGTGTGCCCGCCACGAGTGCGGGAATATAAGGTGGGTCAAGTTGAACACGAAATTTGAAATCGTGTGCTTTAAGCACGGGAATTGAAATCGCGTGTTTAAACACACGGTTTGAAACCGCATGTTCTACGCCTAAAATCCACAGCCTTGCTGCTCTTGAAGGCGGTCGGCGGCGGCGGTGGCTGCGAACAGAGAGAGAGAGAGAGAGAGCAGAGAAGAGGCCGAAGGAATGAGAAGAAGAAATCGGTAGGGGTTATAAGGGTTTAAACACGCGATTTTAAATCGCGCGTTCAACTCAGACTCTCCCGCTCACGTGGCGGGCACACGTGGCGTACAGTTGGCACCCATAGAATCATTTTTACAAATACAAATTTTATAGAACTATTTTTACAAATATAAATTTTTAGAGGATCATTTTTTTTAAAAAAACCTTTTAACTATTAAAGTTTAAGTATAGTTGCAATTATATAAAATCAAATAGTTTCGAAATATTATATCTTAGCTATTTAACTTTGTAATAAGGTGCTCCAATTTTGAGGGTTTAAATAAAAAATATGACTAATAATACTAATAAATATAATAAAATATTCAACTAATTCAAATTTTAAAAACTAAAATTTAAAAAGTGCTGGCTAAAAATAAAGAGAATTATACATTTTAATGTTTTAGTTCAAGATCCAAAAGTTAGTTTTTATCCTATCAATTTCTTTTTTTTATATACTAAAATTTTAAAAATTATTATAAAATTTTCGGTCATTCAGCAATGTACAACAAATCAAATACCTCTATTAATTAATTAAAAATATAATAAAAATAATTTTTTATAAATCATGATAGGATGAGTGAACCTTGGAGGCTAATTGTGATTGAATAGGAAATGTTACCAATAATTTTATAAAATTTTATGATTTATTAAATAATTATAGGTGGTGAATGATTTGTCATTAATTGTGAGGAATTTTATAAAATTATTAAGATTTTATAAAAATTATTAAAAATTTTATTTTGATTAGAATGTTAGATAATTTGTTGAATTTGTTATATAATTATTAATATTATTATATATCAGAAATAAAAAGAGAACGCAAATCATTTATCGTCTCCTTTTTTTAAAAAAAAATGGTGAATTATTTATTTTTTTAATATGTAAAAAAATACAGTAAATAATTTATTATTTTTTAAATTTTATTAAAAATAATAAATAACTAGCTGTCCAAATAATTTTTTATAAAATTATTATTAGACTAATATAAGTTTTTAAAGAAAAAAAAAAGAGTAATACTATTTGTACACCTAATTTCGGGTATATGATGCATATCCTATGGGATGGAAATTTTTTTACTGGTCATTTCAAAATCATCAGTAAAATTTATTTTATTCCAGAATAAATAGAATGTAAGATATACACCCAATTTAAGTGTGCACAAAGTATTTTCAAAAAAAAAGTCATATATTACTCCTTACATTTTAGATTTTTTCTCCTTTGGGGTATAAAGTAGTGTTTTCTAAAAATAGTAAAGCTGAGGGACTTGTTTTCCTATCATTTGAGTGCGTTTGTTTTATGTCACACCACTTTTATATTCAAATTGAGTGGACGCAAACAAAATGGGGGTACGCATTACAGCTACTGCTCTGATGGTGCTCGAGCGAAGCATTTCGCTCCTGCTCTCTCTAGAAACCAATCGAATCCCCCATTTTCATTTCCATTTCCACTAAAATTCACACCCCAAAACTCTAAAAGTTTTTTTTAAAATCTCCATTATTCTCTACTTTTGTTCAATCCGAAGCACTCGTCGAATCCAATTTCGTGCAATCCCCCACCGTTTTCATGCGAATTTAGGCGATCTCTTCCATTTTCGAGTGATTTAAATCGCCTTTTAGGGCTTAGATTTGGGGATTTAGGGTTGGGGGGAGGTGAAATTGGGGGCGATGGCGTTGGATTTGGGAAATTGGCTTACGACCTCGGACTACCAATCGGTTGTGTCGATCAATCTCTTCGTGGCGCTGCTATGCGCGTGCATCGTGATCGGGCATCTCCTCGAGGAGAATCGATGGATGAACGAGTCCATCACCGCTCTCCTCATCGTGAGCGATCTCATCGTTGCATTGATCTTTGAGGATTTGAACCTTTTCTGTTCTTATTAGAATTGTTTGAGATGTTTTTTGGTGATTTTTGTTGTTGTAGGGGTTGTGTACTGGAGTTGTGATACTCCTCACCACGAAGGGGAAGAGTTCGCATGTACTCGTTTTTAGTGAGGATCTCTTCTTCATATATTTGCTCCCGCCGATCATCTTCAATGCGGGGTATGATTTGTGATTCTTGCTTCCTCTAGATTGATCTGTGTGTGTGTGTGTGTTTTTTTTAATTCCCTAATTCCTGCTACTAGGTAGATTTTTTGTGTAGTCTATATATTTCTAGGTGTATTAGTGTGCTTAATTTAGTTTGGTATATAAATATATGTTTTTGAGGTTGCACTTATCCAGCTGTTGAAATCTCAAAGGGTGAGTTTAGTTTGGAGATAAAGCTTAGGGTGATAACTTAATTAATTAATTAATTAACTTTTATCCGATGGTTAAAATTTGTGTTTGGTTTTACACAAGGTTTTAAGTATCCATCGGCACGGGCCGTATCTACCGTGCCATACCGTGCCAACAAGATACCGGCACGATACAGCTCCCGTGCCGATGACACAGTTCAAAACACTTTTTTCTTAAAATTACTAAGTAATTTTCTTAATAAAGTTCAAAATATTTGATAAAGATACATAATAAGCAATTAAAAAATTTTGTTGCTAAAGAAATTAAATATTTCATGCCATTATGTGTCGGCACACATATATTTTTTGTGACCGGCACTCATCGGCACGGTTCGGCACACACCGTGCCGTACCGTGCTGGCAAGTTTTCGGCACGACCCCGTGCCACGGCACTTAAATCCTTGGTTTTACACTATAGGAACACTGTAATGATCACTGGGACAATTTTGTTGGTATGTGATTACTGTAATAACTGGGAAAGTATCTTTAAGACACTCACTTGCCGACTACTTGGTTTTAAGAGGGAAGCTCATATTCAATGTCTAAAATTTCTTTCTAAATAATACTTGTTGCAATCTTCATATAAAGTACTTTATTGAACCTCGCCTATGGGAAATTTGACTTACCTTTTCGGCCCAGCTAAAAGTTTGATTGATTATGAATTCTAAAATCGAGATACGCTATTTCGAAGGGGCCATTTCCTTTATATGTTATAACGGTCTCATATTTGTTTTTAGTATACTGATCTAAGAATGATTAGAACTCTTGATTTTTGTTTGGAAAAGTCGTGTTGAAGAGACCTTAATATGCTGGCAATTTTGTGCTGCTCCAGGTTCCAAGTTAAAAAGAAACAGTTCTTCCGCAATTTCATGACAATTACATTGTTTGGTGCCGTTGGGACATTGATCTCCTTTGTCATAATTTCACTGGGTAAGTTATGTGTCTCCGACTATCTCCTGTTTATAGTTATTCTATGATTGTTCATGGGACATGGATGCTCTCAGACATGAGCTCTTCTGCCATGAAAACTACAAGTTTGCTAGCATCATGTTTGCAGCAGTCATGCTGCTTTCTAATATTGATCATTTTACCTTTCTTTTTGCTTTTCATTTATCTTTACACAGCTATGTAGTTATACTTGCTTTGTTTAAACTGTTGTCTTAGTCATTTACTCAATGTTGTAGTTTCAATCAAGAGAACTTATACATGGCTTATGATATGGACATAGTTCCTCTTGCATTGTTGTCACATTAATTTGTTGAGAGGAGAAATAATTAGGTAGTATATTATTCAATTGGTTCATCACTTGGAGATTTGTTTAACCTAACACCTATCTTCTTGTTCGTTTATTTGTTCAGGTGCAATAGGACTGTTCAACAAGCTTGGCATTGGTGCACTAGAAATTGGAGATTATCTTGGTAAAATCTCACACACTCTACTTTGAATTTTTGTCACTCTGATGCCCAATATCTTTTGTTCGAAAATTCTTCATCCCTCACATGTTTCTACCTATGTATATACAGCGATTGGAGCAATCTTTTCTGCAACCGATTCAGTTTGCACCTTACAGGTACAGAAAACTTGCATTTTTCATTTTAGCCCTAGCTTATGAACTAGCAGATTATGTATTTTTAATTGTGTGCTTTCAAAACAGGTGCTTAATCAAGATGAGACACCTTTACTCTATAGTCTGGTCTTTGGTGAAGGTGTTGTTAATGATGCCACGTCAATCGTGCTATTCAATGCGATTCAGAACTTTGATATTGGTCATATTGATTTCATTGTTCTGCTAAAGTTTGTCGGCAATTTCCTTTACCTATTTTCAGCCAGCACCTTTCTTGGTGCATTTGTAAGTTTTCTTCATATTAATGCTAACATAAACTTTTATTTTGAAAGGTGTCCATTCATGCCGCCTTCTTTTTTTTTCCTATCTTGAAATCAAAAGAAATTGTTGATATTTGATCTCTTTTGCAGGCTGGGTTGTTTAGCGCCTATATTATCAAGAAATTATATTTTGGCAGGTTTGTGAAAGAAAATAGTTTTTTTCTATGTTCTTCACAATTTTGATAAAATGACAGGATAAAAAAGTATATAAAAGTGTTGACTGCCTTGGATTTTCTTTTGAGATGTTGAAATAAAATTCTTTTAGCTTTTTTTTTTTTTTTTTTTTCTTCTTCTTGCTGATAGTTTGTGGCTTTCCTTTTTTAACCTAGACATTCCACTGATCGAGAAGTTGCCCTTATGATACTCATGGCATATCTTTCTTATATGCTTGCAGAAGTGAGTGGCTTCATCTTTAGTAACTTTTAGATCCTCCAGTCTTTTTTCTATTTCCATGATGCTAGATATTGGTCCTGTAAACAATAGGTTTTGCCACTGACGGCATATTTCCTATTGCAGTTGTTAGATCTGAGTGGTATACTCACTGTGTTCTTCTGTGGGATTGTAATGTCACACTACACATGGCATAATGTGACAGAAAGTTCTAGAATTACCACCAAGTACGTAAACTTTTTGCCTTCATTTTTGATTCTTATGTCCTTTCCACTCTTTCCAACTGATATGCGCTGTTAGGCCAACTTTTTTTCATTTATTAACTTTAGTTTCTTGCAGGCATGCTTTTGCCACATTGTCTTTTATTGCCGAAATATTTCTTTTTCTTTATGTCGGCATGGATGCATTGGACATTGAAAAGTGGCAGTTTGTTAGTAACAGGTAATTTCTTATTTTATTTCATTTGTGGAAGTTTAGGGGTTTTAAGTTTGTTAATTTTCCTATCTTCCGTAAGTAATAATCATCCATTTTATCTACTAGGATATTAATTCTCGTTTTCTTGACCGTTATTGAATGATCTTACGAAATCAAGCCTTGATACAGGTGTTGAGTATAAATCAGTGTTTGAAAAGGCGCGCCTAGGCACGAGGCGCGGCCCTTAGCGTCTCAAGCGCGCCTCATGATATTTAAATTTAATGGGTTTAGGGTTTGCGTTTTCGGGTCTTGAATTTTTTCAATATATATTCTAAAATATTAAGGGATTGAAAAAAATCCCTAATTTGAACCTTCTATTCCATTTTTTTCTTGGTCATTCTCTCTTCCCCAATTGGCAACCAGGTAGCAAGCACTTTTAAGTTGAAATTTGAAACATAATTATTTTCTTTTTAGTTTGAGAACATTTATGCATGTAATTTCTTTATTTTTTATGGTTAATTTGTTTTTGTATGTCTAATTTCAAATTTTTTTATATACAATGCCAATTTAAACTAAGCTTGTGAAGAGTATTTTATTTTTTGTAAAAGTGCGCCTCACCTTCTTGAGGCGCGCGCCATGCGATGCGCCTCACGCCTAGGCTCCAAAAGGCCTTTGTGCCTTTTTTGCGTCTCGCGCCTTTTCAAATATTGGTATAAATATTTAAAACATTGTTCTCTAGAAGCTTTAAGCTCTTAGAGAACAACAGTCGTTTTACATAATTTAACATATTATCAGAGCAGGAGATTCTGAGTTCGAGTTCTGTTAAACTTGTAATATTTTTTTAATTTCCTCCCATTTAATTCAAGTTCATGTCTTAGGCTTATCAAAAAAGTCTCCAGTCCAAATATGAGGGGGAATGTTGAATATAAATATTAAAAACACTGTTCTCTGAAAGCTTAAGCTCTTAGAGAACATCGGTCGTTTTACATAATATAAATATTTCATATTTGTTATCTTTCAACCACATTAAATTCCAACTTTTACTTACAAGGTACACGAGCGCTATCGTTGAAGTAGATTGAAATAAATGAGTAATAGGCTAATAGATTGCTCTGGTACTACGCATTACTCAATAAGAGGACATAGCGTAAAGGTGCTATCAAGAATGCCAAAGTTTTACCTTACGGTGCTGCATTTACTATTACCTATTCAATGATTTGTATAGGAAGATATCTATAAATTGCACTAGGGATGGTTAATATTCTTGTGATCCATTTTCCGCACGGCACTTCTGTGTATCAACTTCTTAACTCATTCTAATTCTGAATCGATCTTATTATTATGTTCTAAGACTGCTAATCTTGAAATTGGACTAATGTGAATGCTTGGATAGCTAACACATTTACTATCTCATGCAGCCTTCGCAAGTCAATTAGTTTGAGTGCAATACTGTTGGGCCTGGTATTGGTTGGAAGAGCTGCTTTTGTTTTCCCACTGTCTTTTTTATCTAACTTGAGTAAAAAAGTCTCAAAATGTAAAAATCACATTTAAGCAACAGGTGAGTTTTAGGAATATTGACTTCTTCACTTCTTTGACATGTTTATGCTGATTTTCTGTGCATTAAATTCCACGGTATGGTCAACAGGTGATAATATGGTGGGCAGGTCTTATGAGAGGAGCAGTATCCATTGCGCTAGCTTACAATAAGGTTAGATACCTTTTGCTTTTATTCTACAAGATGTGAAGCTGGTGTTACTCTTTTTTACGGGTGGTTTTTGTTGCAATTCTTATAGAAGGAGCGTTATCCAGTAAGGCCATTTGGTTTGGTCTATTTAATTTTTGGTTTAATTTTGTATTCAACATCCGCATAGTTCAATTTTCAGTTTGGATTCAGTGGAGATGTCCATGGACCGGGTTGGGTCTGGGTAATTAATATACTATACCTATATCCTAAAAGAAAATTAGTAGGAAAAAAAAAAAACATACCCTACCCATTCAACAACAGGATGGATCCAGATCTGGATACTTAAGTTACTAATGTACCCATCGGGTCCATTTGAGCGGGGCTGGGTAGTGACTATCCGACTACACGTATACCACTCGCTTAAGATTGGGTAAGGGTTAGATCAGATATGGATACCTTTGTGGGTATCCATAATATAAAACACAAATTTTTATTACAAGGTAAGTTAAAAACGAAAATAGAAAATTTGCATTAATTACACATATATTTATTACTCTAAAATACATGCAACCACCACCTTAAACACATACAACAATATGTAATAGTTAAAATTGTATTGGTAAGTTCAACACATCTATCTGTAATCTATAATCTATAAACAACTATGATTCCCCAATTCCTTAATCTGATGTGGCCACACCTCTTTAATTCGGGAGTGTGTGGGTCCCACATATTTTTAATTATTTTTTAAAAATTAATTATTATTTTTTTCTCTTTCTCTAACCTCTGTTTTTTCCTTTCTGACAACGTTTTCGAGATTGATAAATAAAATATTTAATTACTTAATAATTATTTGTGTGTTTTTATTTTTTTAATAAGTTTTTTTATTTTCTCAAAAAAATGAAATATAGTGCTCTAGAATAATGTCTCTTTTAGTATTACTATAAGTATCTTTTAATATTTATAGAAGTGTCTTTTAGTTTTTTTATGAAAATTATGAGTGCGTTAATAGATAGGAAAGTTGAAAGATTTTTTGAGAGCCAATATATATATATATATATATATATATATATATATATATAATAATAATTATTATTATTATTATTATTATTATTAGATGAAAAAAACAAATCAAGTTGATTTGAATTTTTTATTTTTATTTAAATATGTACTTTTGTTTTCAAATATCATTTTATTTTTTTGTCAAACTTTAAAATATTACTACTATGAGATTTTCTTCCTATTACGAGTGAGATAATATTAATTTTTTACTAATTGATTTGATAAGAATAATTTAGTTTGTACAACAAGTGAGATTATTGTTTATACCTTTTTTTTGCAATTTTCGTTTTTGTTTATTCAGTAGATTGTGTTTTTAGCTCTATAATAACAGCTATCCGTTATAAAATGCAATCACCACACTATATCAATTAATTATAAATTTGAAAATAGTATATATTTAATATTTTTTTATATTATTAATTATAACATTTTTATTTCAATAAATTTTACTCCCTGCATCGCGCGGTTCGCTATACTAGTGTAACATAATTACATAAAACACATACAACTATCAACTGTCACATAGCAATACATCATAAGTCCAAAATGCATGTACCTTCCGAGTTTGGGTCCGGATATGAAAACTATTTCGAACTCTACTCACTAAAAGATTGGGTCCGAGTTGGGTATGGGTATAAAATATTTGGACCCATAACCGACATTTCAACAGGTAATTTTTCTTGCCCATATATTAACCACTTTTAATCGGATATGGGTCGGGTCCGTGTAGGATCCGGGTTGAATACGGGATATCGGATATCGGGTATTTTGGATGTCTCTATTATATAACCAAGTCAAATTGCAAACAGAAATTTTAAACTACTGCAGTTTGAACTGGATTCTTTCATCATTAATAACTTATCATATATAATCTTATTCCCAAAAATCTCGAAAGAAAACTTCCCCACTTACATCGTCTTTAGTTTGACTTCTCTTCTTAGGATTTATTATCCTTCGCTAACATCATAAACAATTTTTGCCAATTATCCAAAATCTATCTGCATTTCGACCTTTTTTATCAATAAACAAATCAGTTACTAGATAACCACACATACATAAAGTATCCAAAAGTATATCAGTATTCCAGCAAGGACAGAGCTAGTACCTGTATATCGGACATGAAGTTCTATGCATAATTTTGATGCTGTTGATAAGCCTTTCAGTTTTTTTTTTTTTTTTTTTTTTTTTTTTTTTTTTTTTTTTTTTTTTTTTTTGTGATCTGCATGAATATATTTTCTCTTGTTCTTACACAGACATTTTTGTGATGATACATTTACAGTTCACTAGATCAGGCCATACTCAACAGCCTAGCAATGCAATCATGATCACCAGCACAATCACAGTTGTTCTTTTTAGCACCATGGTAAGATCCTTTTTCCTTCGTAGCTCCATGCTTGATTGAATGTCATTGGTTAGCTTTTTACTGGGTAAACACTCATTCTACAGCTATTTATATTTTATAATAGCACTATTTGGTTGTTATTGGCTACTAGTAGTTTCACAAAACTACTCCATTCGTGGCTGTAAATGATATGAATTCTAAATTGCTAACTTTAAAATGGTGCTTTGGTTGTTTTCATTCAAGCCGGTGAACTTCATTGTTCCAAAGAAACACCAAGGGCATGTTTGGTTCAAAATGGGAATTGAAATCGGGATAGGAATCGGAATGGAAAACGGAATGATAAATTTCTTAATTTGTTTGGTTCACAATAGGATTTGGAATCGGAATCAACTTATTATTATTATTTAAAGACAAATTTAATCTACTATCAAAATTTGTAATCAAAATTTAAATTCAAAATTTAAATTTACAGCTTAAATTTAAGTTCAAAGTCAAAATGTAAATCTATATCTAAAATTCAAATATCAAACTTATTTTGAAATTAAAGTTTAGAAGTTAATAAATTTTGAATTTATATGTTAAATTTAAATTTAAAATTATAATTGAATCTAAATTTAAATTTATATATATATATATATATATATATATTTAAATAATTATTATTGAAAAAAAATGAGTTCTTTTCTCAATCCCTTCCGGAATTAAAATTGACTCCCACTCTATGTTGGGAGTCATTTTGGGGGGATTCGATTTCTCCCAAAATGAAACTCGGAATGTTAATCCTTCGAACCAAATACTAACAATGAGAATGGCTCATTCCGATTTTCATTCCAAGTCTTAAATCCTTCCAACCAAACATGCCCTAAGAGTGATTTGGTTATTTAATGTGTCAAGTAATTTACTTCAGCTACTTTGTTTGAATCTCGACTTCTATGAATAAATTTCTCAGGACAAGTACAGTTGACCTCCATGTGAACAAGATAACTATTCTAGGTCTGTCAAATATATACAGGCTAACTCAGACTTATTCTTGCCGTGAACTACTGCTTAGACTATTCCTGTATTTCACAGCTCAGCTGAGAAAGACAGTTTAGCTCCTCCCAATATGGGGAGGAGAAACCCTCTTTATTATAATTATTATTTTTGCTGCTTTTATTTTTTCGTCGTATATTTTTCTCCTGTATCATGAACACATTACCCAATTTGTAGATTTTGTTCCTTGTTTTTTTTTTTTTGGGGATGCTATAGCCATCTATAACCTATCTCTTTTTGAACCATATTTTAGGTTTTTGGGTTGCTGACTAAGCCTCTCATAAGATTCTTGCTGCCTAGGAGACTTCTGACCCGGGACCTCAGCATAAATTCGGATCCTCCGAGTCCGAAGTCATTACTCGCCCCTCTTCTCGAAAACGGGCAGGAATCCGGGGGGGATGCAGGCCAAAATCTCACTCGCCCAACAAGCCTCCGCATGCTCCTCACTACGCCGGCTCGATCGGTCCACCACTACTGGCGTAAGTTCGACGATGCTGTCATGCGGCCGGTGTTCGGCGGCCGTGGCTTCGTTCCAGTCCCGCCCCGTTCACCAACTGAAGGGAGTTCCAATCCGTGGCAATGAACACTAGAAATACACCAAAAGGATGTGAAAGATGAAACTGAAGTTTTGTAAATTTATGCCCTGCCTAAAAGAATTATAGGGTTCATGGGGCTTTACGAAATATTGCGCACTTCGTGCGGTATCATATTTTGTTCTATTATTTCATTTTTGCATTCGATTTCTGTATACTAGTAGTGCCTGTGTACTAGTGCCGTAATGCATGTATATGAGAATAGATACTCTGAGCCGTGTCGATTGTATATTACTTTTATATTGTACATGTATTTGCAAGTCAAAAGAGTGGTGTGTATGGTTATGCTATCAGATGTATTTTTTATAATTAGGATGTAATTTGTTGTCTTTTGCTATTATAAAGGGCTGTACTATGCAGATACTCTTTAGTTAATTATCTATGTAGAAAAGCTAGTTTATGTCGATAAACTAGCTCACCATGTTTTGTGCAATTTGATCTTTGGATAATATTGTAGCAGATCTGGAATTTGTAAGAAGCATGTTACTGCTTCTGCAAACAATCTTTTATACAGCTAAGGTCTCAATAAGAGAAGTCGTCGATTGGGTCGGTGAATCTTGTCATCTGTGTACTGCTTGTTGATTTTGTTCGGCAGTTTATTTCATCTCTCATTTCAATCTCTTTCATATTTTATGTGGGAAGTGTAAATCTACCTAAGAAATGTGGAAAAATGCTTTTTGTACATCTCAAATGGGGTGGGTATTTTATATCTCATCAATATCTTTTACTAGTCATTTCGAAATAAATTAGTGGATGAGTCTTCGTATTGAAATGAATGTATGAATAACATATCAACTAGGTTTGGTTCTGCCGGCTGTACTTCTTAAAAGCAGAAAATTCATGTACTGCTTTTACCTTGTGTAGCATTTAAAAAAATTCTTTTATTGCTTTATCATGAAAGTAATAAGTAATTTACCAAGTACCTTAGTTGGGAGGTCCAGGGTTAAAAATCTAAATAAATTTTACAGATTGATAATTGGTTAATTCCCTTTTTTGAAATCAAGAGAAAAATTCATAGTTTATGTTTAAAAATACAAGATGACAATGATTGCAACTCATTTTTAAAATTTAAATTTTGAAGTCTGCATTGTAGCTGTTTGTAGGGAAAAGATTTTTATTATAACAGTTGCATCATGATAATAAAGTCTAATCATGAATAAAATAATAAATTATGAAGTAAAATAAATATATATATATATATATATATATATATATATATATATATATATATATATATATATATATATATATATATATATATATTATGTAGTAAAAATATATATTATTTTTGTACTTATATGCAATGAATGTTATTAGAAAAACGCTTATTACATCTAAAAATGATAAGATAAGTAAGTTGTAATAACTATGCAATTTAAATTCAAAAATTTGAATTTGAATTTGATTTCTGAAATTGTTTTAATTCAAAAGTTTGAATTATCGAAAGTGTTTCTGAAGAAATGGCTAATGCGACATACTGAGATCCAAACATGACGGAACAAAATCGCTACTTGATCGGTCTCATCGAGCTGAACGACATGGCGACGCCTAATTTCAAATTCGACGAGCCAAAATCATCGAAAAGCGTGAAAAATATTAATTTTATAGTGTATTTATGTAAAAAGTCTAATATTTTATGCATTAAATTGTGTGAAATGGCATATGGAGGGACCCCTTAGCATAATGCACCTACAGTCAGGACCCAAGCAAAAATATCCATGATTCGTGGACCTTTTAGCATTTTGTTCAAGAAGCTATATATAGACTATTTAGGGTTTCCTCTTGAGAAACCCTAGCCGCTTTTACCCCGAGTTCCACAGCCACCAGAGCCTCCCTCAATCTCCTCTCTCCTTTTCCCGAGCCTTGTCGCCGTTGGCCGCCGCTTGTCCTCACAAGAAAAGGAGAAGGTGGGCGCCTATAATAAACAATATCAGGTCGTCGAGGACGATCATCTGGTACAAACCCCGATGGACTACATGATGGTGCATGCCCCGACGTCGATACTCCACCATGATCTGTTGGCCGTAGAGGCGTAGTATGTGGAAGTGTCGGTAAAGTCTCCAAAACTATCTCTATTTGATCAACAATTTGTCTCAGAGTCTCCAAAACTACTTCACTATATAAAATATTTGGTAGGGCACCTCTGATTATATAGTGAGATTTCTGAATAAGATCGATCTGGAATCAAAACAGTATCATAAAAATTATATTGACTTTTGTTTATATATTAAAAATAATATATATAATAAATATATATATATATATATTATATATATATATATTATCATACCAATAATCTCTCGACATATATATATATATATATATTATCATACCAATAATCTCTCGACATATCCACGGGGCTGATATTCGAGGGGTGGACGCTGTAATGGACTAGATATCCACCTCCTGGTGATACTCAATACCACTGCTTGTAGATAGAAATAGTGCATACATGATCGGGATCTACACGGGGGTCCACCTCTACTATATCCATCAGTCGATCATCCCAATGCTGAATATGTATAGCATGAAACGCCGTCCAATTCTCATCCGCTCTATCTCATGAAGTGATGCGAGGTAGAGCAACTATTATGTCGGGTATATGCTGTAGAAATCCAAAATGATGAAGCACCCGATCTGGGAGATGTAGCTCAATAATACGAAAATATACTAAGATGGTCCGTGCTCACCATACCAGGGATCCCACTAGACAAAATGGTGAAAGTTACTCTAGTATTACATCTGTATATGGTCTCCATGTAATCTATTGTGAAAAGTAGTATATGATAAGTAACTCATTTTAAAATAAAAGTTATGTGAAAAGTACTTATGACACTTATGATAATTAACTCATGTACCTGGGACTTTAACTAGTGATCCAGCTGATCACGATAAAACTCAATATCAGGCGTCCTAACATTGTCCCAAAAAGCCAGTCTAGTATTCCACCTGTTTCATTTATATCGTATTAGTAATGATAACATAAAATACTGACAAACTTTTAAAAAAATACTTACCTGCAACCTAGTGGCGCATCAATAAGATCAGGCTGCGGTCCGACTATCTCAGGACGACCGATGTGCAGATGGTTCCATGCCCAAATCTACATAAAAAGCTACTTAGAAATAAAAAAAAAAAAAAAATCATGAATGAAGTTAGTAGTAAAGGAATGTATCTGAATTAATGTCCCAAAACAACAACACTCCACTTTCCCTCTCATACAAGTACCCGCTAATGCTCGATAGAGATGAGCTAGCGTCGCAGCACTCCATGCCAACTCACCACAAGCGTCAAAATCGTTTAATAGAGGCAACCACTTTAAATGCACTCTATTTTCGCCTGGGTTTGGCATTAGACAACAACCTATCTAAAATATCATGTATGTTCTTGTTGTAGCCTCTATGTGTGATGAACCGAATCTCCGCGAGAGTTTTGTAGAGTGATCAGTGGCTTCTGGAGGCCTATGATGTGTGATGGAGATGGTTGCGTGCAAATCGGACCTCCGGATTAAACCCAGCGCAAAATTTGGATTAAGATTACCTATCCGAATGCCTTTGTCAAATTTTAGAAGTGGATTTTTGTAAAACGGACACCGGATTTGGATTCAGCACAGAAAAACGATCGAAATTGGCTATTTGGACGTATTTTTCTGAGTCTGGACACCCGAAAACGGACAACCGGAAGTTTTTGCTATGATTCGGGTGCACGGGGGGAGCCGTGGACCGAATGAGGGGACACGTGGCAGCCCCTGATTGGCTGGCGCATCGGGCGCGGTCCACGGACGCGGCGCGGGCATGTGGGGCAGGTGGCGTGGTAGGCGGGCAGGTGGGGGGCATGCGCGCGTGGCAGGCGTGCCGCCATGTGGTGGCGCGTGGTTGGCGGGCGCCAACCACCCACGCCCGCTGTCGGGACACGCGGTCGGCCCGGTTGGCCGCGCCCTGCTGTCGCATGGCTGGGACACATGGCGCGCCCGGATCGATCCGGGCGCTGCTTTTCGTGTGCCCTGTTCGGGCCCAGAAGTTACGGGCGCCCAAAAAGGTCCCCCAAAGTCTGAATTCCTAGTTTTTCTGGTTTTGCCTATAAATAGGCCATTCCACCCCTCCTCTTGGTTCTTTTGGAGTTGTTCTTGGGCCTCCCCTTTGGCTGAGATTTTTCTACACCGAGTCCTTTACATTTCCAAGGATCCTTGGCATTTTTGGAGGCTGCGACATCGATGTTTTCCCCGACTCGACGCGCTTCAACGCTGCTCTGATTTTGGCCTTTCCCGTCTACGTTTCGTCCCCTGAGCTGACCCGAGAGATTTTTCAATTGATTTTTGCAGCAACGTTTTCACGAGAGGTAGATCTTCGATTTCCGTACTTATCGCTCCTCTCTATTTTGAGTTTTTATGGGGTATTTCGGAGCATCTTTGAACCCCTTATAATTGTGGAGCATTCTTGTATAATAACCTTGCGATTCAAAATTCTTTGACAGATGTAGATCTTTCTCAATGTATACTCTCTCAAAATCATAATGTTCATATAATCCAAACATTCCCTCCAATGATTCATCATCTACTATTTCGTGATCTATTTAATTCACTACCGAACGTGGGGGAACGAATAGTGAATTTCAAACGAAATTCTTCTCTTGTACAATTTACTAAACGATACATTCTCGTCTCGAAACTAGTATATGTAAAATCGGGAACGTATCGCGATTAATTTTTTTCGACCGTCGACATATTTTGGACCATTCTCATCCATCCCAATGAACACTTAGTGACATGCGACGATTAGCCATGTTAACTACAAAAAAAATATTGAATTAGCCATGAATACTCTCACTATGAGATATCTTAAAGTGAGTATCTCACAATGAGTACTCTCTCACAGTGAGATCTCTCACTGTGAGAGCTCTCTCTCAGAAGAGTTCTCAGTGATATCTCTCATTGTCCCTCTCTCACAGAGAGAGAGATCTCACTGTGAGATATCTCACTGTGAGAGATCACACAGTGAGATCTCTCATAATGAGAGAGAAGCTCTCACTGTTCTCTCTCGCTGTGAGAGAAAATAGTGAGAGAGAGAGAGAGAGCGTGAGATAGAGTGAGAGAGAGAGGGCCAGTGAGAGAGAGAGAGAAAGAGAGAAAGAGAGAGAGAGAGAGAGAGAGAGAGAGAGAGAGAAAGGAAGAGATCTCTCTCTCAGTTAGAGAGAGAGATCTCTATCAGTTAGAGAGAGAGAGGGGGGACAGTGAGAGAGAGGGACAGTGAGAGAGAGGAAGAGGGAAATGGAAATGAAACAACCTTCTATGCGACGGCAACGGCGACGGCGACGGCAGGCTTCGGCGACGGTTCTGGAGACGAGAGTAGGGAGATGGGGAGAGCGGGAGAGGGGGGGGACTACTGTGTGATTGTGTTGTGAAGAAGGGAAAGTGAGGGTATTGTGTCGTGCGGGGTATTATTGTTGAAGAAGGCGCTGAACGATTCGGCGCCTTTAGTGTAATGCTAAAGGCGCCGAATCGTTCAGTATCTTTAGCATAATGCTAAAGACGCTGAATGATTCGGCACCTTTAGAATAATACTAAAGGCGCTGAATGATCCGGCGCTTTTAGTGTTTATGCTAAAGACGCTGAATTATTCAGCGCCTTATATATTATACTAAAGGTCCTGAGGATTTAGTTAATTTTTATAAAAATTGGCTAGGCCGGTTGTGGGGTACACGCTGAAGGCGGTGAATAAATTATTCACCGCCTTCACCATATATACAGAAGGCGGTGAATCATTTATTGTCTTCAGAGAATTTTTTTGAATTCACCGCTTTCAACAAAAGCACTGAAGGCAGTGAACTGTTCACTGCCTTCAGGTGGTCTATCCAACGTGGCGTCGAGGTGGCAAAAGTAGGATTAGTTTTATAAAAAAAAAAAATAATAAAAATAAATAAATAAATAAATAAATTGCAGAATTAGTTTGAAAATTTTAAAAGTTTTTAGGATCAATAAAGATTATAAATCCTCAGTTCTTCCGAGCCCGCGTGGAGCCCTCCCAGGCGTCCCGAGCCGACGTGGCGTGCGTCCCTTGCTCCGTGCGTCCTCTTTCAATTTCCTCTGTTTTCTCTCTTTGCCCGCATTTGCACACACACGTGCCTTCCTTCCACTACCTTCTACTACCTTCTATTCACGTGTTTGCATATGGGGTGTCTGCAGAATTTGCTCTCTCTCTCTCTCTCTCTCTCTCTCTCTCTCTCTCTTCTCTCTCTCTCTCTCTCCTTCTCCTTTCCCAAATCATCCTTTTTCTCATTTTTCTACTTCCCCACTCCCAAACCCTTGCAAGAATGAAGCAGGGGACGAAGACCTGAAGCAGCCGGTCGCGTGCAGTCGGTCGCGCCAGCAGCCCTCCCGCCTGCAGCCGGTCGCGTCTGCAGCCCGTCGCCTGCTGCCCTCGCACCTCCAGCCCTCGTGCCTGCAGGCGGTCGCGACTGCAGCCGGTCGCGCCTGCAGGCGGTCGCGCCTGCAGCCCGTGGCCTGCAGCCGGTCGCGGCTGCAGCCCGTCGCCTGCAGCCCTCGCGCCTGCAGCCCCTTCGCCCCTCCGCAAGCCTGAAGCCGCTGCATCCCAACGCCGCCCCCCTCCCCTCCTCACTTTATATAGCAATCGCTAATAAGTTCAATTCTCAATCTAGAGTGCTTTTTAGAGAGAAAAAAAAAATCCATAAAGTAGAGAGATGGTGAAGATCACATCCGTCAAAGCTCGTGCAGTAACCGTGATTTTTAAAATCCAAAATCTAAGCTTAAATAATTTTCTGAATTATTTAAATGGCAAAAATAGGTAAATAATAGACAATAGTGGCTCTAAAATATCGACTTTTAATCGGGGCCTGATCTCGAAAATCTGAGATCGCCATTGCAATCGTCTCGTCGAAACATGAAAATTTCATATTCACTTGTTGACGATCTGACGATCGGATCTTCCAGAAATCAGCGATGAAAAAGTGAGCCTCACAACTTAAGTTGTGAATAGTAACCCTATTTTTAATCCCTTCTAGACCACTAATGGCCAATTCACCATCTGGAAATCCAATATAGGGGTATGAGTAATCAAACCTAACTATTTTCGACGTTCTGAGCGCGATGGCACTGACGGATTTCGCGTTTGGCGACCCGGGTGCATCGAAGTGCGTGCAATGCACCGCACTTTGTCGAACTTTATGGACCAAGATTTTATCCGAGCGTCAAACAAACCAAACGAATACGCTACTTGACAGGTCTCGACGAGCCGGACGTCGTAGCGAAGTCCGTTTCGCAAATTGGTGAGCGAATTTTCTCGAAATGCGTGAAATGCACTAAAAAATAGGGTATTTTTGAGAAAACTATATTATTTTATGTACCAAAAATTTAGGGGCTTAAACTATAAGGGGTTGGGTGCATTTTGCACCTCCTGTGAAGATCCCAGAGGTTAGGATTAGGTGTGAACCGGGTTTGAGCTTGTTTATGCAAGAATCTTGCATTAAAGATGAAATGGCTCTTGGTCTTCTTGGATGCATGCACGAGGGGTCATGCTGGATCCAAAGCATCACCAGCACCTCTGCATCACCCCAGACCAAGCCCGAGTGCTGGAGAAGCCAAAGACCACCCATCCCTTGAGTGTAATCCGAGAGAGAGAGAGAAGAAGGAAGTTTGGAACCAAACTTCTTCAAGTTTGGATTTGGAGTGATCTGAGGATTTCCCTGTGTCTGTGGAGTGATCTGGGAGTTGCCCGAGGTCGCGCGAAGAAGGTGGAGGGTACCGGCTCCTTCCTTTCTTCATCAAGTCCGGCTAAGGTGAGGTTGCTAAACCATGGATTGTTTGGACCCGAGACCTCTAGCAGTAGTTAATCTAGGTCCCTAGCATGCTCCCTGCAAGGCCCGAGCTCCCCATGCACAACGGTTGGCCGGCGGGAGCAAGTTCTCGCCGGAAACCTAGCCGAGCTCCGCCGCATCATATCTTTTCAACCATTGAACCAAAATGAAAAATAAAATGAAGGGATTGGACTGTCGGACCTGTTGGTCATTTCTACAAAGTTTCAACAAATATAGTTAAGTACTGAGGGAGAAAATCGAAACCCTAGTTTTTGGGTTTTATGTTCTTTGGCCGAACTCCCAATTCCGGCGCCGGCAATCTTCTCCGACGCCGGCCACCTATCCAGAACACTTTCTGGGACCAAGAGGATCCCAACCATGCTATTTCATGGCTTCCATGCAGCTTGAAATCCAAGGTGCCATGGATAACCCGAAAATGGACCAAAGTGCGGCAGCCGGCGCTCCGTCCAACTCCGGCCGGGGAGAGTTGGTCAGGAAGCTTCGTGTGAACCAGAGGAACAACTTCATACAAGTTTTAGGGCTTCAAAACGCCTCTGTAGAAATCCGCCATTAATGGTGGTGGAGCTCCAATCCGAGCTTGCCTCCGCCGCGTCTCCACCGTGTCCTGTCGCCGGGCACGGGTACAGGAAGATTTGTAGTAAGGTTTAGCACTTGTTGGTGCTACTGGATGAGGCCCAGAACCTCTGGGTTGTTGGTCACGATTTTCAAAGCAAAAGCTCCATTGTCTTCTTCGTTGCCCGCGGCCAACCGAGAGTAAAGCTTGCTCCAGGTTGCAAGGAAAAGTTCCTGCAACTTTGAGGAGCAATTCCTTCCATCCTGGGAAACCCCAGGTCCATTTGCTGCAAAGGAATTGGTTTTGGTTGTAAAGCTTATGTGTTGTGAAGTTGTGCACACTAACTGTTTGTGTTAATGTCTCAATGAAAATTTTGATGGAATTAGACTTTGTACAGAATATGAAAGATGCTCCAAATTGTTCCCTGAGCTTTCTGCTCACTTCAGATCAAAGCTGATCTGTGTGGACTAATGTTTGGAGCATTGTACACATTGTTAGAGAGCAAGGGTTTGGATCTTTTGATCCAGCAGATCTGGGCTGCAAATAAGGTGAGCCCTAGTGTCCTGGAACTGTCCAGAGACATTTTGATATACAATGTTTTAACGTTTGATGAATAGGTTTAAAGTTATAACAAAACTAAGCTCTCAAGTAAATGTTTGGCCCAAACACTGTTCTAGGCTGTTTGCGAAGCCGCGACAGTGTGCTCTTCGCTAATTTGGGGTCACTGGACGCGATGCTCGCGTTAGATTTAGGTTTTGAAGATCCGGAGAAACAAAAATGCGTTTAGGCTAGGTTAGAGAAGAAAATTATGGCCCGAAGTTTTTCTCGGGATTCGTGCTGCTGAAAATTTGTGAGCACGGTGTTCAGCAAGTTAAATGTCACCTGTTGGAAGTGATAGTTCATAAAAATGATTTTCCTGTTGAAAGAACGAGCGAAAATAGTGCTCAAATGACACTGAAAATGCAATTTCTAGAAACCCTAGGGGTCTAAATACAAAAATGACAGCATGTACTGTTTATGATAGTGTATAAATGATTCCTAAGCTTTTCGTTAGGAATCCAACGGCTCTTGTTGAGCGGAAATCGAAAATCGGTCCGAGAATCGGCAAAATCGTCGATTTAACGGCATCCAGGTGGCAATCGCGTAAATTGAGAATTTACGGCGGTTTCACCAAGCCGACTGTTGAGTCCCAGTAGAATCTGGTTGAGCCAGCGGCTAAGTCTTAAAGCCCGAATCTCCCGGAAATCCAAAAGGAATTTTCCGGGAGGGGCATTTTGGTAATTTTACCAAAGATGGAATTAAAGATTATGTTGGCCTAGATGTTGATATCAAACATTAATGTTAAAGTAATTAGAGGTTTTTAAGTTGATTGGGTTAAGTTAGGGTTAGTGGGACTGAGTAGATCCCTGATCCGTATTTTTGATCCAGGTTGGTCCAGTTTGTATCTGGATTTGAGCATACATTGGATTACAGTTTTATCGCCTGCGCATTGACAGGTGGGTTTATCTTCGGTCCGGGCTTTATCATTTCGGCCCTCTGTGTACGGTATTGGTAGGACACCTGTTTTTGTTAACCTAGATTATATTTGAGCCTGTCTGCCTTTGATTGAGTTATATTACTATTTGTTGCTTTGCCTGATTGGTCATTACCTAGTTTGCACTTCTATGCTTGATTATCAGTATCTATATCCTGATTCATGTTCTAGTTGATGTTGATTATATTCCAGCCTATGAGTTGAGATTCAGTTGATTCCGATATTGCATCCTTGATTGGATTTGTTGCGGCTTGTTGTTAATCAAGTATTTACATCATTATTCTGGACATTGCCATGCCTGTTTGGTCATTAGATGTTGAGCCTGTACTGCTAAACACATGAGTTTGATTCAACAAATGTTTTTACCCAAGTATCGCAGGGTCGCCTGAGTCTGTTCTTGTTTGATAGGACAAAGGCATTGCTCTAGGAGGTTTGGACCTAAAAACCTGTTTTTCAAAATGATTTTCTTAAAACAACATGTGTTTAGTCTGTATGATTGGTCTTTTAGTTGCTTTCAAATATTAGGACTTTATTCCTGGATATTTGCTATACCTGTTTACCAGTATCTCTGATTATTCCTGATCCATGCTTCATCGTTGCTGTTTATTCTTGCATATGATTGAGATACTGTTGGTTTACTTGTTGCATTGAGTTGAGATCTTGTGGTTGTACTACTGTTGCATCCCAGAGAGGATTGATTCTGGCTTTTTGCCGATTACCGGTCTGTGGACCGTGAGCTTGAGCATTCGCATTGATCGCCCGCACCGCTGTACGTCACGAACATATTCGGGGTCGCACCCCGTGCGCTTTGTTCTTTACCGGTAAAGTGGTTTGTTGAAAGACCCGTGACCCCCAAGGGGGGAATGTCAGCCAAGTTGGTGCTAGGTTGGGCAGTTTCCCTGAGGTCTGGCAGACCAATATGGTTGCTTGTGATTAGGTTTTGTTAGTATTTCATCTATTGATGCATGAGTTGCTGATTATTATTTTTACTTCATCTAAATCCATTGATTCCTTGATTTGATGATCTACTATCCACCTATACATGTTGAGACTTAATATGATGCCTTTGATTATAGTTCTATGATTTATAGTTGCTTATCCTAACTGTGATCTCCATGACTACATATCTGTTATCTTAACTGTGATCATTGCTTATCCTAACTGTGATTATTTATCTGTTGATCTCCATGTTGCCTAACTGTTATCTTAACTGTGATCATTGCTTATTCCAACTGTGATTATATATATCTGCTGATCTTCATGAATACATACCTGTTATTCTAACCCCTGATTATTACTATCCTCTAGTATTGTATACCAGTAGGTACGATCTGCTATTTCTCGGCTCGTCGTGCCCACTGGGATACATGTACAGTGTATCTCACACCCCCTGGGTGACCATTTTTTAGGTCGAGCGGGTGCTGGGATGTCGGGACGAATTGGTGAGGTTCCAAGTTAGATGTTGACCCTGGACAGCCGAAAGTTGTGTAGTAGTTGTAAAGAAAAGATTTTGAAATCCAGTTGTAATTTTTGTAAAGTATTTGTAATAGTTAAATTGTAATTTTTTAATAGTTGTAGTACGTAGTTAGTACTTTGATGTTGTTGCCAAGCTAGCCGTGCATATATAGAAAAGGCTCAATCCCAAAGGGGATTGGGACTCTTCTATATATGTGGCGGTCTGTTGCGCCCTGGTGATTTTAAAACTCTGATTTAAAAAAAAAAAAAAATTATATGCTGATTTTTGAACTCGGGGCGTGACAGCTCGGCAGATTTTCGACAGTCGCGGAAATCCCACCGTCGAGGTGTGATTCCTCATTACCCCCCCCCCCCCCCCCCCCCCCCCCCCCCCCCCCCCCCCCCCCCCTTCCCTTTTTTTTTTCTTTTTCTTTCGTCTAATTTTAGCGATTATTAATCATGATGATTTAGATCAACTAAATCTTGCGTTTTCTTTGATCTAATTTTCTTTTCGTTCCTTTTTTTTTTTTTTGTTTCAGATCCAGCAGAAGAGTTTAGTGATTTCGATTTTGTTAAATTTAAGTGGTCGAACGTTTTCAAGTTGTTTCCAGGCGAAAATCTGTGTTTTCAATGCTGTTCCCCCCCCCCATTTGGCTTGCATTTTATGTTATTTCTGTTTTTTTTTTTTTTTTTTTTTTTTTTTTTTTTTTTTTTTTTTTTTTTTTTTTTTTTTTTTTTTTTGATCTGGTATGGAGTTAGGTGATCGATGTTTTCGACTTGTTTATAGTGAAAGCCTCTGTTAATTTTCTGCGTTTGTTTTGTTTATGATCTACTTAGTGACATTGTTGAAACAAATGAATTAGTAATCACCAAATTTGCCTCCTTTTTATCACTTTCTTTTGCTATCTCTGATTTGATTGTGTTAAAGATATGGTTTTGTTTCGTTTTTTTTTTAAATAAATCAGATTGATTACTTATTAGGCGGGCTTTGATTTTTTAGATCTGTGGATTGTTTGTGTAATAAATGTTAGTGATAATTTGAACAATTAATACACTGCAGGTGGATGTTTCCATCGATGACGGCATCTTCGCCAGAGCCGCAGTGCCCAGTGGTGCATCAACTGGTATAGAATTTCTCTATCTACACTAAATTTTCCTATTTTTATTAATTTTGATGTTCATCTTTCTTGATTTGGTTACTTATTAGTTAATCAAAGCTTTTCAATGCTCTTTTAGTTGTGGAAATCTCTTTTTTTTAAAGGTCTCTATGAGATGGGAATTTTAGTTTTCAACTTTAAAGTCTTGTTTTGTTTCCGAAAACAATCTGTGTGTATGTTAAGAAATGCAAAAGTTTATCGTTTTGCTTTTGTGAGAAAGAAGAGGAGAATAGTGTGCTGTGAAGCAATTGCCATCATCATCATATTTTCTCTTTCAGCCTTTTTGATAAATAACCTCTTAAAAACGGTCATTCACTCATCATGGAGTTATCTTATTAGTTATATATAGGAAGAATCATAATCAGAATGTTTGAAATTCAGGCATCTAATTTTTAGTTTTGGAAACTAAAATAGTTGAATTCTATTTTACTATACAGGGATTTATGAAGCATTGGAACTAAGAGATAGAGGATCTGACTATCTTGGTAAAGGTGTCCTGAGCTTGCAGCCCTCGCGCCTGTAGCCCCTTCGCCCCTCCGCAAGCCTGAAGCCGCTGCATCCCAACGCCCCTCCGCGAGTCCTCCGACAGCTTGAACATTTGTAGATCTCTATGTCCTTTTCATTTTATTGATCCCTCTTTTTCATTTTCTTTTTTCCTTTTTTTGGGTTTAGAAAGGGATTTAATATGAATTTTGCTCTATTTTCTCTATAATTTTCTGTTTTATTCTTTGATTTGTGTGATTAATTACAAAAATATCGCAATTAATTTATTTCATTGTTGATTTGCTAACTACACTTTTGATTCTCCATTAAATCTTTCTTATATTTTTATTTTCATGCTATCTAGGTGAAGGTAGTTTTTCTGGTGGAAGTTGATTGGTAGATTGGTGAGGCAAACATATCATACATATGCTCTCGCTATTACCAAGCTCCAGAGCTCATATTTGGTGCAACTGAATATACTACATCTATTGATATATGGTCAGCTGGATGTGTTCTTGCTGAGTTACTTCTTGGACAGGTATGTGTTTTTGCTTATTCTGTTCTTAGCTTTATCTTCTTGACTATGCAAGTTTGGTTTTTGAAGCTTACATGTATGTTACTTTGTTTGTATTACATTCATCAGCCACTCTTTCCTGGAGAAAGTGGTGTTGATCGGCTTGTTGAGATAATCAAGGTATAGCATAATATGCCTTTTTTTTTTTTTTTTTTTTTTTTTTTTTGTAATTTTCCTGATTGGAGTAGAGAAAGTATAATTACAGATTCACCTACAGGTTCTTGGTACTCCAACTCGTGAGGAAATTCGTTGTATGAATCCTAACTACACGGACTTTAGGTTTCCTCAGATAAAAGCTCATCCATGGCACAAGGTAGGCATGAAATAAGTAGCTTTCCTTAATCTCCAGAGCTTGGCTTCTGATCATTAAAAAGTCTAGCTTAAGAGCATAGCATATATATAGTCTTGCACTAGACATACTTTATACATCCGGCAATTATGAAGGGCGAAAAATTTGGGACGAAACAATCATTTCTCAAATACAAGATGTAGCTAATTTACCAACGTTTGCTTACAACATATTTGAGTGATGAGTAATAATCTAAGCACATCTCAATTCATATTGGAATCGGATTCTTACTTCTTCCCTGCAATCCGTAACTCGGTCAGCGTGATACCCTTGATGGAATACACGTCGATCAAGCCGCCCGGCCTGGCCTATTCTCTGACATAACCGCCGTGCTAACCGATCTCCACTGCAGCGCCGTGAGCGCCGACATGTGGACTCACAATGCCGGGGTTGCGACTGTTGTGCACGTAACCGATAACCGCTCTGCGGAGCCCATCAAAAAACACCCTGCTAGGCTCTCGACAATCAAAAGGCTCCTCAAAAACATCCTCGAGGGGATAGCGAATTTGAAGCCGCGAAAACTTCGGTCTCGATGGACTTGACTCACACTGAGAGGAGGTTGCATTAGATGATGTTCGATGACAGCGACTACGAGAGGGTTTGTGAGGCATATGATAAGAGCTCCTCCGCTAGGCCTCAAGTGTTAGCGTTGGATTCCGCCGAGAGGGATCATACTGTGATCATAACGAACTCAAAGGATCAACCGAAGCTTTAGTTCGACACGGTTTGTACTCTCACCGATATGAAATATGTCGTGTTCCACAGAACGGTGAGCACTTCAACTGAAGGAACTTATAAGATGTGACATGTTGTGTATTGAATGATCAGTAAATTTGAGCTTGAAATTATAATTTGTATCTGAATTTGGAGTGCGTTTTGTTTTCAGGAATACTACGTCAGGCATATTGATGGGCATCCAATAAGTTCCAAGGCCGAAGGATACTGCGTGATTCATTGTCTTGAGGCGGCAATTGAGCAGTGGACATCAGAGGTACCTAATTTATTTGAGCAACACATCATCTGTTATGTGGTTAGAGAAATAAAATTTGAAAATATGAACTATATTCTCAACTGTACATATGTACGTGTATATTTTTTCCACGAGGACTTCTATACTATTTAGAACTGTTTACGCACAAGCTAATTGAGCTGGTTGCCTCTATATGAAAGGTAATGAGTGGAATTCTTTAGTATTAATTAGAAAGCTTCTCTTATTGTGGTTAGCCGTGGTTTCAAATGGTTGCACTTGGTTTTATGAAAGATATAATTTTAAGTAAATTGGGTGTTCCTAACTCATGACTTTGAATGCCTACCATATGTTTTGCCTTTGATTGCCAAATGTAGCCTTTGGTTGCCTTTGGTGTCATATATTATTTTTCTTCTGATCAAACCTACATAGTAGTGTTCCAATAGCGTACATATTGCTGAATCTTTCGTCATTTGAAGTTGCCGCAGTTTTGTGTTGTTCATGCTTTGGATTCTGTACATTGTTGAAGTAAGACGGATGTAATCCGGTTTGAACTCTTCAGTTTTCTATCTTACATGCTAAAATGAAGTGATTCCTTGACTTTAAACAAAACTGAAGTGCTAAAATTTGAGATGTATGTAATGAAGTGTTTAAAGCCAATGAATCACTTTACCTTAAAGTGAAGGAATCCCTTTATTACATGTAACCCAGTTTGAACTCTTCAGTTTTAACAACACGCGTAGCGAGCAATGTCGTTTGAAGTATAAACATAGTATGCAATTCCTACTCAAACTATAGTTGTAATAAAGTTATTCGTTGACTTTAAACGGTTCAGTTTTGTATTCATGTTATTCTAAAATCTGAGATGCATTACATTGAGATCACTTCCCGTTTAACTTCCATTTTTGTGCTGTTTGTGTTTTGGATTGTGTGCATTCTTGAGAATCTGATTTTCGGCTGGGTTAGACATAAGATGCAGTTAAATATTTTTGGTTAAATTTCATCGCTCTTGCTTTCATTTTCTGGACTCTGATGAATTTTAAACGCTTCAGTTCTGTACTTAAATTACTCTAAAATGTGAGATTCATTTGATTGAGATCACTTCCCATTTAACTTCTTTTTTTGTTGTTTATTTTAGATGCTTGCTATGATGATCTTCCCATTGAATGTCAAAACTGTCGACAGTTTCTTCCCGGTAATTATCAGCAATCTCTCTTCTTACCTAATCTGCGCAAAAATTTAGCATCTTTCTTCGTTGGACTTTCCTCGATGATTAGAAAAAATCCTTTTCTTCTTGGCTTCTTGGGTAACATCAGGTAAACTTTGGACGGCCTACTTTGTGGGCAGCCAGTTTCTCTCATTTTTGGTGTGATCTATATTTGTGTCTAGCTTATGACTTCAAATCATTCACCACTGCTAAATAGAATGTTTTCGCGTGAATCTAACAATGATTGATTAAGAGGGAGCTCTGAGCAAAATATTTTTTAGTTTGATTTTTGGTTTGTCTTTCTCTATTACACTATAATTTTAGTTTTTATTTCCCACTGTTTTCCTACATACTGTGAGATTTTTTTTGTTCTGTTTGAGTGGTCTAATCATCCATTTGTTTTGTGCCACTACTTTTAGAATTTTCTCTTTTATTTAGAGACTAAGCGAAGGTTGCGAAACAGGAGCCAGGAAACAATGAAAATTAACGGGATGTAAACAACAGGAATTCAGATTAACTTTTGAATACTAGAGCTGATTCTTTTGGCGACAAATAGTATATATTGTGTTTATAAGATTAGACTTTGAATTTGCTATATCTATCTTTAAAAAATTTGTTTGGATCATGCAATGTATTACTAGACATAGTGCAAGTAATGGTTTTGTTTATAGTTAAAAGAGGTAGAACTCCTGTATAAGAAAACAAAAGAAAATGTATTCTTCGATCATTCTTGATGTTTTAAAACAAAAAAGTTTGAATATACGACATGCTTTGGGTTTGGTTCAACTTTAATTATTGAAGGTTATATGTATATAGTTCTTGAAGAAAGCTATAACAAAACAAAAGGTTATATGTATATAGTTCCTGTATTCTTTTAACTATCGAAAAATTATCTTGCGTTCTCTATTACACAAGATTGGCTAATTAAACAATAAACTGTTATCTCCAAATATGTTGAAGTTTGATCCTTATATTTGCAAAATTACTTTAGATGAAATGACTGAAATCAATTTGAACTTAGTTTGCAGGGTGCTTCTCTACCTGTTGCTGCTAACAGAATAGAAGGACGAGGAGGAGGAGAAGAAGATGATGGAATTGAAGAAATGATCAAAAAACTTCCAAGTGAGTTACTATCCCCTTTGGTCCGATGCGTTTCTGCTGCTGCTACTACTGCTACCAAAACTGCAGCAACCGCTGCAGGTTACTTACACTGCAACTACTGGTGCTTCCAACTGCTGATGCTGCTTCTTCTCCCAGCTACTGTTGATTCTGATGCTGCTGAACTGTTCCTGCTTGAAGAATACAAAAGAAATATGTTGCCCAACCTACATATGATCCTAAAAAAATTCATTTATTCCTAAAATATATTGCCCAATCTCTACAGTTTTCGAATGTGAATGTCAGCGCACTTTGCAAATGATTTGTAAATGTTGCTGAGGTTTTTCAAATGTAAAGTGAATTCTATTGTCAATTTATAAGTTTAATTTCTTTAGTAAGTTTGTAAGTTTCCAAATGTTACTATAGTTTTCAAATGTAAAGTGGATTACATTGTGAAGAATTTTTTTGTGGAAGCATTACTTTGTGTAAGGGATTATTTTGTGTTAATGATTATTTTTGTCCTTTGAGTATTTATTTGTAAGTTCGTTAGTTTGTAAGTTTCCATATGTAAAGTTAATGCTACAGTAGTCCCCAAATGTAAAGTGGATTCGATTGTGAAGAATTATTTTGTGGAAAGATTATTTTGTATGAGGGATTATTTTGTATGAATGATTACTATTATGCTTTGACTATTTATTTGTAAGTTTAGTTCCTTACTATGATGATCATTTCTGCTTAGCTTGCTTATGTTCCTTTGTGTTCACCTTGCTTTTGTCCTATATCTGTGTTGGTGAACTGTATGGAGATTAGGTAATAATTACCGAAAAGTATGAAATAAAAAATAATATTTGTTGAAAAAATTATATCCGCGGCGCAGTGCGGGTACTTCACTAGTATATACTATAGTATAGTAGGGTGTAGAGAGCAGGAGAGAAGTTTTATTTTTAGACAAGTGAAAAGAAAAAGAGAGGAAAAGAATTTGTTTAAATTTTATTTTAATTTAATTTTAATTTTTTTAAGCATTTTTATTTATCGGGTATTGAAAGAAACTTCGTCAACCTCTTTCGCGGTCGTGCTCGTAGGAAGGAGAGTTCCGGTCGTACCTTGGGGTGGTATTTCCGATTAATCCGCACGAAGGACGAAAATACGCCTCGCATGTTTCCGGATCAATTTTATTTCAGTTTATTTTTATCTATAATTTCTGGAATTTTCATAGCGATTAAAGGTAAGTTTTATTATTCAAATTTAAATATAAACTAGTTAGATAATTTAATCACAAACAGATTTAGTGCAATTATTTTTCAAACAGATTATACCGCTATACTTTGGGGGACATTTAACTGCAGGCTTAGAATAATCCTTTGCCCATTAATCATCACTTATTAGGTGTGATTAGCTTAACTTCATTCCAAAAGAGTGATTGCACATACTTTTTGAGTTGCTGCAGCTAATTAAATTGAGTTGCTGCAGCTAATAAAATTTCCTCATTGCAGTGTTAAAATATATAAAAAAAAAAAATAAATAATAAAAATAAAATAAAATAAAGCAAAGTGAAAATTCATAAGCATTAAGATATACAGCTTCTTCACTATAGTACTAAAACATTGGAGGAAAACAACATATAGATTTAAATAGTTAAATATTTAATATAACATTATTAAAAAAGTATACCAATACTTTTATTGAGAATACGACTGCAGCAACAAATTAGTTTTCTTTCAAAAATAAATAGTTAAAATATATAGGTAATATAATAATTTTGTTTAGTAAAATAAATTACGTAGTAAGCGTATATTAATTTTTTTGAATCATGATTTAAAATAATAAATCTAGTTAGTTTTAAAAAAGAACCCTTTCCCATCCCCATCTCGCTCTCCGTCTCTCCTTCTCAATTTGCATAATCCTCATCTCCAGCTATTACCATCTTTCTTCTTCTAATAAAACCCCTAAATTAATCCCCGAAAGCAGCCGAAAGCCGAAGAGATGGAGGATTCAAAGAAGCCTGATAACAAAATGAGAAGGCTGGTGCTGGTGCTGATCGACGGCCTGGGCGACGTGTCGCTGCCGCGGGTGCGCCGACGGACGCCGCTGCAGGTGGCGAGGGCGCCCCACCTGGACGCGATCGCGTCGGCCGGCGTGAGTGGTCTGATGGACCCCGTCGAGCCGGGGCTGGCCTGCGGGAGCGACACCGCCCACCTCTCTCTGCTCGGCTACGACCCCCGACTCTACTACCGCGGACGCGGCGCCTTCGAATCCATGGGCGCCGGCTTGGCCATGTCCCCCGGCGACATCGCTTTCAAGGTGATTTTTTTTTTTTTTTTTTTTTTTTTTTTTTTTATTTTATTTTATTTTTTTTATTATTATTATTTTGTCAATTCAAGAGTTTTAATATGAAATATTATTGATCATTGGACGGAAAAATTCAAGGATGTAATAGTTGGTGCCTGTATGGTTCACCTATATCATTATGATTTTTTTAAATTTTTTTTATTCTACTTATATCTCAAAAAAGGAATTTGATTCTTTTAGAACATGAATGGGTGATGAAAGGGTATAAGATATTACCATCAAAGTGTAAGTATTGCACAAACTTTAATTTGTCACCCCTATCCTGTTATTTTATTGAGAAATGCTATTCGTATATCCAAATTTGAGAGGTAAATCTTATGCAAAATTTATCAAAGGGTTTAGAAAGAAAAAAATATGAGTATGATAAGACGTGTGAAGAAATGAGCTCTTGGATGAGAATGGTGTAAGATTTATATCTATTTTTGAATGTATAGGTTGTATTGCTCTTATTTATTTTCTCTAAAAACGTACAATTAAAAGTGAGATAAAAAAAGGTAAAATAAGATAGCAAACTGGTACTTTAAACTATATGTGTAATGTTCCACTTTTTTTTCTTTTACAAGATCATGTTCTCTTTTTTTGGGGGTTCATTTACACATATGAGTATATGAGAATAATATTTATTTAATTTAAACATCGCCCGTTATTTTACCTTATAACTCGATTTTATTTTGGTCGTCAGTCAAACTTTGCGACCATAGACGAGAATACTGGAATTGTTGTGAGTAGGAGGGCTGATCGACATTTTGAGGAAGAGGGCCCGATCCTATGTGCAGCTCTAGATGGAATGAAGCTTCCTTCCTTTTCAGAATATGAAGTGAGAGTCAGGTGCAATTACCTTCATTTTTAAGAAGAGTACTAAAAAGTAAGACAACATATATACAAGTAGACTACTAGTTGTGTACAATTTCTAATGCTGCTAATATGGTATATTCTTGTACTTATTTCAAATATTTTGTCAGAAAACAATAAAAGAGCTAGGGTTAGCCGTTGAAACTTTAAATACAAAATTGATATCCTTGTCAAGCTTCATGAACTAAATTTACAGCTTAACACGAAAAGTTTTATAGCAATAAGATTGAAACCGGCGGTTCTCTACGTTGTGTAAAGTTTCGGAATATATTTTCTTGTCAAATAAATGGCGTGAAAAATAGAAGTTTGCTTGAACTTACGAGACTGAATTGGTACTGCATAATTTATCGTCCAATTAATTACCATGGAGGGAAGGAACTATCCTATAGGCTGCATTGGCTAAACTTAAACTCTTATATATTATAATTGCCAAAGAATTCTCATCTAATATAGATTGTTACTGTATAACTTCTTCTGATATTTAAACGGATCTTATACAGTTGCAAGCAAAGTTCGAGAATATATAGCAGTGTTGCCCAAATAATCGATCTAATTAAATACAGCCTAAAATTTGTCGTAGTATTTTTATTCATGTTTGTGCTAAACATATTGTGAAACATGTTATGCGGGATTATTGAAAAAATAGTAAAAGAGAAAATAAGACAGATATATGAATTGAATAGGTCTTTTAGGAACGAAGATGATTTATGATTCACTCCGCTATCGTGTTGCCCGAGTAAATAAGTAAACCTTCTAGAAAAATAAAAATGAGAATATATTGTAAAATAATAGTAGAATCTGTCATGGAATATTAGGTAGTTAGATTGGACTGAGATCTGAATTTTTCTATTTGATGTGAAATTGAATTAGTCTAAATCAAACTATGTTTAGTTGTATTTTAAGTATTAACTTCTTTTCTTTTTCTTGTTCAGAAAAGAAGACGAAAACCAATTTCAATGGAATGTTAGCGAATTGTAGCTATTCATGGATAGACTAATTAAAAATCTCAGACTTAAATTGGGATCGTCTAATCCCAAATTGAAAGTATTGACCAACTGCTCTACTGGTTATTAGTTTGGACAAAAATACTCTAATGAGAAAAGTTTATAATGCATGCTCTTATTTTGAGAGAAAATAAAACCTTTCAACTAAAGTTTGATAGCGCCCTTGTTTCTAAACTGTGCATGCGGTCGCACGTAATACAAGTGACATATGAGATGTGTAACATGTGTTTACTAAAGTTACGTCCCAGATTCCACCCGGTAACATCATTTCAACTTCAAATAATTTACGGCTGCTTCGTGGGCTTTCGCTTACTTTTCTTTTTGGTAGGCCACAACTGGAAGGGCCTGTTTTAAGATGTATGATGGCCCCAACTCCTGGCTTCTAGTGGGCTTGCTTCCGCTTCCTTTCTCGTAATTTTTGCCCCAATGAATTGGTGTTCAACCGTAATTTTAATTTTTTTCTTTTGTTTTTTTTTTTTAACATCTTATCATAATGATCATAATTATGTCAACTAGAAGAAAATTATACATTTGCCGCTTCGCCGCCTAAATTGGTTGTTTTTCATTTATTGTTTTCGCCCACCAATAGCTCCACCCATTAATATACTAGCAAGAAAAATGCTTTGAGTATGTGTTGTCAAGAAAAATGCTATTTTGATGTTAAACTAGAAGACTGAAAATAATAGTGCCTCTTTTTCTCAGGTATGCTACTGAGCACAGATGTGGGGTAGTTGTGAAAGGGCCGAAACTGAGTGGAAATATTTCTGGCACTGACCCATTAAAGGACAATCGCGTACTTCTTAAAGCAGAGGCATTGGATGACTCAGAGGAAGCAAAACACACAGCTGTGGTGGTCAATGAGCTTTCCAAAGAAATATCAAGAATTCTGGTATCCCACCCTTTAAATGCTAAGCGAGCAGCAGAAGGGAAAAATATTGCAAATGTTGTCCTCTTGCGAGGTTGTGGTATAAGAATTGAGGTCAGTTTAAAAGAGAACTAATTATTGTTACTTCGAGTTTTGACTGCTGTTGTCTATTTCACTCGGAGTCTATACAGCAATATGTTACATTGTGCGCACCGACTTCATGTTAAAATGTGCATTAGGCCACAAAGCTAAATCAAGCTGAATCCTTTGAAATGTTGTTCTCTTCTAGCTTTAACAATATAAAAAGACCTTGCCCACATGTACATATGCACTAATGGTAAAGGTTTTCCCTTATGGATGACTTTAGGTTGTCAATCCTCGTTCAAGAAACAGCCTCCTTGTGGTAGTTGAAAAGTGAAGCATTCCTTTTATAGCATGTACAAAGCTCGACCAAATTTTTAAGATCTACGGAGCCTTTACTTCTCTTGGTCCAGGTCTCTCAAGTTTTAAATTGTTCAAACAGGATGGAGAGGTCTATGAAATTTTTCATTAGGTTCTGAAAATCAGTACGAAAACTATATTGAGCTTAGGAAATCATTGTACCTATAACACTTCCTGAGTCTTTTTTAGGAGTAAATCTCTTCATAATCCTGATTAGTATTTCAGTATATGGTTTGAACCCTTTAGTTCATTTATGGTTTAGAATTGTGATATTTTATTTAATTTGCAGAATGCAAGCTTCACCTATGGAAGGTTGTTTACATTTGTATTTTAGTTTTGTCTCTTTAATGACCTGAGTTGTTGCATTTTAAGACCTGAATTATTCTGAATTGATGTAACTCTCTGCGGTTTATTAGCAAGAGCATAATGTTTCTAACCTTCGTTTGGTGTTTAGTGGCCCCATACAATTTTTACATCATCTGCAGATTAGATGAGATTTCATGGTGGATGAACACATATAAATCCTATTTTTGGTTACTTTATTCAAGTTGTATCTTATTTTTCCCCCGAAACCACTGCATAGATTATTGTGTTATGCATTTTGTAGCCTTATGTTCTTTTATTGGAGTCCGATATGTGTTATTTGCTTCTCCTATAATACTAGTAGCCCTTACTACAGAGCTGATACCTCATGTGTCTTTCTTATGGATTATTTTAACCTTGTACTAGATTTAATTGCATATTTCTAGTCTAGGTTAGTAATTTAACTAGTGATAATTGCATATTTCAGGTTCCTTCGTTTGAAGATAAGCATGGTCTGACCCCATGCATGGTGGCGCCCACCAAAATTATAGCTGGGTTGGGTCTGTCTTTGGGTATTGACATCCTTGAAGCTCCAGGAGCAACCGGAGATTATCGAACGCTGCTAACCTCAAAAGTTGCAGCAATTGCAAATGCACTTTCTGCTCCACTAGAGCCACCTCCGCGAGTTTTTGTGCCAGGAGAGGATGAACATAAACCAGGACGAGAAAATGGATATGATTTTGGATTCCTCCATATAAAGGTAAGACGTTTTTGTTTCTTTTCTCCAGTTCTTTATGGCATGAATATGTCACGCCCCGGGGTCGAATTGCGACCCGGGCTCGCCAACAGATCCGCCACCCATACGGGAAATCCCGCATAGGCGTAGCGTATAACCTGCAAAAGATAGTACTATAGCTATGCAGATATCAGAGCGGGAAATAAAGTGTTGTAAAAATAAAATCCAATCACTATACGTCCGGAAATAAAATACAATATCTATTTCCCAAATATAATTAATCATCATACATCATCCTCTCTACAGCATCTCTACACCCAAAAGGGAGGTAAACCACAAAAATAATACATCAGTCTCTCAAACATATAGGAAACATCTCAAAAGAGTAAAAGCTATAACATCCAGCTGACTGCACTAAAAGAAAATCTCCAACCAGGGGGTACTGCTACACTCTTCGGGTAGGTAGGGATCTAGCTCGTGACTTCCTCGCCTCGCACAACAACCGAAGGATCAGTAACTCCCGCAGAAGACTCTACAAAACAAAGGGGAGAAAAGGAAAGAGGGGGGGAGAACCCCCAGCGGGTGTGAGAACTACTAGTAAACCAGTAGCCCTCAGTGGGTAAATCTTCGAACTCCGACGTACCCACTAAGTCTACCAGAGGTAAAAAGGAAAGTAAAGTGGTAAGCTGGAATAATCTGCTGATAAAGAAAAACTACCACTACTATGCCTCTAATGCAGTACCGGAACAAACGACCTTATGCATGCATCAGTGAATAGTATCTGCCAAAATAAACCCAATCCAATGGATCCGAATAAAATCTGGTATTGTCTGCTCTGTCACCATCATCGGGTATGCCAGCCAAAGCATAACACCGATGTAATATGGGACTTAACTGTCTGCTCTGTCTCCATCATCGGGTACGCTAGCCAACGCATAACACCGATGTAGTATGGGACTCAAGAATCCAATAACTGACCGGCACCTACCCGGTACAGTCGCACACTCCGGAGTGGCACTCGAGGGGAGCTACCCGCACGAGGAAGTAATCTGTCGGACATATCTTAAAATAGCAGGGCTTAGTCACGACTATACTCAAAGTGGGAGACTCTATGTCATCTAACAAAACCTCGATCCTAATCCCTCATTTTATAGGCAAAACCCAAAATTCCCTCATTTAGGACTTTGGGGTACACTTTCGGGCGCCCGAAACCTTCGGACGCCGAACACGGGACATCATGCGGCGCGCCTGGATTAATCTGGGCATGCCACGTGCCCCATCCCACGCTGCAGCGAGGCGCGGCCAACCACCCCCTGCACCTGACCCGGCACCTGCCCGCCAGCTACGCCATCTGCCCCGCCTGCCCGCTTCGCTGCATGGACCACGCCATGTGCGCCCCCCCCCCCCCCCCCCCCCCCCCGGCGATCCACAACTTTCCCGTGCACCCGATTACATTGTAAACTTTCGGTTGTCCGTTTTCGGATCTCTGGATTCAGAAAAATATGCCCAAATAGCCGATTTTGACCGTTTTCGCGCGCTAAATCCAAATTCGATGTCTGTTTTGCCAAAATCCACTTCTAAAATTCGACGAAGGCATCTGGATAGGCAAACTTGATCCAAATTTCACGCTGAGTCCATTTCTTGAGTCCGATTTGCGCGCAACCAATTCTAACAATCAACAAGGGCCTCCACAAGCTGCTGATCAAGTCGGAACTCCTCCACGGGGATTCGGGTCATCACAAAATATGAATTTTCTCTCTCTCTCTCTCTCTCTCTCTCTCTCTCTCTCTCTCTCTCTCTCTCTCTCTCTCCATTCCCTGTATCTTTGGTTTCTTGTTTTATATCAAATTTGATTATTCTTGGACTCTGCCCAAGTAATCAATCATTTAACGATACAAATGCGGCTTAGAGAAAGGAATTACTGTAGTGGTTTTATTTTTCTCACTTGGCTAAGTGCCACTTTTGGCTGGGTTACGTAATCGCTTTTCTGCTAGATAAGCGGAAATGATGCATGGTTACGTAATCGCTTTTCTGCTGGATAAGCGGAAATGATGCATTTGAAAAAGAAAGCAAAGGGATCTTTTGCTGTCACGGAAAGGTGAAATGCACTTCTGAACCGAGAAAGGTGAAATGCGCTCTTGTACCGACAAAGTTGAAGCAAGCTAAATATGACCTAGGACTTCAGGTTTTTTGACAACCCCGAACATGAGCTAGATCGAGCTAGCTTGGTTTAGTTCATATATAGCTACACTTCTGCATAAACAATTACCAAATATTTATGTACTAAAATCAAGGAATCAAGTGCCGCCCCGTGCCGGGCGGCGCGTACCGTGCCCGGGGGGAGTATCTACCCCCCCCCGCGTCTCGGCGATACCCATTGGGTATCGCCCGTGCCGTGCCGAGCGGCACGACCCTTTAAAAAAAAAAATAAAAAAAAAAAAAAAAAAAAAAAAAAATCACATGGGTGTACACTATAGAGTTTTTTTTTTTTTTTTTTTTTTTTTTTTTTTTTTTTTTTTTTTAAATCACATGGGTGTACACTGTACAATAAATTTACTCTTTTTTTTTTTTTTTAAATCACATGGTTGTACAGTAAATTTACTATTTAACCGTACAACTATTTTGTTTTTTTTCTCTTTTCACGTTATGTGTACAGTAAATTTACTATTTAACTGTACGCTTTTTTTTTTTTTTTTTTTATATCACATGGTTGTACAGTAAATTTCTATTCTTTATGAAGTATAGTTGTACTTTGTATATAAAAAAAGTTATCAGTATATTAATTGGTGAGTATAGTAAGCTATATATAGCCAATATTTATAATTTTTTTACTAAACATTTCAAAATAATATTATAAAAGCTTATTGGAAACAAAAAAAAAAAAAATTGTATCAGAGCGTGCCACTGGGAGGTCATGCGTATTCATCGGTACGCAAGCGTGCCACTTGTTGGCATGGAAGCGTGCTCGTACCGTACCGTGCCAGGTGGAGAGTGGCACGACCCCGTGCCACGGCACTTAATTCCTTGACTAAAATGCACAAAACCCCCTCGAGATATCCCAAGATGCAAAATTTACCCCTCAATAATCAAAACCTGCAAAAAGTCACCTTGATATTCATGAGTTGTCTCTTAATTATCTTTCTTTAGTCCTCTGTAGTGGTTTTGTTGGAAGATATTATAAAATATTTATTATGACTAAGGCTATGGTAAAAAAAATATGATAAGTATATATTAGAAATTTCAAAATTATCAAAGCTGCTTTTCTCTTCCTTATCATTTTTTAAAGCTAAGTACCACATAAAGGGTAAAGTTTTGTCATTCTACCCTCTCCTTTAATGCTAAAAAAAAAAATCGAGAGCTTTTTTTTTTTTTTCCTTTTTTGTGGATTTTGATCATCAAGGGGGTATTGTGCAGCGCACAATATTTACAAGGAATTTTACACAATTTACCCATATTTATATACATTCAATACATATAGAATAGCCAAAATATATTGTGTGCAAAAGGTTTTGAATGTTCTTGAGTAAGGATCTCGAGAATATGGAATCAAAGTTTGTGTTGATATTCCTGATTCGAAAAACTGAGGAATATGATCAAGTATCTAGCAATACTTCTCCTTTATTTATTCAATAAGCTTGTAATATTAGGTTGATGAGGAATATGATCAAGTATCTAGAAAGACATACTATATTCACTGTCCAAGTCGTTTTCGTAAAATAAGTAAACCACCTTTTAGGTGAAAAATACTATTTTAACAAATTATGGGTCCCAAGGAATTAGAAGGATCTAAAATCAAATTCTTATATTTTGCAATCACAAAAGACAATCATCATGGCGCACAAGTTGTCACTGAATAACTTGTTCTAACATCCAAGTTAACATACCCTTAGTGCAGAATTCTGGTTCCAAAAGTAGGCGATGAGGAACCCTTTTCTTTTTCCATTTTCTCTCAAGAGCTCTATTGTGAAGCGAAATTTATCTTATTCACGACAACCTGTGCTACACTTTTTTTTTTCTTTTTTTTCTTTTTTTCGCTCGGTCGAGTTGTAAGTGTGTTTATTTCAGACTGCAATACAGCATTCCATTATCTAGAAAGATTCGGAAGTGCCAACATACCGAAAGCTTGAAATCTCAGTCTTAAAGTTTATGTGTTGAATGACGTGGAACGCTGAACTGGAAAATACTGAAACTATTTGCATATAAGTAGGAACCACGATGGCTACATGAACAAAAACTACTTCTATAATCAGGAGCTGCTTTATTGTTCATCATTTTTGAATAGTTTCCTAATTTTCAGTGTTCATCGTTGCATACAGTTCTGGCTGTAGCTGCGCAACTAGTGACAGTGTTGAACGTGAAACATAGTTTTGACTGTCATGAAACTTAAAGGTTGAGAAAACAAGCTTTTTGATTCTTCTATAGAGAGTAAACAAGAAAATTTAACGGAAGTAAAGGTATCAACTTTTTAGTTCTGGTGCACTTCACTCTAGTTGTCTGAAGGAGTGGACCTTAAAACAAAGAACTAAGAAAGGTTTATCTGCTATAGTCTTGGTTGAGTGAGTTGAAAATGACTGACAAGAACAAGAACAAGAACAAGAACACTGACAAGAAAAGGTTTATCTGCTATAGTCCTTGTTGCTTATGTTGCGAAGGTGCTTATGTTTCTTTTTCCCCTGGCTTTTGAAAATTTGTCTCATTAAATATCTACCTCACTAGTCACTATGCAAACTTTATGAATGAATAATCTTTACTTTTCCCTTACATTACAATTTGTTGTTGTGTACCTTAACATTGATCATAGAATAACACAACTTATTCTTATAATCTCATTATTATTATTGTTGGCGTTCTCCCAGGCAATAGATGATGCAGGCCATGACAAGGCAAGCATGCTAAAAATCCGAGCTTTAGAAGCTGTAGATCGAGCCATCGCCCAACTGGCGAGGCTCCTCTGGGAGGCAGAAACTTCTGGAAACTTTGAATACTACCTCTGCGTCACTGGCGACCATTCTACCCCAGTGGAGTATGGCGACCATAGCTTCGAGCCCGTCCCGTTTGTATTATGCAAACTAAAAGACTTTGTCAATGCAGTCGGGGAGGCTACTGTGATCAATACTCCCCTCGATTCTTTTCCGCTCCCCTCCATGACGGCCGGTGAGGATTTAAATGACAATGTGGATCTGTCTGAGAAAAACCAGCTTCGGCCCAAAGCCTTTGGTGGCGATTCGGTATTTGAATTTAATGAAATCACGGCTGCGAGGGGCTGTCTCGGGAGGTTTCCGGGAAGTGAGATGATGGGTGTGATAAAGAAGTTTATGAAGGTGAAGAATGAGTGAAGGAGCAATTTTACTGCAGTAGGGTGATATTCAATTCACTGACAAGTCGAAAATAACAGAGGAAGTAGGAATTTTAACTATTGTGTTGCTTTAGGAAACTGTATCATCTGATGTAAGCTTGGTATATATTGGCACAAAGGTGCAAATAAGGCTGGCTTAAATGGTTAAAACTGAAATGATTTGGGTGTCTAAATCCTTTTCTATTATGTTTAGTGCCCTGAAACTTTGGTTGAGATTTCGGATTTTCTCAGTGTTTTCTGCAGTGTAAGAGCCTGTTAGGTCCGCACAACAGTGCACTACCCTGCGCAATTGCTTTTGTCTCAGACCATTTGGCAGTGCATTTTCTGCTGTAAGCAAAAGCTGACCAAACAAAGCACTGTTGTGGGGTGAGTGGAGTTTTTGGATTTAAAGTCAGGCCAAACAGGCTCTAAGATATGTTCATACCAGAATGTTTAACAAAATGTTATTTACCACCTCTTACTAAGTAATAATTCTGCTGCAATTTACTGCGAAATAATTATCTGTCTCCTAAGTAATGATTATATCACAATTCATTGTGAAATAATTGCTTTCAAGTGGTAAATATCACCATTTCTACACTTTATGTAGTGAAATATTGATTGACCAATAATTGCAATCTAATGCAAATAGGTACTTGCCAAGACAAAGTAAATTATTTGCTCAAAATATGAATTATGTGGTATCACGTGTCTAACAAAATTGATGAAAATAAAACTTGCATCCATGAATATAATCTTGTTATTTTATTGAGAAATTCTAATTGTACATCCAAATTGGAGTGTAAAACTTAAGCTAAACTCATCAAAGACATTAGACGACGGAAAAAATACGAGTCCAATAAAACGTGCGAAGGAATAGGTTCTTGGATGAGAATAGTGTATGATTTATACTTATTTTTGAATGTACAGATAGCATTGCTCTATTTTATTTTTGTTCTACCGTCAAAATTTATCGTATTTTTGTTCTACCGTCAAAATTTATCATAGTAAAATGAGATAGCACAGTAATATTTTTTGCAGAGTATGAGGTGGTACAGATCATAGGATGAGAAAATATTATGTTATACTGCTTCATGGTTTGCAAAAAACGTCATTTTGTTATTCTACTTTTGTGTAGAATATAAGTCGGTAAAAATGCTCCTTGGTTTGAAAAAATATCACTTTGTTTTATTATAAGCCTGGACTAAACTTGACTAAAATGACAAAGTAAAATTGCTTTAAGCTAGGGACAAATTGATGTTTACCTTTTTTTTTTTCTTTTTTTTTTTTTTTCTTTTTTTGTAAGTTTGTATGTATTTTGTTGGATTTGTTAACATTGAAATAAGAGAGTAATAACACCATAGCCATATGTACTCTTTTTATTTGCAATTCATACCTAAACTTTAAAACATTACAATTTGTCATCTATTTTGTTGTCGGCCTCTCATTTCTTCAGAAATTAGCAAGAAGTCTATAGGGCTGGCAAATGAGCAAGCTAGCTCGTGTTTGGCTCAATATTTTGCTCGTTCGAACTTGACTCTACATTAGCTGGGCCAAGCTTGAGTATTACTGGACATGGTCGAATTATGCTAAAAAAACTCAATAGTTCAAAATGCTTGGTACTATTGATAGTATATTAGTCTCGTTAGTATATATATATATATATATATATATATATATATATATATATATAGTCCGACTACTATGCTATCGATAGCACCAAATATTTAGTGTTATCAAATTTTTCGCCGTTAAATATACCAATTTGATTATTTCCATCCTCTAGATCATACTATTTTTCCAACCACCACTAAACCCTAAGAGCCCACTATCATCCTAACCGCACATCCCTTCATCTAAGGATCAAAAATCTAATAGCACCAATGACTTGGTGCTATTAATAGTATAACAGACTATATATATATATATATATATATATATATATATATATATATATATATATATATATATATATATATATATATATATATATATAAGTCCGGCTAAAATACTATCGATAACACCAAGCAATTGGTGCTACCAAATTTTCAGTCATTGGATGAAAAAATGTGCGGTTGGGATTATAGTGGTCCCCTAGAATTTTTACTATTCAACTGACCACCCACTAAACCCTAGGAGACCACTATCATCCTAACCGCACATCTCTTAATCCAAGAGCTAAAAAATTGATAACACCAATGACTTGATGCAATCGATAATATTCAAGCCTAATTTTATATATATATAGTCCGGTTACTATACTATTAATAGTACCAAGTTATTGGTGCTATCAAGTTTTCTATCCTTTGATCAACTCTTTTAATTATTTTCCTTTAATTATATATATATATATTAGATTTTACTATTTTTTCAACCACCTATTAAGCCCAATGGGCCCACTATCATCTCAACCACAGATTTTTTAATTCAAGAATTAAAAACTTAATAACACCAATGACTTGATACTATTAATAGTATATATATATATATATATATAGCGTAGGGTTACTATACTCTTATGAGTATAAACTACTTTGTACTCATAACTTTTTCACCCTTAGATGAAGGAATGTGCGGTTAAGATGATAGTGGCCCCCCTAGGGTTTACTAGGTTGTTGGAGAAATAGTATAAATCCTAGAAACTACTATAATCCTAACCGCACATTCCTTCATCCAAGTGATGAAAACTTATAAGTACAAAAGGATTTTACTCATAAGAGTATAGTAGCCGGATATATATATATATATATATATATATATATATATATATATATATATATATATATATATATATAGCTCTCATACTTTTAAAAGTACCATGGTGCTTGTAGTTTTTTAGCCATTTGATGAAAGGATGTATGATTAAGATGATAGTAGGTCTTTGGATTTATTAGGTGGTTGATGGAATAGCATGATCTAAGAGATGAAATTAGTCAAAGAGATAAACTAACGGTAGAAATGTGATGATCCGAATCTTTGCAGAGCTATTGCAGCGTGAATTGTGGCTTCAGGAGGCCTATGTTGTGTGATAGAGTTGGTTGTGCGCAAATCGGACTTCAGAATTGGACCCAGCGCAAAATTCGGATTAAAAATACCTGTCCAAATGCCATCAAAAAATTTTAGTAGTGGAATTTGGCAAAACGGACATCGGATTTGGACTCAGCGCACGAGAACGATGAAAATAGACTATTTACTTGTATTTTTCGGAGCCCGAACACTCGAAAACGAATTTCGAGGCCAAGGTTACTGTTCCGGCGGCCAGGGCAGCGCCGGCGGTGACGGGCAAGCGGCGGAGCGCGGCGGCGCTGGTGCGGGCAGGTGCGGGCGCGGCCGCGGGCAAGCGCGGGCAGGCGCGGGGCGCGGGTAGGCCGATCCACGGGTCGTGGGCGTGCACCGGGCGCAGCCAACGCAGCGCCAGCCACGTGGCGCGCTATGATTCGCCGCAATCAGCGCCGTCTCCGGCGCTGATTGGCGGCATGTACGGCGGCACGCTGGCGGCCACCCGCGTCAACAAAAGCGGGCGCCACGCGGCACCCCGCGAGCGGGTCCCCTCCCGCTGTTTCGTGGAGTGGGAACGCAGCGCCCCTTGGTTGGTGGGTGCCGGTGTTCCGTGCTCAGCTGGATTTTGTTGTGAGGAGCCCGAAATGGAGTTGCCAATTGATCCTCTTGCCTATTTAAGCCACTTCTCTCCCTCTATTTTTGAATTTTTGGAGATCCTTTAGTGCTCCTCTTTTGACAGAGTTCTTCTTCTACAAGTCCTCCACCTTCTGTAGAATTTTGGAAATTTTTGGAGTCCACAACATCGGTGTTTTTCCCGTTCCGGCACGCTTCTACGTTTCCTTTTTCGGTGGTTTTCTCCGTCGCGTTTCTTTCGTGGACTCCCCTAGACAGACCCGAAGGAATTTTTAGCCGATTTTTGCGGCAGTATTTCCGCGAGAGGTAAATCTTCGATTTCCGTATGAACCGTTTCTCTCAGTTTTGGGTTTTTAGTGGGTTTTCTGGATCATCTTTGAACCCCTTCCCTGATGTGGAATTTTTCTGGACATATGAGATTGTTCGATTTTTATCTTGGTGCTCGATTATCGGATTTCAGCCCGTGAGGACTCGATCGACATCTACGCTTCGCGAGTATTGCAGTCATATTTTTATTTGAATTTTTGGAGGTCATCTCGTAGGTGATATTTCACTATTTCGTGGACAGATGTGCGACAGCGATGTCGTTTTACTAATTTTGGACTTACTGCAGTGTTTGGCTCATATCTCGGTGACCGGGAGGACTTTTTGAGTGATTTTTGATGCGTTGGAATCATGGGAACCTGAGGATTATCCACGTTCAGTTTGGACCTTGGATCGATGCGCGCTTTCAGGTGGGTTGCTTTCGTCTCCAGAACCGGTTGACGGTTCTCTAATTCTATGTGATAGTGAGCATGCATGTTTGTGAGATGTGTTAGAGAGTATGTTAGTGATAGATGATATTTCCTACTTGATGATTTGATATCATGTTGGATCATGTTTCCCATTTACATTCAGTTAAATTAAATTCTATTATTGGAATTTGGACCTAACACCCCGCTATATGTTTGCATGTGTACACCAGACTAGTAGAGAATCCTCACTTAGGCTAGGTTCATTTATGCTTTAGACATCCACACTTTACATTCTATCCCTGGACATAGTGTTTTCCTCGCCCGGGTAGTGGGCCGAGTGGTCGGGATTTCTCTTAGTGTAGGATGCATGTTACACTCGTGCTTGGGGGCCGAGTGAAGCCTGATAGATGTAGCTAGTCGTGTACCAGTAGCGGGAGCCGTTTGGGTAAACGGTGGTCCCGGATTATCGAGTTCTCCGATTTATTTGTCGCCACTGTGTTCGTGGTAGTAGTGTATCAGTAATGGCAGGACCTTGAATCCAGAATCTTTTTGGACACACATGATTTCAGTAAACCAATATTTTTCCTTCCAAATGTCGAAGGGTCGCCAGAGTCAGTTCTTGTCTGATTGGACGAAGGCATTAGCCCTTCGGGGTTTGGAAATAAAATTTGTTTTCTAACTGATTTTTCTAAAATAACTAAAAATCATTAAAATGAGTTTTCTCAAATCAAGATGGTTTTATAAAAAGGAATTACTTTTAGTTCTCACCCCGAGGGGGTTCGAGTGAAAATGGTTTTCAGTAATAAATATCATATTTTTCTGTAAACTTCTTCACCCGAGAGAGTTCAAGTGATCTGGATTCTAAGAGCTGTTTTCATTCTCGGGTCGAGAACAACGGGAGGCTATGCCTATAGCCTGTTCTTGTTTGATTGGAGTTGTAGGTATTAGTCTTCCGGGGTTTTCGGACCCTTCGTTGTTGTGGCTGTAGAGTATCTCCAGCCAGCGAGTTTTAGTGTGTGGAGTTGGATTTCTATTTTGGGAGCCGGTTGGGTTGATGGCGGTCCCGGTTGTTGAGTACCTCCAGCCAGTGGGTTAGCGTTGTGAGTTGGACATTGTCGATCTGATGGATCGTGGATTTGAACTATAACCTGCATGAGCCATATTGAGCTCGACAGAGATGCACGGATACTTTCCTCGGTGGGGTCGCGCCCCTCGAGTGCCGCTCCGGAGCTGGGCCTGTTACTTTACTATCGCGACTTGTCGACGCAGTCCGTATGGGACGCCCTACGTAAGTCCAGTCCTCCGTGGATGTAATGGCAGTAGGTGGGCGCAGATTTGACTGGACCTCATGTGGCAGTCACTGTGATTAGGTTGATTGAGTATATTGGGTTAGAGTCTATGCATCATTTTCATCTGTATCATCCTTTGAGCATTGTAGATAGAGGCATGATAGCTGTAGATTTCTTTCCAGCTTATCTTTACATTATTTCAGTTTTCATGTTATCTTATGCCTCTAGTAGACTTAGTGGGCAGACCGTCGGGCTTGGTGGCGGTACTCACTGAGAACTACGTGACGGTGTAGTTCTCACACCCGCTGTGGTGATAGGTTTTTCAGTGGTAGCTGTTCCGGCTTCTGTTCGAGCGGAGACAGCAGTTCGAGGTGAGGGAGTCGTGAGCTAGTTTCCTACCCATCCTTAGAGTATAGTGGTACCCTTTTTGGAGCTGTGTAGTATAGTCTGCTGGATTATAGTAGATAGTTATTTTTGAGAGTTTTATTTTTGAGATACTTATATATTGTGAGGTTCAGATCTGTATTATTTAGAGTTGTACATTTATGTTTCAGTAGTTTATTTTACGGCTCTGATATTGTGTAGTAGTAGTAGTATTATCTTTTGCAGGTTAGACGCTTCGTTTATGCGGGGTTTCCCGTATGGGCGGCAGATCTGTGCGCGAGCCCAGGTCGCAGTTTCAACTCCGAGGCGTGACAAGAAAACTTACAACACCAATTGCTTGGTAATTTTAAAAGCATAGTAGCCGAACTCATATATACTAGTGTAGTTACCCGCGCGATGCGGCAGGTAGATATTATCAAAAAATATATTTTTTTTTTATCATAATATAAACGGAAACAAAAAATTATATAGAAAAATTTTAAATACTGTGTTTTAAAACTCCCGTACCAACATATCAAAAAAAAAAACAAAGCAATCATTCTCAACCCTAATATAAGAATCTATTAGCAGCAATCGGAGTAGAATATTAATCCACTCGGGATTAAAATCTAAGGCATATATGGGAATGTAATGAAATTTAGAGAGAGATGGAGAGAGGGCTCACATTCTATGAACTACGGTGACGGCGACGACGATGGCGGAGGAGGAGGAGGAGGAGTAGGCAGAGAAGTGGAGGATTTTGATTGGCGATGGCGGTCGCGATGGCGGTGGCGGCGATGGGTAGGGGTTGATCATGAGCGGTACTCCCCGTGCGACTAAGGGAGGAGAGGATTGGATCTAGAGTTTCGGCGAGGTCAGGGGTGGAATATTTTTAAAGACGGAGAGTCGGATTGGGTGAGGGTGGTCATGGAGTAAACGGTAGAGTTTTTGACCTTGGCGGAGGAGGAGGAGGAGGAGGGGGGCAAGGATGCTTAGAGGTTCTCCACGACATGAAGGAGGAGGCAAGAATCGAGGGTGAGGGGTCGAGGGAGAGAGCTTTGTTGCCAACGAAGATGGTGAAGAGGGAGGTGGTGGCTTAGAGAGAGAGTGAGAGAAGAAGAAGAATAAGAAAAACTCAAAAAGGGGAAGAGCGAGAGAAGAGAGAAGAGTTGGGGGTTAAGAATGGGAAGAGTCTACAATTAATTAATTGAGAGTTGGGAATGAGAATGGGGAGAGTCTACAATTAATTTATTGAGAGTTGAGAATGAGAAGAGTTGGGGGTTAGGAATGGAAAGAGTTTACAATTAATTCATTGAGAGTTGGGAATGAGAAGAGTCGAAAAATTTCCAATGAAAGAAAATTTTGCCACGTGGCAAGAAATAGGAGAAATCATATAGATGTATAGATGTATAGATAGATGTATAGATGTATAGATAGATAGATATCTACTATGCTATCGATAGCACCAAGAACTTGGTGCTACCAAATTTTCCGCCGTTAGATTTAACCTTTTGTTAGATCATACTATTTCCCCAACCACCCACTAAACCCTAGGGGCCCACTATCATCCTAACCGCACATCCCTTCATGCACGGGTCAAAAACTTAATAGCACTAATAACTTGGTATTATTAATAGTATAGTAGCCTAGTTTTATGAAGTCCGACTATTATGCTATCGATAACACCAAGCACTTGGTGCTACCAAGTTTTCCACCGTTAGATCTACCCGTTGATCATTTCCATCTTTTAAATTATACTATTTTTCGAACCACCCACTAAACCCTAAGAACTCACTATCATTCTAACCGCACATCCCTTCATCCAAAGGGTTATCATAGGGTCGGAGGATCAAATTTATCAAATGATGAAATTGGCGAAGATTTTACTAGGAAGCAAAAGCTAAGACCAACGAAAGATCTGAGTTTGATTTATTTTTGGAGACAGCTGATATAATAGAAATTGAAAATTCGGAGTTGGAGATTTACTTAGAAATTGATCTTGAGATGAAAATTTAATATCATTTTCTATGCTTTGTAATGCCATCGTTGTAATACTCGAGAATTTTGAAGTTTGAAATTCAATAAAAGTTTGAAATTCTATATATACATGTGTGAAATAGACCCTAAGTATACCCTCGGTTACTTCAACCGAGAATTTACCAAATATCGACCTTTTTCAATTGGCCAGGTACGAGTGCCCCATATCCACATCCCTATACGAAGGATGTGGGTACCTGAAAGCTGGCCGTATTGCCAGCCCGGCCTTTGTACCGAATGCATTTTTTACCTCTTCTTCTTGAGCATGTAGCCTGGTGCTTCCTGCCGGGGGTGTCAGGACTGTCGGCTGTACTAGATTTACGTCTACAGGAGGCAGCGTTGCTTGACCCGCCTGATTTTGGGTAGATCCCAAAGTCGGGGCCTGCCCCTTAGCTCTCATGTTCTTAGTTTGGGACTGTTGAATCGTCGGAAGGGGTGAGGTAGGTAAACCCCAAGGGGCTTCCTGTCAGTGGCCGACGTCCGTACTTATCGGCGTATACTTTACTGGGACGGGAGTGGTTTGCGGCTATATTGCCCCCAGTGATTGTGCCGTCTGGATTTCAGGATTTGACTCTATGATTTCAAAATTTGAATAAAAGTCAGAAAATTTATTTTGAAATTTTTATGAGGGTATCTTTTTCAGCTCTTTGAAGAATAATTTCTCGGAAATAAAATCACCAAGATGTAGATGAATCCATGCTGAAGGGAGTGGTCAAGTTAGTTTTCGAATTCGCTATGTTGGTTGTACATAAAAGCGTGAAAAACGAAACTTGACGAAAAATTGCGAAAAGGGGGAGTTTTATCTGTAAACGATTAATTTTGTAATCCAGTAAAATTTTTGGGAAAAAAATCGTCACTTGGACGGCGTCGCCGAGCTGAAGACGGTGGTGCAATCAGATTTCAAATTCGATGTCTGAATTTTCCGGATCTGCACGTTTTATAAGAAAAACAGACCGAAAAGCCCGGTTTTAGTGATTTCGGATAAAATTGGAGCAGTTCTGCTCCTGGATTCGTGAAATCAAGGCGAGAGGGATATCCTGCCGTTTTGCACGCTTTTTAAGAAATTTTGAAAACGAAACTGTGGATTTTGGGGTTTAAAAGAAGAGATATTTATGCTGAGGGACGTAATGATCATTTACGAAATTGTTTTTAAGAGTGGGGTAAATTTAGTTGGATTAGGATTAGGGCTTTTGTAATCCCTAATTAGACCCCTAATCTTTCTTCTTCCCCCCAGCCGCAAGACCATCGACCCTAGATGCTCTTCTTCATCCTCCTCTAAATCCGAGCGCCGCCGTGCCGCCGTCGAAGCCGGAAACGGAGAGAAGGCAGAGCCAGGCGCCCCATCCTTGCAGCCGCCGCGCGCCAGATCACCGCAATTGCGCTGCACGTGGGAGCCGCCGCCGCCGCCGCCGCCGCCCAGGGCTCGTGTAGGCTGCTCGTGGTCCAGGTCAGCCTCGAGCGCCGCCTGTGTTGGAACCGGGAGCCCGCCGCAGCCCGCAGCCCGCAGTCGCGCCTTGCTGCGCGGGCCAGCACGCTCGCGTAGGGCCCAGGTCACGCGAGGCCCGGGCCGCGCGGGCCTGTGCGCGTGGGAGCCTCGCGCCGCCCTGCTCTTCCTTCCCTGATTCCGAGCACCCTCTCCTCCCTGGTGAGCCGAATCCAGTTTTTCCCTCTTTCCTTTGCTGCTTCCATCCCTAACAGAGCTTCATCTCTTTCTCTGTTAACAGCAGCTTGGGGACTGATCCGAGCTTGCTTCCTCTTCATCACGGACGTTGCAGCGACGCTGCCGAGCCCCGAAATCGCCTCGGTTAGCGTGTCGGGCTGCTCCGCCCCCCCGGCGAAGTTGGATTTTGGCATTCTTTTTTATCCGGAACACTCCTCGGTTATCGCCTTTGTTCCGGACAGCGAGCGCGGCGTTCTGTGCGTCAAGATCTATCAACCCACGCCGCCGTTTCGCCCCCAAAGCGCTCGGTTTGTGGTAAAAGCATAATTACTTGTTTTAATTATTTTTTTTTATGCAATTGTTGGAGCATTTAGGATCCAAAATGCAAATCGCACGGATTGCCTCGGGCAACATGCACGGACCCTTTGGACTATTCGTCCACATTTCGCGGTCCTCGTGGAGCATAATCGGGGTTTCGGAGCCGATTTCGGTAATGTCGGGGATCTATTTCGGCATAATAACATTTATTTATATTTTATAATTATGAATTTATGTTTGCTGTCCGAACACCTGTTTTGGTGCGTTTTGGGACAGCGGGTAACTTAGTTAGTGGATCGAGATCTTTCGGAGCGGTTTGGAGGTTCCGGGTGTGTTCCGGAAATTTCCGGTGGGCTTCGAGAGTCCGGTTTAAAGATCTTTTTCTTCCAACGATTTTGGGGTTGAGAGATGGGTGATCTTGAGTCGTAGAGTTTAGTGTTGACTCGGTAGACCTTTTGCCGATCCAGTCGATGATTAGGAGTATCGTGGGAGTTAGGTGCTTCGCCGAATCAGGTGGGTACTTCGACCCGAAGTCGGTACAGTGGTGCTAGCTCAGTGATGTTTCTTCTTTCCCTTTTTATTCGTTATACACACCTTACATGTTGAGCACGTATCACCACTTGATTTCACACTTGATTGCTCTAGTGTTATTCTTTTCATGTTCATTATGACTGAGTAGTAGAGCCGTACTTGATTAGATGTTATCATCATATTCGGTTGACCTGTTTGGTCGGTTTGACCCACATGTATGAGATTGGCTGACCTTCTTGGTCGGTACGTTTCTTGTGGATTTGTTATCGGCTATTTGCCGATGGTTGGCTATTGATCATGTTGCATTGATCGTCACAGCTTGTTTAGTGCATTTCGCGTACACCAGCGGTCTGATCCATCGCAAGAGAGTGTTCTTTTCCGGAGAAGTGGTCGTACTTTCGACCCGTCTGCCCGATGCGGTCCCTGCTAGAGTTACATGCCAGGTTGAGCATAGCGTGACATTTTCCTGAGGTCTTTTGACAAATATGGTGGTTGATTGGGTTTATATTTTTGGACTGTTCGTCCGGTTGATGCATACATATTATTACGGTAGCAACAATTGCTTATGTTACTCTTTTATTCCATGTTATATCATGTTACTGTAGTATTACTGTTTACCTCTTATTATTATCTTTCGGCTACCAGCGAGTGCTGCTCGCCTTCGTCGGCTTGCGTTACCCACTGGGAGACCCTAGATGGTTTCTCACTACCCCCAGTTGCAGGTACTACGGGAGGTGACGGTCGGGATGGTACGTGAGGCAACGACATAGCTAGAGAGCTTAGCAGTCCCCAGAGTTTCATTTAGTGCCTTGCAGTCATTTTTCTTTTTACCCTATATTTACTTGTTGATGGGTTTAGATGCGGCGGTTCAGTTTATGTCTGATTGTTTGATTTGATGAACAATTGGACGGACTAATCAGTGGATTCTTGACATTATGATTTCGTGGTTTTTGTAAAAATATTTTCTACCCCTCGTGGTAGTTGGTTTTTTTAAAGATTATGTTATCGTGTGGGAAACCGTTTTTAAAAAGAATTTTTTTAGTTTTTATTGCACCAGTAGATTGCAAATAAGATTTTCCTGTGGGAAATGCTTTCAAAAGGATAGAAATGCTTGGTGACCTGTGCATGTGCATCATCTGCGGTAAGGACACTGTAAAACATTAAAGTATCATGTTTAAGAATCATTTAGTTGTATGTGCATCCTCTGTGAATACGGTGTGTGTGTGTGAGTTGAAATTGGCGGTTGTGAAATTGTACAATGTGCGACGCCGTGCAAATACAGGGGAGGTTCTGTTCGTGTGAACATAGGGTTGTCTGTATTTGTGGTGGGTCTGTCCATTCCGTGGGAAAGGTTTAAAGAAGAAAAAATATGGTATTTTTCACTAACTCTGTTTTCCTAAACTGACCCTAAATTTTTTAAAATAGTTTTACAAAAACGAACCCTGGGGCGTGACAGCGGCCTGCTATGCTGCCGTTGTTGCTGGCGTCGTCTGAATAGACTACATCGGCAACCTCAGGTTCACTGATGATGGCCCAAGCTGGCCATCCTGATTCTGGGCAGGTCCCAAACCTGGGGCTCGTCCCTCGTTCTTCATGCCTTCGGCCCGAGGCTGAAAGACTGGCTGGGACGATGAGGCAGGCACACCCCATAGGGCTTCCTGTTGGTGACCGATGTTCTGAACCATAGGCCTATGCTCTACCTGGTACGGAACTGTTTGCGGCTGACCTACCCTCAGTGGCTGAGCCATTTGGAGAGATGCCACTCCTTGCAGTCGTGCTGCTATTGTTGCCGTCGCCGTCGAGGTTGATTGTGTTGGCAATGGCCGTGGCAGTGTGGAGGGAGGTCATGGTTGATTTCTAGGATACGACTCATTTCGGACAAAAAACGACTCGAGCCGGAGGGTATTATCATTTGAGGCCGCGACGGCAGCCAACACTGCATCTCAACCGTGCGGCGTGCTTGGTTGCTTCTCTCAAGACGCAATTGCGATCTCTCGAGAGAATCTAGTGCTCGAGTCATTTACCTGAACGCCTCTGCTAGGGTCGGCTCATGTTGAGTCGATCGATCACAATCCTCTGACATTTTGGTAGGATTGAGGCAAAGGTTACCTGAGTGTCCCACCGGGTATGCCAAAAAGGTTGTTGGGGCCGAAAATTGCAGTCCGTGATCGGCCCCGGGGGGTGACCCTCTGAGTGTGATGCGCCGCGTGCCAATAGATCAAGCGATCGAGCCGAGAAGGGATTTGCTCGGCCGGGTTCTTCTTAATCAAACTCTCATGAGCGTTCGGCCTGGATTAGCCGAACTGGGGGATTGAGGCAAACAGAGTTCGGCCTAGAGGAGGGGAACTGCAGTATGGGGACAAGGATTTGACACGGCCGAATAGCCGATTAGGAATTGTATTGTTTGGAGAAGGGTTACAAGGGTAACTGGGAACCGATTACAAGTTAATCTACTCCTAGGAAATGCGATAAATGCAGGTATGAAAAGTTATATAGGAAAGCAGTAAATGCAGGTATGAAAAAATATGAAAAAGCAGGGGTGGTCGCTGGCTTACGAGGTTGCAAGACCCTTTTTTCTTCGATGGTTCGGGTATTTATATATTCCCGAACCATACGTATAATCGTTGATTTGAATAATCGGCGTGATTTGGGAGAATCGTCGTAAATTCCTCAATTACTTTCTTTTGAGTCGAATTTTCTCAAATAGGATAGTAGTCGTTTTTCTGTCCAAGTTCATCTCCCAATTGATGCGCCGAGGTATGATCTTCGATGCTTTTTAATGCTGGGCGCCGTCTGCCGTTCTAGAGTCAGTTATGAGATTCGCGCCTAAATCTCGTACTCCTTTCTTTCAGAGTCTTTCCTTTTGCGGCTTGAGCAGCCGAGGGTTGACCCTGACTTCACCTTTTGCGTCGCTCGACTGAGGCGGTTTGATGTTTTGTCTTCAACCGAGGTCGATCCCGGATAAGGCGACAATCCTTTTGCTCAGCTGCTTCTTCTGTTGGCTGATGCCTTCAGCCGATGTCGTGCGTCACGTGCTGCATTCTCACATGACTGGGGTCGGTCTTAGTCAAGACGCGGGTCCTTTTTTGCTGACTCTTTCTTCTATCGGCGAATGTCCTTAGCCGATGGCATACACCACGTGTCATTTCCTCAAGTGGCGAAAATTTTGGATTCAACATTATCTTTCTCACCAAAAAAAAAATAGTGGCAATTGCTTTCATACATTTCTGAATTTTTTATTTATTCTTCTTAGAAAGGTAATATCAAAAATATCTTTTTAACGTTTCAAGTTTTTTCAAATATATTTTTAGAGTTAAATTCTTTTAGTGAACTGTTAGCAACTGTCGTTATCTCTGTAAAATTATTATTTTGCCCTTTCAAATATACCTTCTACCGTAACGAACTTTTTCTTATTTGTCCTTAAGTCTATTTTTTTAAATATATTTTTTTACCATCATCAATTTTTTTTATTTGTATAAGTTAAGAGCAAAGTAGGTATTTTAATTTTTTTTTAACTCGGATAATAATTTAAGCATGAATATTTTTGAATAACGGAAGAATATATGAAGCAATATTTTCCAAAAGAAAATAGAAACTTAAGGGACTTACCTATAATATTAAAAAATTCAAGGACTAAATAATACGAACTTTTTATACAACCCCTTTGCCTCTATCCCAATAAAGGAAAATGCTAGATGTACTCCCCAATAAAATCCTCCGTCTCCTCCCTATCTCAATCGATTCGATCCCCCTCCAAACCCTCCGATCCCGCAGCTTGGAGGGTAAGAATCTCGATACTCTTCCTCTCATCTCCGGCGAGCGGCAGCAGCGGAGGAACTCCGGCGACTCGCTACGGGCGGTTCCGCCTTCCGTCGGTTGATATATGGTATATTGCTTAATCTACTCTCACTGCACCCCGGGTTTCTTTCCCTATCCTAACCCTAACTTTAATGCTAATCATATGATGTTTACCTTCTTAAAGAGTGAGAATGAGAGGTTTGATACGATGGGGGTTTATAGAAAAGGAGAAACTACTGGCTAAATTTTTGTACTTGGTTTTGACTCTAGTATATATGCATAGGATTCCTTTGAATTGTATAAAGATGATTTTCCTGTTTTGAGGATCCTCAAGGGTGGAATTCGTTATTTGATTTTTGTTTGAAATTTTTGGTATTTCACGTGCACAAATTTCTTGTTTTCAGGAGTAGATGATGAGAAACCCGATATGTGAATATTTTGGGATCCACTTCCCCTTTTTCACTGACTTACTCAGATGATCTAGGTTAAAAATTTTGTAAATAAGTAGAAGTAAATTTTTTTTTCCCATAAATTAACTATCCTTCTGTTTAGGCTCAGTTTGCGTGCGTTGCAGCGTGTCGTACATATGCCTCGTTTGCGTAAAGCATCTTGCTGGATGTCTTTTCCACCCGCAGGCGCGAATGCAAGCAAACAACAGCAGCGGCTTGTAACTGCTCAAATGTGTCGGGTGGGAAGAACATTCGTATTCAAATAAATGGCTCTAAGTGAGAACAACGCACATCGCACGTGCTGCAACAAAAAGGAGCCTTAGTGTCGTAATCCATCATATATGGATAACTATTGTTTTCTTTCTAATTTTACCATCATTTGGTTGTTTTGTGATAATTTATCTTTGCTTCTTGGTCTGATTTACCCTGGACTGAAATAGGAAGTAGTGATATAACAGGAAAAATTATGTGAGATTTACCCTGGACTGAAATAGGAAGTAGTGATATAACAGGAAAAATTATGTGAGAGAAGCGACTTTTTAAAGCTGTAAATTATTTTTCAGATTCATATTTAACAACAATTAATGCTGCGAATTTTAGATATAAGTCAAGTAATCATTTTTTTTTCTATGTAGTAAATATAAATATCAGCAACTTTTTAATTTGTCTTTGCTATTTTATCATCACCACATGTGCACCGAGTCATATTACATGTCACTAAACATTTTATATTCACTATTGAAAATAGATCAATTACATCTAGATTTTTATTGTTATTGATTTAGGGAGTTCCCTTTCTATATGATTCTTTACTACATAATTGCCGAGAACACTCATTAGGTAGATTGTATCTGTTACATATTTGTTCTTCTGTAGACATGCTTTTATCGTATTAGTAATTGGAAAATTAAGTTGGTGAAAGTAATTGTTTGTTTTCTACAGTTGTCACGGTTCTCTCTTTATATAGTTAGCGGTGAATAGCTTACAATTATATGTAAGTAACAGGGTAATTAATCTTCATATAAATATTTTGCCATAACTAGACTTAAGGAGCATAAAAAGAGCAGTGTTAACACCCGAAACAGAAGTTTCATGACTAGGTTTACGGCTGCAAGCGGACCTTTGCGGCTTTAGTTTAACCTAGCTGTGCTACTTTTTCTTGTTAATTTAGGTTTTATCTGCTCAAGAAGACATAGGTATTTACATACTGCAGTATTACGAGTTTCATAGTTTCTTCGAGAAGAATAATTTCCTGGATCTTATTGTTATTATTTTGTCCCATAATGTTTTTTTTAGATCTTTTCTTATGGTTGATTTTATCTTTAAATTTAACGTACATACTAAATCGTCAGTGCTCCTGTGCTTGCAGGCGTTTGAAAGAGACCTTTGATCATGGCAGATTTGGAGAACCTGCTATTGCAGGCTGCTGGGAGAACTGGCTCATCGGGGGGACGGAAGCAGTCTCGCTCACAGTCAAAATGGCATAGACAAGGATCATACTCTGATGGGAGTGATTCTAAGGATGACTCAGACAACCCTAACTCTAGGTACTCAAAGAAAAAACCCTCGGGATCACAAGTCCCTCTTAAGAAGCGGATTGATCAAGATTATGATGATAATAATGATAGACATAGTGGAGATGAGTCCGACAGTGCCCCCTCGATTGGTAGTGATCTTTACAAGGATGAAGATGATAAGGAGCAGCTCGAGCAGATGACTGAGTTGGACAGGGAGATGATACTAGCGGAACGGAGCACAAGAATCGACGACTACAAATTGAAGAAGATGGCCAGGGCCTCATCATCGAAGATGGAGAAGAAGGGCCGAAAAGAGAGCCCTCCCCCTCTCCCCTCCCGTGGCCGCTCTTCAACTCGGACCGACAAGAGCGCTGCCAAAAGTGCGTTGAACGAACTGCGGGCGAAGCGGATGAGACAACAAGACCCTGATGGCTACCGCAGGAGGTTGAAGGATTTAGCTGGAGAGGGAGTAATTGGGAGCGTCAATAATCGTGATACATCACCAAAACGTAAAGCAGGTAGCCCTCCTAGTGACTTGAGCAATGAAGCTGATAGTGGAGGAAGATCGGATAGTGAGGATGAGAGGTTTCACAACGACAACAAAATGGACGATGATTTATTAGAGGACATTTCACCATCTAGAATAGACCCTCTTAAGTTTGAAGATATTAGGGACATCACAATCCGGCGATCCAAGCTCGTGAAGTGGTTTATGGAACCCTTTTTCGAAGAAGTCATAGTCGGGTGCTTTGTGCGGCTCGGTATTGGCAAGACCCGGTCTGGGATTCCCAGATATAGGCTGTGCATGGTTAAGAATGTTGATGCGACTGACCCTGATCGACAGTACAAGCTGGAGAACTACACCACTTGTAAGTGGTTAAATGTTGTGTGGGATAATGAGGCCTCGGCTGCCAGGTGGCAGATGGCTATGGTCTCGGATTCTCCTCCGCTAGAGGCGGAATTTAAAGAATGGCTTCAAGAGGTGGAAAAAGCGGGCGGGAGGATACTGACTCACCAGGAAGTGCTCGACAAGAAGGAAGCCATTCAGAATGTTAACACTTATGTGTACTCGGCTGCCACAGTGAAGCAGATGCTTCAAGAGAAGAAGTCTGCTTCACTGCGCCCGATCAATGTCGCGGCTGAGAAGGACCGCTTACGGAAGGAGTTGGAAATTGCACAGGGTCGGAGGGATGAAGCAGAAGTGGAGAAGATCCGGGCGAGGCTCAACGTGTTAGAAGCGAGGAGGCAAACCAAGCAAAATAATGAAAAGGCTGTAAAATTGGCAGAGATGAACAGAAGGAACCGAGCAGAGAATTTCAAAAATGCCTCAGAGTTGAAGCCTGTTAATACCAGTTTAAAGGCTGGAGAGGCGGGCTACGATCCTTTCTCAAGGAGGTGGACGAGATCAAAAAACTATTATGTGTCAAAGCCTTCTGCCGCAAATGAGGAAAGTGGGGGTTCTGCAGTCGGCAATGGGGATGTGAAGGTGGGGGAGGCTGGTGTCGCTGCCACTGCTGCTGCTTTAGAAGCAGCAGCTGGTGCGGGGAAACTGGTCGATACCAACGCACCAGTGGACAAGGGAACGGAATCAAACATGCTGCACAATTTTGAGCTGCCTATCTCATTGGCAGCTCTGAACAATTTCGGGTCAGGTATTCAGGGTGTGCAGAAGGGTTTCATGGCGAGAAAGCAGAAAATTGAAGCAACGATTGGGTACAAGGTCCCAGAAAATGATGGGAGGAGGCACGCGCTGACATTGACGGTGAGCGACTACAAGAGACGCAGGGGTCTGCTTTGAATGGCTGCTGATATAACATCTGGTTTGTAATCCGTAACTTCAACTTTCAGCTGCTGCTATAAATGATTTTCCTAAATTCTTGTTTGAACGGATAGTTAAAAAATATTGCTCTCCTTCTAAGTAATCTTATGGTTATGGATTTGCCTTGTAGATGTTATGTTGTTATAGGCTTTGAAAATCTTGTTTGTCTGCTGATTAAGTCCAATAGATGTAATATGAATGATGGTCCCGTTTGGTGCCATCCCCTAATTATGAAGTTGGCATTATTTGTGGTATCTACACGACTTTCAATACTTAACTGTGTCAAGGACTCTCTTCAGGTTTTCATCGTAGTCATCCTACATTTTCGATTATATTACTTGACAATTTGAGGATGGTACTGAAATTTGAAGGAAACCTCCTATCAGGAAATTCAACAGACAGTGAAATATCTCAATGTCATAGTCATGCCTCTTTGCATATAATTGGCACATAAAAAAATTGTAGGAAGGCAACATTACTTGGATAAGCACAACACTTTTATCATATACTAGTGACAAACCCGTGCTTCGCTGCGGATATAAAATAATTAGGCAAATTAAATGGTAGTAGAAAGATTTTTATAATGCTCTTTTGTAGAGATTCTAAAGAATCTCATATACAGAAACGTGCAAGAAAAATCATGCATTTTATGCATAATAATATTAGCATTTACACAATCAATTGGAATCATCTAAAGGAGAATGGGTATGTAAATAAAATAGTACTACAAATAAATTATACATATTGAACTGATTTGTTCATACTCTTTAACTATTCCAAACATAAATTAATGTTCAATTCCAAACTAAAAAAATAATACAATTCACATAAACCTCATAGCGAAATCTGTATGAGGTTTCTGAAATTCTGCATTAGGTCCCCACATAAATTAATGTTCAATTCCCCTGCTCTTTTTGTGAATAAGAGGTACTAAGATTAGTAACAGGACAACAGCGACTAATATAATCCCAATTCCTACTCCTGGAATCAGTGTGAGCCGGTAAGCATGGAAATGTCGCTTGGCAAGTACTCCAGTAATGTTCTTTGTTGGAGAGTTATCAGAAATGAGGTTAGGAGAAGATGCAGGGAGATTGGTTTCGATGGTGACTCTAAAAATTAATCACTTCAAGTTAAATTCAGAATAGATAGCTTACAAATGTTTCCTTGCAAAATTATCTATGACACATATCCCTCCAAAGTTTGAGCTTCCGTAAATGCACTTCAAAAACTTAATTTCCAACATATATACCCTCTGACTTAACAGGAGGAAGTCACTCTTTAGGAAAAGACTTTTCTAACCAACTTGACCCACCCCAAGAATTGGACTCCCCAGCTTAATCATAAGCTGGAAGCATCCTCAAGAGTACCTAAACAATAGGAAGTGATAACTGCTCAGCAAAGAAGCTTCAGGTCTTCTTAAGCCTAAGAAACAAAATGATTATAGATATATAGGTAAAAGAATCTCCCACTCTTACCAGGAGAAGAGAGTTATCGAAGTGCATCGTTTCCATAGAGGGACGTCATATAATCCGCTGCATGTATGCTCCAACTTCCAATAGAGAGGTAAATAATGTCATCATCACCGGGGTACTAAAGATGAGCTGTGTATAAAATTGGCCTCAATAAGATAATTTCTCTAAAAGTAAATGTGAATGCAATGCGAATATCAAATAATGTGATCAGATTTTACTGACGCTCGCATGGTATTTCATACTGCAGAAGCACTGAAAAGAGAAGTACGCATCTTGGTCGCGAAGGAGAGGCAACGATTTGCATCCTTTAAATGATAGTTTATGTTTGAGCTACTTTCAAGCCACTCTTCAGTCATTCTAAGCCACTCTAGCAAGCAAAAAGGAAAAGAGATGGAATTAGAGCAAGCAAAAAAGAACCAGTATGTGAATACAGTAAATGTTGATGCCAATTTGGTTGGTTTTTCTACAATACATCATCTTCGCATCAATAGCTCCCACAGGCTAAAAATAGAAAGCCCAAGTACAGGAAGAAAATAATAATTTTAGAGACATGTACATAAGGAAATGATCTATATGAGATGTGATTAATGTATGAAATCTTTGCCTTTGAGTACATGTAGTCTTATCTTTCTTCCCGGTTAGAAGCACCGAAAAGAGAAGTACGCATTTTGGTCGCGAAGGAGGCAACGATTTGCATCCTTCAAATGACAGTTTATGTCTGACCCACTCTCGAGCCACTCTTCAGTCATTCTAAGCCACTCTAGCAAGCAAAAAAGAAAAAAAGAAGGAATTCGAGCAAAAGAGTCCACACAAAAAACCCACCACATGTGTTTTTTAAAAATATACAACGCACCCCAATCCACATCCTTCAAATGACAGTTTACTTTCCTGTACACGGGGATTCTGGAAATCATCCATTGCCGACACCGATGCAGGAAGAACCTTCTGATGATGCTGGATTTGCAAACTAGGACACAAATCTGTAGACAACGTACGAGGGAATGGGAATGCTGGAAGCCATTCAGGATCATCATCACCACTTGCTCCATATTTTTGTGCATGACCTACATAGAGAAAGCATAACAAATAAAAAGAAATACAAACATATACTCCCTTAGTAGTAAAGGAAGTACAACTATTCTCCCTGTTTGTGAAGTGCATCCCAAAATAGAAAGACTTTATTACACCGAAGTTTACATTCACTTTCAGAACTTCTTTATTCCCATCGAAACCTCCAATTGGAGGTGCACAAAAGGAGACTAACAGTGAGAAAATAATAAATTTTAGAGAAGTGCACAAAAGGAAATGATCTATATGAAATGTGATCAATGTATGAAATCTTTGCCTTTGAGTATGTGTAGTCTTATCTTTCTTGCCTGTTTTGGAATTTACAAAGATGTCACTTGAAGGTGTTCCTTGTAAGTCGGCAACTGTAGTATGGCTTATTGGAGTTCCTTTGGGTGATGACTGAACTTATGGGTTTGTTTAAGCACCCGCCTATGGCAGAAAAATTAATGGAGTTGCCTTAGTCAATTGTTGGTCAATCTGTAATTCACCAACAGCAGTAGTTAAGTCGGCTGAATCTCCATGACCTTCCTCCAATCTTTGCAGCTGATCAACTTTGAAGTCATAGGAAGTCCTCGGTTCCAGTATGCTTGCTTTCTCGATTAGTTTCCTTCTTGGCTTCACCATTTATTTCTTCATCCCCTTTCTCAACACTTGGGAATTGGATTCCGTTCCGTAAATTGGCGAAATTGGCGATTTTACGGTTCCCGGCTAAGTTGACCCGTGTTAACGCTGTATTACTTTAGTGTTATCGGGATGGGTATGAGTGAGTCTGTTTTTTATTCTAGTTTCTGTTCAGGTCCCAGCAGTTCAGCACCAGTCTCCCAGTGATTAGCAGGAGTTCGGGATCAGCCTACTCACAGGTGGGTTATCTTCGGTCCGGGCTTTATCTTTTCGGCCCTCTGGTTGCTTTAGTCCAGTCGGACACCTGTTTTTGACTTAGCCCTGATTGTGTATACCTGTTTCATATTCATAGATTATGACACTTGCTACCTGGACATTTTCTATTTACCTGTCATTTATATTCCAGTATTCAACACAGTTCATATTCATGGTCTGATCATGCCTATTGTTGCTTCATATCTATCAGTTATTATACTGCCTTTATATCTAGAGATACTTGCTCTTACATTTCAGTTATGCATGATAGACCCATAATTGATTGCTATATACAGACATCTATATTCCTGCTGGGATTTTCGATATCATGCTTGCTTGATCACTACATAGACTTGCTCTTATTCGGATTATATACTTCTTGTATTTCGGACTGCATGATATGACATATGATTGATATACAGTTATCTGCATTCCTGTTGGGATTTCTCGGCTTGTTGCCGACTACCCGGTCATTAGACCGTGAGCTTGAGCATAGCATTATGATTTGCCACGCACTGCTGTTCTTCACGAACATTGCCGGGGTCGCTCCCCGTGGAGATTATTTTTTACCGGTAAAGTGGTCTAGAGAAAGGACCCGTGAGCCCTTTGCATTGGGACTGCTTGGCGTCTGTGAGTGCAGGGTTATGTCAGCCAGTTATAGTGCGGATCGGTGGCTTAGCCTGAGGTCCTGCGAGACCAATAGTGGCGTGTGATTGGGTATTTGGGTTTCTACCATTGATGCATAGCTATTATCATTTACAGGTAGCTATTTATCTTGTACCCTTTATTATTCAGTTCCTGTTTGATTACAGTCATTTATTATCAGTATTCATTGACTTCTGTATTATATCAGCATGCTTATTCAGTATTCAGCTTTATCCATTGATCTATTACTATCCGCAGATTTTAGTATCCAGTAGGTACGATTAGCTATTTCTCGGCTCGTCGTGCCCACTGGGATACACTGTCGATGTATCTCACACCTCCTGGGTGACCATTTTTCAGGTCCGTCGGGTGGGGAGTTGACGGGACGTACGAGTGAGGCTATCACGATAGAGCTGTCCCCCTGATGATTTGGATTTTGGACTATGACACTTTATATATCATGATCAGTTTTATTTTACATGTTTTGAGGACTGTATGACTTATATATATGTCTAGAACTGATTAGGTTTTATTATGTTATTTAGTTAAGTTTTGTACTTGATCTCTGATTGTATGATATTATACTTGCCCAGCCGTGCATGTATAGGGAAGATTCTGTCCGAGGATTTTCTATATGTGTGGCGGTCTGTTGCGCCCGATTTTTGTGAACTCTGATTTAAAAAAAAAAAAAAAGAAAAAAAAAAGAAATACTGGATTTTTAAACTCGGGGCGTGACATGATGATAGCCATTTCTATTTTGTTATGGAGAAAGTAACCTGAAACTTTGTGTTGTAATTTCAGCTCAGTAGTGCTCTTTTAACACACATAAAGGTCAGTTTTACAGGATTCATATTAATATACAATCTCCGGAAGGGGTTAGCTCAAGCCACGGAGTGCTACAGCGATTTAGTGACTTTTTGAAGCTGTTTTCTGCTGTAAGTATATGTTCCTTTTGCCACATTTGACAGAAATGGGAATCATCATGCATGCTATTTTCCTTAACTTCTCAAATGCATTTAGTTTGTTTTGATGCTTAAGCACTTGCTGTCTGCTCATAAGCTTATCTAGAACTTCTGAATGTTGAAGCGAATTTTATACTGTTGGGGTATTGGTAGTGAGAGGGTATCAATACGTGCAGGAAGTAGGAGTGGTAATTAAAGCCCCCAAAAAAGGCCTAATTTGGAAGATTCTACTGGTCAGAGACATGCAAATAAGTTGTACAAATTCTTGCTCCACTCGTTTAGGATTTATCAACTTAAATCTTGGGTTTAGGGGCTACAATGCTTTTAAATCCAGATTTGAAAGGTAAAATTTCATGAAAAGACATTAAGCTCTGTTAAGCATGCATAGGCAACAAAGGAGAAGAGAAAATATAGATTCAGCGTATCATTTCCTTTTTTGAATAGGTAATGAGTTTGAGATCACATTTGCAAGAAAGAACTCCAAAATCATGAATTCTTTTTGTAGTGCAAGTTTTAGTCATATGCTGTTTTAAGAATATTTAATTGCCATATTCTACTTTATGGTTGAACCTTTAACTGAAGTTTGGCATGCATTTCCGTCATTATGTTTCACTACATTTTATCTGCGAGTGCTAATAAAATTTTGCAGTGTACTTTTAACATCTTTTTTTTGATATATTTTAAAGACTCTCGATTGTACAAAGCTTTTGGTTTCATTAAACTGAAATTGCAGATTTTACATGACGGATTATTCTAGAAGTGTGTATATATGGATCCATTTTGTTTGTTTCTCTCTTTCTGTCTTTATTGGTTCTTCCAATGCTGAGAAGATAAACTGAATATGACTCTAGACATATTTTGGTCATTTCATTTAGCCCAAATAATCGGACTTCTGCAACCAAAAATAGAGTATTTAAGAATGAAGAATATCAAGTTGGGTTACCATGGCCCTGTTGATCATATACACAGTTTACATCAATTGCTTATTTGATCTTTGACAGCTTTAACCTTGGGAGCCTATCAGATTAATTGAACTTAGATGAAAAAATTCCTCCTCTATATGAAAGTTAATGAGTTGAATGCTTTAGTGTTAATTAGAGGACTTCTCTAATTGTGGTTAATCACAGTTTTAAATGGTTATGAAAGATATAGTTTTAAGTAAGTTGGGTGTTTCTAATTTGTGACTTTGAATGCCTAAGATATGGTTTTAAGTAAGTTGGATGTTCCTAATTAATGACTTTTAATGCCTTAGCTTTTAATGTGTGTTCCTAATTTGTGAGTTTCCAACTACTTGGTTTTTAAACATAGCTTCCTCTTTGTAAAGAATGGTTGCCTCTTGCCTTTATCTACATTCTCTCTATGAAAAAAGTAGTTTCAAGTGATGCAATGCCTTTACCTATATTCTCTATATGAAAACTATAGTTTCAAATAAGTTGATTGTCTCTATATGACACGAGATTGGCTAAATAATAAACTGTTATCTCCAAATATATTGAAGTTTTATCCTTATATTTGCGAAATTACTTTCGATGAAATAACTGAAATCAATTTGAACTTAATTTGTAGGGTGCTTCTCTACCTGCTACTGCTAACACAATAGAATAACAAGGAGGAGAACAAGAAGATGATGATGGAATTGAAGAATCGATCAAAAAACTACTGAGTAAGGTTTACTTACACTGCAACTATTGGTGCTTCCAACTGCTGACGCTGCTTCTTCTCCCAGCTATTGTTGCTTCTGATGTTGCTGAACTATTCCTGCTTGAAGAATACAAAAAAAATATTATTGTTTGTTCTGATGTTGCTGAACTATTCCTGCTTGAACAATACAAAAAAAAAAAAAAATATGTTGCTCAACCTACATATGATCCTAAAATATTGCATTTAATCCTAAAATATATTGCCCAACCTTCATTTGGTGCAGTTTTCGAATTTGAATGTTAGTGCACTTTACAAATCATTTGTAAATGTTGCTGAGGTTTTTCAAATGTAAGGCGATTTTATTGCTACTTTATAAGATTACTTTCAGGCATTAGTTTGTCTAAGCAGTTTTTTTGTGTTAATAATTATTTTTGTAATATATATTACAAAAAATAACATAATGATATATTTAGAAATAGTTTATCCATTATATAAGAAGGAATATAAGTAATTTTATTTTTTTTGTATGATTCAATTTAGCCTGTGTTCTACCAATACAGTGTAAATATGAAACATTACCATGAATTTTAGTTGATGTTTAGATAGTATTTTGATTATAAATTTTTGTGTTGTATTATTTTTTTACATTACTAAAAAAAATTATAAAAAATATCCGCAGCGAAGCGCAGACACTTCACTAGTATATATATAATATCAAGTTTCTTACAAATTTAGGATGCAGCTTTAGTTGGGACTAGGAGATAGTTGGGACCGGAAGGTTGTTAGGTAGTAGTATATTTTTATTAATGAACTACTAATCATTTTTATTAATATTTTATTTGTTTTGATGTAAAACTATATAAACTAATTCTTGATGGAAAAGAGTTTTGGCGGAAATTTTTTTTATACATCTTTAATGTTTGATTACAAAAAGAGAAATAGTTTTTCAGCCATACTTATTTAATTAAAAAAAATTAAATAAAAAATAATTTATTATAATATAATAATAATAATAATAATAATAATATATTTATATATAAAATATTTAATATATAGAGAAAGAGGTGGTAAATAACACTTCTCAAGAGAGTTTTTGTTTTCTGCCGAAACAAAAAAATAAAAAAAACAAAACAAAAATTTTAATTTATTTTCAAATCCATAAATTTAGTTTTACGAAAAATTATTCTACGTCGATACAAACAAGAGAAAAATATTTTTCATACCGAAAATAATTTTTGACTTTATTTTACGCGAAACCAAACATGTCTTGAGCATGAGAATAAAAATATATTCCAACTTATAATAATATAGTATTCCTACTAGATGAGAATATATAATAATTTTATTAATAATTTTATATTTTTATAACTATCTAACTTAAATTAGATAGTAATAATATAAAAGCAATACTATACATACATTCTATCGATTTAATGGGCAGATTTCCTTCAATATGATATGACTAGTAATATAATTTCACTCACTAGATGGATGTATATTATTTATACACTCCAAAACAAAAATGTATTGATAGATTTTCTCATAGTTTAAATAGTTGTAATAAAGGATTAATTACATACTGGTTCTTAAAAATATATTGAATAGCAAATATATTCCTACAAAATTCAACTTTTTATATTTATCCCTTAAAAAATCCAACCTTATTCATATATATACCTACCGTCTATCTCTGTTAGAAAAATTTAGTTAACCATAGAATACTTAACCTAGGTTAAGAAAAAAAGTAAATTTACATTTTTACCCTTTTTATATTATAACCATAGCTTTTATAGGGATATATTTGTAAGGGCAAAATAGACATTTTATCTATATTTTGTTAAAAAATAAACGGTAATAAATTAGAGGGATATATATGAATAACTTAGGATTTTTGAAGAAATACATATGAAAAGTTAAATTTTGTAGGAATATTGTAGTGGCCCTGGTTCCCATGCAACGTTCTTCCGATGAATCCACTGTTAGAACACCTAGTGTTGGTGTATCTGGCCCATGGTGCATCGATGGGATGCCACAGATGGACCCTGTGAGATATCATTAGCTGTGTTGGCCTTCGGCTAGGTTTGCCTAAATTTTTGAAAGGAATTAGGCCAAACAGAGGTTGGAAATGGATTCAGCACGGAAAAACGCTTGAAAACGGCTATTTGCTTGTTTGATTCTGAGTCCGGATGCCCAAAAACGGACTCCCGGAAGTTTTTATTGGTTTTTAGTGCATAGGAGGGGCCGTAGACCGCCGGCATGCCACGTGGCGGTCTATCATTGGCCGGTTTACGACGCGCGGTCCACAGAGTAACGCGGCTAGGTGCACAGACCCGGCGCAGGGACACGTGGCACCGCCTGATTGGCGGGCTCAGGGCGCGCGGTCTATCGGGTGAGCGCGGCGGTGCATGGACCAAGGCGAGGGACACGTGGCAGCCTCCGGTTGGTCGGTGCACGCGGCGCGGTCCACGGAATTCCAAAGCGGAATGCGTGGACCGGGTGTAGAGGACACGTGTCACCCTCTAATTTGCGGGCGCACCGTGCGCGGTGAATGGAAGCCTCGGCCGGCGCCTCGGGGCGCGTGCGCATGAGGGGGCCACGCCGCGCGATCGGTGCGTGCGGCGACCGGTCGGCGGGTCAACCGGTTGGACACGTGGCACCCGCTCATTGGCGGGCGCCAACCGCCTTACTGTGCGAAGGGGGGACACGTGGCAGCCGGTGAGTGGCCCGAACAGCTGTTTGCTGTTCGGCGGGCCACGTGGCATCATCTGGTGGTTTCGGGCGTGAACAGTGTTGGGCCGGCCCAACACTGTAGCCGCCCGAAAGTTCCGGGCGCCCGAAAGTTGGGCCCAAAAGTCCAATACTTGCTTTTTTGGGCTTTTTCCGGGTGAGGCCTATAAATAGGCCCCTTGGGCCTCATTTTAGAGGCTTTTCCCGAGTGTTTCTGCCTAAGGGCCCTTCACAAAAGTTCTTCCTCTTCATCTTTTGCATCTTTCGATGGAAGCTCAGAATTTTTGGAGACCGCGACGACGACGATTTCTGCATCGTAGTGCGGAGCGACGATTTACTGTTGGAGGCCCATTTTCGTTGCACTTCAGTCTGGGAGGTGTACAGAGCTACCCCGATGATATTTTTGGACGATTTCTACGGCGGCGGTTTCGCGAGAGGTAGGCCTATGTTTTTCATGTTGGTCACTTTTTCTGGATTTGAGCTTTTATTGGGGTTTTGGGTACATTTTTAACCCCCTTTGCGGCTGATGGACTGTTTGGACAGCACCTACTTGTCGGATTTTTATCTCGGCATCCGGACCTCGGAATTCGACGTTTCAGGGCTCTATCGACATCTACTCTTCGCGAGGATCGTCGTCATATTTTTACTGGAATTTTTGGAGTTCGTTTTACAGGTGAAATTTTTGCAGTAAGAGGACTGTTCACAACAGAATTTGTAAACTTGGAATTTTGTGGAATTAAGTGTAACTTTGGGATGTATTTTGTACCCAGGATGTATTGAGCACTCCTACTGTACTGTTGGCTTGGTGGATGTACTGAGATATCTATTTTCTGGGCTTTCTCAGCTGTACGATTCCGGACAGTTAGCGCGTTCAGGTGGGTGACTTTGCTTTCAAGATCTATGGACTGCGTGCTAATTCTATGTATGTAGGATCATGCATGTTAGTAATTGGACTAAAAAGCATGTGGAAACTGAATGTTATTACTCCTGGTATCAGTTGATGAATCCTGTGATCTTATTGTGATTCATACATCTTGTTAATTATTGAAATCTTGGAACTTGACCTAGCACCCCCGTCATATGTATCATGTTCAGCCAGACTGTAGAAAACTTCAACTTATGCTAGGTTTCTTTTATTGCTCTAGACATTCCCACATCACTTTATTATACTTGTCATTCTGGACATAGCTTTTCTCGCCCGGGTTGTGGGCTGGGAGGTCGGGTGGTTGTGAGATGCATTTACACTCGTGTCTGGGGACCGAGTGGAGTTGACAGCAGTCTGTAGATCAGGTTTCTTTGGGAGAGTGATAGCGATGGTAGATCTGGGTTCTTGGGAGCTGTCAGAGTGACAGTGAGTCTCAGCTGTGTAGATTCCAGCTAGTGAGTGAGACAGTGATTTGTTGGTTTATAGCCGATCTTGTTGATCGATGATTTGGATCATAGCCTGCATGAGCCACATTTGAGCTCGACAGAGATGCGCGGATACTTTGCTCGGTGGGGTCGCGCCCCTCGAGTGCCACTCCGGAGTTGGGCCTGATACTTCTATCGCGGCTTGTCGATGCAGTTGTCCCTCTGGCTGAGCCAGTTTTGGCAGTCACAGACACCGTCCATCTGGCTGAGCCAGTTTTGGCAGTCACGGACGTCCTACGTAAGTCCGGTCCTCCGGGATGTAACGGCAGTAGGTAGGCGCAGGTTTGACTGGACCCGATGTGGCAGTCAGTTTAGATTGGGTGATCTCAGTTGAGAGTTAGTTGTGGCATACTGTTCTTTCTGCTCCACTCCTTGAGCATCTAGATAGAGGCATAGTAGCTGTAGACTTTACCTTTCCAGCTTTTCCTTACAGCACTGCATATGTTACATTATGCCTCTAGTAGACTTAGTGGGCAGACCGTCGGGCTTGTTGGCGGCACCCACTGAGAACTACTGTGGGATGTAGTTCTCACACCCGTCGTGGTGTCTTTTCCCCAGGGACTTCTGCTCCGGTTGCTGCTGCTCCAGTTGCTGATCCAGCTCCTTCTGACCGAGGTAAGGGAGTCGCGAGATAGATCCCTTCTTGTCATCCTCAGAGTGAGAGTAGATGTATCCTTTTACTCCTTTTGAGTGTGTTATGTCGAGTGACTTTTGTAGTGAGGTGTCGAGTTGTACCTTTTTTTTCAGCTTTTCAGAGAGACTTTGTATTTTGGTGAGATTGGGTTGTATTATTCAGAGATGTAGTTGTATTTTATATCTTTTATTTCAACTTTTACTATTTCAGCTCTGATATCTGCTAGTGTAGATATTTCTTTGTAGGTTAGTCGCTATGTCTATACCGGGCTTCCCGTATGGGCGGCGGATCTGTTGGCGAGCCCGGGGCGCAGTTTCGACCCCGGGACGTGACAAATATATTTGCTATTTGATATGTTTTCAGGAATCCGTATGCAATTAACCCTTTAATAAAAAACAATATTGCTTATGTACTCCAAAATAAAGTGAAATGTATATTTTACACCCTAGTAAAAAAAATTAATTTCTTATTTGCCACATTAATTTTTTTTAACAAAAAATTATTTAAATTTTTGTGAATCCGAGGCATAAATTTATACTATTTTTAAAATATATATAAATAAATAAATAATATAAAATATTATTAAAATATTACCAAACGATCCCTTATAAGTTATAATAAATTAAACAACAAAAATATTTGTTTACTGTGAAAATAATTTGTCCACTTTTCTAAAAATGCAAATAAATTTGAATTGAATTTGAATTGGTGGAGCTTCCATCCTAATTTGTCCCAAGTAGGACGCTAATATGATATATTAAAAATTTGTCAAAAATTTACTCCCATAAGTAAAAGAATTAGGCATGTTTGTCAATTATTAAAAAATAAAACAGAGTTTTATTTTACAACGTATTGGATATATTGAAAAATTCAATATTCTATAAAAATATTACTCGATTTTTGGATTGTGAACTTTAAAAAAATACCCTGTTTTAAATTTAAACTTTCAATACAAAAAATAAATTTTAAAATATAAATTTTTAATTTTTAATTTTAAAATTTTAAAATTAGGATTTAAATTTTAAATTTTAAATTTTTAAAATTGAATTTGAATTTTAAAATTTTAAAATTTAAATGTGAAAATTTAAATTTTAAATTTTAAATTTAAAAATTAAAATTTAAAAATTAAAATTTAAAATTAAAATTCAAATTAAAATTCAAATTTAAAATTTAAATATAAAATTAAAATTTAAAATTTAAACATAAAATATAAAATAAAAAATAAAAAATAAAAAATAAAAAATAAAAAATAAAAAATAAAAAAAAAAAATAAAAAATAAAAAATAAAAAATAAAAAATAAAAAATAAAAAATAAAAAATAAAAAATAAAATTTAAAATTTAAAATTTAAAATTTAAAATTTAAAATTTAAAATTTTATAATATTAATTTTAAGTTTTTAACATAAAATTTTATTATTTTAAAATAATGAATTTTAATTTTAAAATATTAAATTTTAATTTATTATTTAAAATTTTAAATTTCAAAATTTAAAATTTAAATTTAAATTTTATTTTTTAATTTTTCAATTTTTTAGTTTTAAATTTTAAATTTTAAATTTTAAATTTTAAATTTTAAATTTTAAATTTTTAAAATTTAAATTTCTAAAATTTAAATTTAAATTTTAAAAATAAAATTTAAATTTAAGTTTAAAATTTTTAAAGAGGTGCGAAATGCGAAAAAGTGCTATGGAGAAGTCTTAGGCAAAATAGAGAATTTTTTTTAGCTGCTCTAACTTTTTTTTTTTTTTTTTTCTCAAAAATATTTCGAAATAATAATTTTATGTTGTAATAATTTTACTTTGTTGAGTCATCCAAACGGACAAACTAATAAAAAAAAGTTAAAACTTTTTAAATTACATAATTAAATAGTTAAAAATTTTGTTTGGGAAATTTCCTAAACAGGTCTCAGTTCCGACCGACTCGATAAGAAATAAAGCGGGTAAGCGCCCGTTTGCATTCCTACTCCGAAATCAGTGCTTTTCGCACATTTTAAATAGTGGCTTTCCGTGGGGCGGCATATTTGACCAAGAATAGAAAGGGGTATTTCAGTCTTTTCATTCAGCTCCGAGGGCGTTTTCCATCCGATACTAACGAGGCTCCCCAAACAGCACTGCTCTCTTATATAAGTACACCTAAAACACTCCTGTTTTCGCGTTCTTCGTGCTCTCCGCTTTTTCTCTCTCTCCTCCCTCTTCGATCTCTCCGTCCATGGCCTCCATCACCGGATCTGCGATCTCCTTCTCCGCCCCCGCATTGCGGCGGAGCCAGGTATCTTCTCGACCATCCTCTCCTCGATCTGATTCCTCGTTCTTGATTTGTTCCGCGTTCGAGGGTTTTGATTCGGTCTCTGGGCGACTTGTTGTTGGCTTGGTTTTAGATTTTGTGTTTATTTGGGGTTATTTGATGCTGTGGATGCTTGGAATGGTTTGGTGGTGCTCGAAAATGCTATTGTTTTGGTGATTTTAGTGGGAAAGTTGATTTATTGGGTTTTTGGGTTTAGAAATATGTGAGGTTTAAGCTATGTCGTCGCGATCCCTTCGGAGAACCTTGTTGTTGATCTGTTCGTCGTTCGAGGGCTTTGATTAGGTTTTTGAGCTGCTTGTTGGTGGAGAACGTCATCAATTTGATCCTGGTTTTGATTTCGTGCTCAAAAAGGGTTTTTTGATGCTGTGGATGCTGGGGATGGGTTGGCGGTGCTAAAAAATGCTATCTTTTTTGGGGATCTTATTGGGAAAGGAGATTTGCTGGGTTTTTTTTGGTTTATAAAAGCGTATGAGGTTTAATCGTTCTTCATCTGTTCCTCTTTCTAGGGTTTTGATTAGGCTTTTGAGCTACATGTTGGCGGATAACTGGATAATTTTGATCTTGTTTCTGATTTCGTGCTTATTTTGGCTTAGTTGATGCTGTAGATTCTTGGAATGGTTTGATGATAGTGCTAAAAAATGCCTTCTTTTTTGGGCATTTTATTGGGAAAGGTGATTTTGTGGGGTTTTTTGGTTTATGAGCGGACGAGGTTAAGCCATATCATCCCGATCCCTTCGAAATCCCTCTCTGTTGATCTTTTCCCTATCCTAGGATTCTGATTAGGCTTTTCAGAAACTTGTGTGATGGAGTGTGTGACAATTTTAATCCCGTTTTTGATTTTGTGCTTCAAAAGGGTTTTTTGATCTGTGGATTATTGAAATGGTTTCACAGTGCTCTAAAAGGCCATCTTTTTGGGTTATTTTTAGGGGAATCTAATTTATGGACTTTTTTAGCGAATGAGTGTTCAAATATTGAGGTGTATTTGTTGTAAAATGAGTGGATTTTTCTCGATCTGCAGTTTCTTGGTTGTTCGATTATTATAAATGGAATGGTGATTGAGGTCATGTTTGATTTTTTTTTTCTTTATAGTGACCAAAAAGAATGAAACATATGTTATTGAGGTTTTTCTTTTCTAGATTAGAAAACTTATTTTGTCCTTGTAGCAATGGTGATTTTCTGCGTTCATTTGGTTTCAAACAAGGAATTAAGTATTCATCCGTCCCTTACGGCACGGAGCGATACGTATCGTGCCACCAATTAGGCGGCATGGTACAGAGGGGGTCTCTCTTGGCCCTTCTGTGCCGCGATACCTTCTGAGTATCGAACGAGACAGAGCGAACAAAGTGTTTTTTTTTTTTTATTTTTTTTATTTCGACCTTTTGTATTTTTTGGTTTCTTGCATAGACCTTTATCCCTCTCTCATTTATTTTCTTTTTTTCACTTCTACATTTTTTTCTATTCTGCGCTTTTTTTCTTTCCTCTCACATCTCTTGCTCTATTTTTTTTTTCTTTTTTTCTCATAATTTTTTTTTTAAATTTTTTTCCTTTCAATCTCTTATTATTTTTTGATCACTTTGATTTTTTTAAAAAAGTAAAAAAATAGTAAAATCGAATATCTATTTATTAGGTAAGTCAAGAAATTTATAACTTAAATTTTTTTTTCATACATTTAGAATATATTTAACTTATAAAGTTTTTTTTGTAAAAAAATATAAAATTATACAAATTTTTATTAACAATTTATAAAAATTTGAAAATATATCTACTTGATTTAATCATTATATGGTCCATTTCTATTTTTTTTGTACGGATTTAGTATTTTGTGTGAGATTTAAGATATTATTAATTTTGAAAATTTTATTATTAGATTTAGAAATATAAGAATTCTAATAAAATCAAAAACTAAATAGAAGCAATTGATATTTAAATTTGCTTAATGTATATGCCATATGATTTAGTGTTTCATAAATAAATTGCACAAGTTTTCTTATTTAAATTTAAGAAAAATTAATTTTCTTCGATAAACTTGCAAATTTTTCATAAAATTTTTAAAAAAATTAATTTTCTCGAATTTATATTTTATAATTTTTAAAATTCTAAAAAATAAAAGGTAAATAAAAAAAAAATAAAAGTTAATCAATTTTTATTATTGCTTAATTTATTCATAGTATGGTTTATTATTAAATTTTTATGAACATATTTTATAATTTTTTTAAAATTTTTAGAAAAAAATAAATTTCTTTAATTTGTCATAAATACTTTGTAAAAATTTGAAAATGAAAAGAAACTATCAGTGCACTTGGGGTCTCATTCTAGTTTAGTCTAGTCATCATATGATCCTTCATCGAATCAATACGAATGGATCTTGCAAATTTTTATAATTTTTTTTTAAAAAATAATTTTTTCTATGAGCTGTAGTTGTATTTAACTTCACCTATAAAGAAGACTACTACTATATTAAGCTACTAACTAGTAAGTTTGTAAGTTATTATTGACATTAGATCAAGACAAATCAATACATAGCCAAAATTTATAAATATTATATTAAAATTTTTAAAATAACATTCTAAAGCCTTATTGGACAGAAAAAATTAAAATAACACTGTACCAAAGCGTGCCACTAGAACGTTGTGCGTTTCCATCGGCACGCAAGCGTGCCTGTGCCATATCGTGCCAGGCAACGGCCGGCACACCCTCGTGCCATGACACTTTAATCCTTGGTTTCAAAGTGTTTTGAGATGATACTCATTTATTGATTGATTTCAGATGGCAAAAAATGTTTTCTATCAGCTAGATTTTGAGGGGTTTATTTTGATTCTATGTCAGTGGTTTTTCAAATCTGAAGGAACAATTTATTTCTTTCAAAAGCTGCTACCAGGATCTTGAAATATTTTATTATTTAGTCCAGCAAAATGCAGCTTTTCTGAGTTACTTATCCTCTTAACTATGATTACACTGCTTGCATGCTATAGGCTTGCATTTAGAGCTTCGTATGTGTGTGTGTGTGTGTGTGTGTGTGTGTGTGTGTGTGTTTATTGAGAACAAGATAGCATTCTATCGCTTCATTCAAGGGGAGTGTGAACTTAGCTACAATTTGAGACAACTAGTGTCACGCCCGGGGAGTAGTTTTAAAGCGGGAAATGCCATAGATTTTGGAACCTTTTTTTTTTTTTTTTTATAAACCTCCCGCTCTGGCACGTGCACAGACCCGCCACATATACAAGTTTTCTCAGTATAAACGGACAGTCTTTCCTGTATATGTACGGAGTCACAACCACAACTATACATCAACCATACATTTATCATACACAGAGTGCTAAGTTTAAAATAATCATTTATATGGAAAACAACCCCCACCCGGCATATCATAAGTTCGAAAGGATAAATCCGCAAGTTTTAAAAGCAATGCCTATACGACACTCAGTTTTCTAAATCTATTTTCGCAAATCCTTTTTATATTTAAAAACCCGCGTCCACACGATGCATCCAGAAAGCTATACCGAAAACATAATCTCAAGATATATAACTAGCTAAGCAATAAAACCACAAGTCCATCTCAACATCCACATCATCCACAATATCTAAAACCACATGCATGAAAACTAACCGACTGAAATAATCAAGTAATAAGGAAAGGAAGAGTATCACCAGTTTGAGAAAAGACTAACACTCCCTAGTCGCAACCTCACCTCCGTCCTGGACCCCACCCCCGACTGAATCTGTCACAAAGTGGGAGTCAGTGACATACACATGTAAGGATAAGAGCAACTATAGTAATAACTAAAAAAGTGATGTTGTGTAATGATAGAACACCAAACCGTAAACCAGAGCATTCGAAACCCCATAATGCTACCACTCGTATCCCTCATGGAAAAAATAGAATATAGCCGCCATGTCGGTCCAAGGACCTCAGGCAATAAAACAGTCCCGCTCAGTAACCGGTGCAAAATATCTCCCCACTGCAAAACTGCAGCACCGCAAATAACCGAAGAGGTCCCCTTACGCACGTAGTCGCGTTTGGATCACGGGTCAAACAGATCACGTCTCCGAAAAAGTACACCGACACGGTGGCCAAACCGCTGGTGTGCGTGAAAGCGCCAAGAGCATGATGATCACAGAACATATACCAAAAAATCCTTCTGAGACAGTCAGTCGCTCAAGTGTAGCATATATATATATATATATCAGATAGTAATGAAAATAGGGTTAGTCAATCAATCCTTGTCCTTTTTGGTGTAACATTCAGTCACCTTACCCGTGACCATATCCGTATCCTACTATCACAGCAAACGCCATCAAGTTATAATAAAGAAGAAGGGAAGGGTTGAATAAAAGCCATTCAACAACGCTCCCTTCTTCGAATCAGGGTACCCACCTCAAAGGAGACAAACAATCGCGCTCGCGACCCTCCTAAGCCTTCGAAACTTTATCCGGATCTAATAAATATTCAAATAAAACAAATCTATATTTTACCCCAACCGACAGATTTAGTGGTCCCGACCACTGTGCCAAAAATTCTGTATGTTCCAAAATATCGAAACCGCCTCTGATGTCCAAATTGTCGCACCGATCGTTAAAATGATCAAAACTATGCCCCGAACAACTTTGCCGTTGTTTGGATCTGGACAGACAGTCTATCGGATCTCATACCGCGACAACCGAACGCCTGGAAGATAAAAACGCACTAAAAATACTCCTAGCATTAACCGATAGGAAAAATCGTGCAAAACACAAAATTACCGAAAAGTAGAATTTTACAGGTGTACCGTAAGTAACAGACAAAGCCTCAGTGGTGAAGGAAAAGACCGGAGATCCAACTGTCGACGAGGCAACGGACGGAAAACCGGGCTCCTATCGTTGTCTTGACGAAGTCCGCGACAGTAAACGACCAAATAGAGGATCACCTGACGGAAAAAACGAAACGAACTCCGTCAACCCAAAAATCAGCCCAAAGACCTTGTTGGCAGCGGCGGGCGGCGGCATCCTGCGTTGGTAGCGCGCAGCGCACAAGCGGCACGGGCGCTGGCAGCGCGGCGCGGGCCTGGCTGGGCCTCTCGCGCAGGCGGCCTTGTAGAGTAGTGCGCACGTGCTTGGCTGGGCGGTGCGCGTGGGCGGCCTGGCAGAGCGGTGCGCGAGCGCAAGCAGCGCCGAGCGGCGGCCAAGCAGAGTGACGCGCGGGCGCAAGCAGCGCCGAGCGGTGGCGGCTAGGGCATCTAGCGGCAGCGGCCTGGCAGGGCGCGACCCTATGCGGCGTGCCTTAATAGCACGCAGGCGGGGCGCCTCTGTAGTGCACAGGCGACGCGCTTGGCAGCGCGCGCGGCGGCGCACTTTAGCAGTGCGCGCGGCGGCGCCTGCTAGGCAGCGAGCGGCGGTGGCGGCTAGGGCAACAAGCTGCGGCGGCGGCGGCTTGGCTAGGGCATCAAGCGACGGTCGAATCCTCCATCAACGACCGTCAAGAACTCCGCCCAATGACTCCGCCAACCACCTCTCTGCTTCGACGGTAAACCCAACAAAACGAACAAAAATCGATGAACGAAAACCAAGGAACGAAACTAACCTGGCTCCGACGGGAAAGACGAAGTGACTCCGATCTCTGGTGGTGTTTCCGGATTCGATCTCCGGCGATGGCGACGTTTTCGATTTCGGTCTCTGGCACGCACAACGAGGAAGAAGAAGAAATCCAATCTTTAAAATCTTTTGGGGAATAAACGAAAATAAGGATTTTCTCTTTTATTTTGTGTACGTATGAACGTCCCAAAACTCGTGATATTTACAAGAGATTTTTACTAGTTTTTCTCGATAAGCGTGCCAAACTTTTGAAACGTCTCATAACCGCTAGTACGGATCCCGATGCACCAAAAAACCTTAACGGGTATTAAAATTCCGAAACTTATCTTTTCAGACCCGCTAACAACAAAACATCAATCTGGGAGATCCGTAAGTCGGATTTTCAATCCGATCGCACCGCCGTTCTCCGTTCAACGAGCCCTACAACGTTACGACACTAAAAACACAAAATTCCACACGAAACCAATGCCAAGAATTTACTTAAAAACTAACTTTATTCCAAAAACAAAAACTAAAAAGTCAGTGTTATTACAACTAGGCCTCGGAAAAAAAAAAAGGAAAAAGAAACCACTAGGGTGAGCAAAAGGAAGACCAATCGTTCCTAAGGGTGCGTATCTCCGACAGTAAACAACTCAACTTAAGTTACTTCAGATCAAAGATTCTTTTATTTCGTTCCAACCAAATGACCCACCAGACAGCGGCAACAGTCGCTAATTCTTTCACCCTAGAGCTCCACCCTTGAGTCGACTTTCATCTTACAAACTAGTCGTGGTCGAGCAGTTAGAGAGGAACGATTTGTTCGGGAGTATGCCTTTCAGCAACTCCTTTGAATAATTACAGGTCATAAAAAGGTGATCCACCGTCTCGTTCCTTTCCGAGCAGAGTACGCACACCTCTCCTCTCCATCCCTGTTTGAGGAGATTATCAATTGTGAGCACCCTTTTTTTCAGAACAAGTCAGACAAAAATCTTAACTTTCAAGGGCGTCTTTATCTTCCAGAGTTGCGCAAATCGTGCCTCTGCTACTCCTCCGTCTTGCAAAAACTTATAAAATGATTTAACGCTAAACCCTTCCGACTTATCCCACCTCCATCTGACCTCGTCCCTAGTATTTCCAAACGGGGCCGCAGGGATCATCATCATTAGTTGCGGAATTAGTTCTCTCTTGGACAAGCTACTAGGAGCATAGCCCGCCAGTATCTTACTCCACTGCCATCCCCTAACTCCCCAACACTCCTTCACCCTGAAGTTTGTGTTCTGGACTTGCTCGTAAATTTGAGGGAACATGGTACGTAGAGGGGCATGGCCGACCCTGATATCGTTCCACCAATCGATTCGATGCCCATCCCCTAGTGAGTAGGTTACACCACATTTAAAAGAATCCCTAGTCGTTAGCACACTCCGCCGCCACTGTGAGATAGGTTTAAAGGACGCCTCTTCCTTGAGTGGTTTTTTTCGGGAGTAGTATACTCCTTCGATCAGTGGGCCCCACAGGTTATTCCTTCCAGAGAGAAGTTTCCACCACCATTTAGCTAACAGGGCAACGTTCATATTTTTCAAATCCAAGACTACCAAACCTCCATCCTTTCTGCTCCTGCATACGGTCTTCCATCACACTAAATAATATCCCCCAAGAACAGTTGACCCTTCTTTCCAGAAGAACGCCCTTCTTAAGGCTTCTATTCGTCGGATCACCCACTTTGGCGCTTTAAAGACTGAGAAGTAGTATAGCGGAAGATTCGATCACACCGAATTCACGAGGACTAACCTCCCTCCTTGTGACAGCAGCTTCGTCCGCCACCCTTCGATCTGTTTCTCTATCTTTTCGATAACCGGCCACCGGTCTTCCTTCCGCAAACATCCCTTTGTAAAGGGAAGTCCAAGGTATCTAGTCGGCAATGACCCTAGCTTACATGACAAAATCGTTGCAAGTCTCTCTCCCTGAGATTCGTGTTTACCAAAATAATAGAGTTTAGTCTTGTTTCAGTTGATTTTCAATCTTGAAACCCACTCAAACAGATGCCACACAAACAAGAGATTACTAACCTGTCTTTCTTTTGCTTCACAAAAGAAAAACGTGTCGTCCGCGTACTGGATTAGAGAAACTATAGCCTCTTCATTGGGTCCTACCCCAATTATTAGTCTATTCCGTACCGCTTCATTTAATAATCTCGCAAACCCTTCCGCCACCATTAGGAAAAGATAAGGGGATAGGGGGTCCCCCTGACGGAGTCCTCTTTTTATCTTAATCCACTTGGTTGGGACCCTATTGACCAATCCTGCTTCTTTGGCATTAGATGTACATTGTTCAATCCAATCGCACCACTTCTGGTCTGCCCCGAGCCAAGTTAGCACCTTTTTGAGAAACTCCCAACTCACTCTATCATAGACCTTTTCGAAATCAGCTTTGATACCAACTCTTTCATTCCCGATGTTAGGGCTCCAGTTTATGATCTCACTAGCAGTTGCAAATGGGTCAAGTATCGACCGACCTTTAAGGAATGCTGCCTGTGTTGGAGAGACCACATCATCCATTACACTTACTAATCTGTTGGCGAGCACTTTGGACAAAATCTTTTGCACTCCGTTGATAAGGCTGATAGGTCTGAAGTCCTTAGCCGAGACTGCCCTCTCTTTCTTAGGGATGAGGCAAATGTAGGCATAATCCATTGGTCCAGAATTAAGCTTCCCGTCAAAAAGATCCCGAAAGATGTTCATAAGGTCAAACTTAATGACCTCCCAAAATTTTTGGTAGAAGCGCAAATTAAATCCGTCTGGCCCTGGCGCCTTATCGCTACCTAACTGGAAGGTAGCTTTCCTAACCTCTTCCAAGGTGAAGGACGCAGTGAGATTAGCTGTGTTGTGTATGGATTTGCTGCTAAAGAGATAGCTCCAATCCCCGATCGTACGCGTAGCGATGGAGTTCGGGGCAAACACTTCTTTAAATTTGTTAAAAGAAATACTCTATTCTTCTTATCGTAATGAAATGAAATGAGTGTTTGCATTAGTCAATTGATATTCTAAAAGTGGAGTATAATGGTTTGATTAGTTTTATGCTCTTTAAATGAGCCTGGAGTATCATTTTTGTCGTGAGATCCAGAGCTGATCAGTAATTAGTTTTTTTGAAATTCTTTTCTAGGTTTATGGTAGCTATTAACAATATTGATTATGCAATTTTAATATGACATTTTTATCTTCCTTTAGCCCTGGTTAGTTCTCACACAAAGACTTTTTGCAGATCTGCAGTGTTTTTGTTTTCTCCAATTATTCTTGATATAATGATCTTGATACACCATCACTAGTACTTTGTGGTAATTGGGGAACATGTTTTTTTTATTTTTGACTTGCTCCAACCTATTTTCCTTGTCGTTTGGAGATTATTGGTGTTTGAACCAATGATTAAGTGCTGTGGTATGGGGTTGTGCTGAAAACTTACCGGCATGGTGCGTGCCAAGCCGTGCCGATGAGTGCCGGTCACAAAAAATGCATGTGTGCCGACAAATATTGGCATGAAATATTTATTTTCTGTAGCAATTTTTTTTTCTAATTGCTTATTATGTATCTTTATAAAATATTTTAAATTTTATTGAGAAAATTACTTGGTAATTTAAAGAAAAGAGGGTTTTTAGCTATGCCATTTGTATGAGGGTTGTATCGTGCCGGCATTTTGTTGGCACGATACGGCACGGTAGATGTGGCCCGTATCGATGGGTACTTAAATTCTTGGTTCGAACACATCACGAATATGTTAGTGTATGTAAAGTTTAGCTTTACTATAAGATTAACATTATTTGAGAAAGGAAACCAAAGTTCCTATACTTTATTTTCTGAAAATTTAGCGAGTATTTTATGCCTTTCCTTTGTAGAAATGCTTTAGTAGTTTGCAATTACTTTATATTTTAACAAGTGAATGTAGAATATGATGCTGATCTTTGGATAACTAATGTAGTTCCTTGTTAGTTTTACTACCATCTTCGTTCTCTATTCCTCTTTTTTAATAATGATCTTGCTTGGTTGAGTCAAGTTTTAAAATTTGTTACAAATAACAAAAGACATTCCTTTTCCTTCATCTTTTCTCTTTTTGCAAATTTAGAGAAACATATAGATCATCATGCTTCGTCATCACTTGTTGTGATTTATAAACAAAAGTTTAGCACAAAGTGTGCCCTGCATGTTACTTTCATATTACGTATCTAATTTGAGCATTTTCCTGCTTAGAGTTCCTTGTGACAATGTTATACTTATACATAATATCTTGTGCAAACGATGTGGATTTGTGTATATCATCTTTCTTGCCATTTATTTGTTAATATGGGCTATATCTGAATTTATTTCAAGTTCTGCAATCTCGTCGAGTGATTAGTTCAAGAATTCAGAGAGACCACACTGATAAAATGGTTTAACTATGCTTTTTCCTCATGTTTACCTTAGATCAACCAGCCAGTCTTTACTTTCAGTCTTAGGTTTAGTATTGGTCATTCTTTGTATCCTTTCTCTATGCATATTTTATATCCCTCCACTTCTATTGAACTCCTAAGGCGTGAATAAAAGAATGAGTTTGTTTCTGTGCATTTATATCATGTTGGATCATGGATGAGATGTGGTATCGGCATTCTGAACTAGTGGTGTCTCTTATGATGAAATGCCTACCTTTTGGGTTTAAGAAACATTTTGTTATCTTGAAGAAAGCCCCACTGTTTGGTATTATTGCTGTCGATAATTAGTTATTTTTTCACTTGATTTTGGTTGAGAAGATTTAGCTTATATGTTGTATATTATGACTTATCTGTTCTCTGTTATTTTCTTCCTTTCCACCTCTGTTAAATATATCAGTGAAATGTCTTCTCAATAATCATCTCAACAATACCTTTTTTATGGGTTGTGTGCAGGCAGTTAACAAGCTATCAAGTCTGAATTCGGTCTCTTTCTTTGGTGCAGGGAAGAGTTTTCCATCCATCCGTTCGGCTCCGTCACAGCTTCGGATTTCTTGTGCTGTATGTTTCAATAACATCTTGTGTTCCTTTCACTAGTTGTGCTTGTCTTAGTAACACTTCTTGAGCTCATTTTGCGGCTTTGTTACCATCAATGAAGTGGATTGGAGTCTTTTTTGAGTTGTATAAACAGCTCACCATGATTGAAACTCCCTTATTTCGGATTACGAACAACCGCATATTAGTGGGCCAACACGAGTAGACATTACGCGAATAACAATAAATGCGTAGAGATGCTTTTTGTATGATGGTAACAACTTTCGGGCCTGTTCTGATGCATGACCAACTTGTTCAACATACACTGTTTTGTTTACTTGAGAAAAATGTGGTAATCCGTTGATAGGGTGTGTGAAGAGTCATGCTACAACTCCATTCATACAGCCTCTGAAGTATATTTTTCTTTAATATGGTAAATCACCTCGCAGACAGAATGCACTATCTTAAAACCACCTTGTAGGTGTTTATTGGGCAATTTTGTCCCTTTTTTTGGGCTTTGTAGAAATAGAAAATGGCCATGGGCCATTGCTAATGTGCCTGGCCTACTTTGTGGCTATCCATTATTTCTTTGAGTCTTTTGAGTGCCAGTCGTGATCTTAGTATTTTATACTATTCACGTTCATTAGCCTGCACTAAAGCACTCCAAGGACCAGCAATAAGAGGCAAGCATTGAAGTTGCTACAAACACATAATGACCACTAAATATAATGTAGCTATATGTTTCTGGCCTACTATCTGAGCGTTCTGTTTTCTTAGTTGTCAGAACTAGCTGCTTCAACAATTTTGCTAATTCACAGATGATTGAGCTCATCTATTTGTCTCCCCTGTAAAAAAGAAAATGGTTCACAGTTAAGTGCCTTCTTGGTCTCTTGATAAAGTTGCATGCTAGTTGGACAGTGAGTGAGTCGTGGAACTTGAATCACAGAATCTCAGTTGCATTTGACTAACCCTACTTATTTCTTGGTTAATGCATGTCAAAGTGAACGCTAGAATACTCTTGCCCCACATTTCTTTAAGCTAGCTATATGTGCATTTTTAAGTAGCAAGACCGACAATATAGTGCACCTGCTTCAACAATGAGCATATTCATATTCTAGTTTCATTCAACAAAACAGGTTCTGAAACAAGGATTGAAAAATCTATTACATTGTAGCAATATACAAAAGATGTTGTTCTCATACTTAATCTGTTGATTTGAATGAAACTGATGGTAGTCTCATACTTAAATATACTCTTCCTGTAGTTCTTGGTGTGGCTTGTGTATGATTTGAGTCATCCTTTTCATTCAAATGTGCTGTGTGGTGATCTAATAGTGACAAGTGTATGTATCTCCTCCCTTTTATAGGCCAAAAAGGAGACGGTGGACAAGGTGTGTGAAATAGTGAAGAAGCAGTTAGCACTACCTGACGAGACTGCCGTAACTGGCGAATCAAAGTTTTCTGAACTTGGGGCTGATTCACTGGATACGGTAACTTTTCGAAGCATTTTTTTTATTATTTTTTTCACGGCAGATTCATTGAATCTCTGTAAGTTGCAAGACGATGCAAACCTGAAAAGAGTTTCAATTCAAGCAAATGGTTTTAAGCTCGAAATGTTTGGAAACACGGAGAATTCACTCTTCATTTAGGAGCATCTTTATAGTATGGGTGAAATTGATTAGTCAGTTAGGCATGGGTTTTGCATTATTTGGTTAAAACAACAATAGACGACCGAACTCTTGAGGCATTTCAAACAAGTTGGTTCCATTGATGCGCAACAACTTGTTCCCCTTTTTGGTTTTTGCTTTGGTTCTGTGAATCAAAGCTCCATAAATCTAAGAAAGCAAATTACTATATGTATTGCATGTGTTAGTAATGCTCCATTTTGGTCGTTTGTCTTAACATCATCCTTCTGCTTTCTGAGACGTCCTTCCGAGACGTCTGTGCTACTTTTCATTTACCGCGGTCGTACTGATGCTTCATATATCACATTTGTAGGTTGAGATTGTGATGGGTCTAGAGGAGGCATTCGAGATCAGCGTGGACGAAGGGAGCGCCCAGGAGATCGCAACAGTGCAGGACGCGGCCGATCTCATTGAGGATCTCATCGAGGCAAAGGCGTAGGTGAAGAGACAGCAACAATGCTCTGGAAAAACCAAAAGGCTTGTCTTTCAATCATCTTTATGTTTCACAATCTCGGAGTTTTTTTGTTGTTAAATGTCGAGACGTCTGGTTAATTATTATTACCCGATTTCACATCCCTTATTTTGAGTAGTTTTTATTCGATTTGAAATAATTATCAAAGATTCTTCTATAATTTGTTAGAATATCAAAGACATTAATTGGTGATGTTTTTTAGTATTGTCAAATTTGATTTGTTTGGTGTGTGAGATGTTTTGTTGTGCTAAAACTTTGGTTATTGTGACAAGGTTTTATTTTACTGGGCTCTGCTTAAAGGCCAATCTGGTACATCTATTATTTATAGGAAAAAATTATTTCACAAGTGAAAAGTCAAAACATAGGCTTTAAAATCGTTGCCATCTTTTATTTATTGGTTAATTGCATTTAGGTTCTTGAAAATATATCGAATAGTAAATATATTTTTATAAAATTTAATTTTTTATATTTATTTTTTTAAAAATCTAACGGTTTTTATATATATATATTTACTGTTTAGAAAAATTTAGTTAATTATAGGTTAAATGTTTCACTTTAGTTAGATAAAAAAAAGTAAATTTATTTTTTTTATTATTTTTATATTATAATTATGATTTTTAGAGAAATATATTTATAAGGACAAAATAGGTATTTCACTTATATTATGTTAAAATATAAATGGTAATAAATCATATGAATATTTATGAATAATTTGGATTTTTAAAGAAATAAATATGAAAAGTTAAAGTTTTTAGGAATATATTTGCTATTTGATATGCAGATATTAGTATGCAATTAATTTTTTATTTATTTATTTTTTAAAATATTAATTTTATATAATTTGATGTGCTGGGAGAAAAATATTTATACTTTTGTTGTTATAATTGGTTGGCTGATAATGCTTTTAGCTAATAGATGATAATTTGTTAAAAAAAAATTGAAAGCAAAAGAGTTGTTATAAAATTATTATTTTTTGTTGTCTTGTATAGATCTGGTCTTGGATGAAAGGATAGCAAGTCAGTGTTAACTCTTTTTTTTTTTTTTTTTTTTTTTTTTTTTTTTTTTTTTTTTTTTTTTTCCATTTTCATTTCTTGAACTTGTAATCTAAACAGATTTATTTTGCTATAAGGTTTTTTTATTTTTTATTATTTATTTATTTATTTATTTATTTTTACATGTATATTATTGTAAGAATTTTTTGTTGCCATTTAGTTCTTTACCATTTGCATTAGAAACTCGGTAAGAACAACGGTATTAAATTATTATGATTTATAAAGTATGGACTATGGAGTAGTCTAGCACATTTTTTATAAATTATTATTGGTAGAATATAAAATTTAATGAGTCTATAATTTATATAAAATATATGAAAAATATCATATATTTTATAAATAAATTGCATGTAGGTAAACTATAGTACTAGCCTATATAGATTAATAGTCTGCAAATTCACGAGCAGAATCATATAAAATAAATATACGTTGCATAAAAAAAAGTAAAAAAAAATATTTATTTAGAATAATATATAATATAAAATTATTCTAAAATTTTTATTTTAAAAGAAATATGTTTTGAGATCTTCACCTAATGCACTTTTTGAAATTGGGTTTTCATCTTTAAATTTTTAATTTTTATTTAATTTTTTTAGTTAACAAAATTAATTTTTAATTGTTATAAAATTTTTAATTTAATTAATAAAATCTACTTAATTGTAATTAAAGCAAAAAAAAATAGAGAATATTCATCCAAAAATATGAAGTTGTAATAATAACTTTTCAATAGTTTCAAACAAATATAATTGTAAGAATCACTCTTCCAAAAGTTACATACCGGAATTGGAGTACCGTTATGTAGCTCTACAGAAGAAACAAGTTACATACCGGAATTGGAGTACCGTTATGTAGCTCTACAGAAGAAACAAATAAGAGGGTGTGAAAATTATATAAGATTATTTTCAGTTGGTACAATCGTCGTAAAGAGTGTTCTACCCTAAGCTTACTAGCAGCATAATAAGAAAATAAGTGAGAGTAGATATAGAATAATAAATGCTAATAACAAATAAAGTCAATTACCATGCTAATAAGTGATATTAGATATAGAACAATAAATTCTAATAACAAAAAAAGTCAATTATCATTAAGGGTGTCAATGAGCCGAACACAAGCGAGCTAGGGTCGGCTCGTGTTCGGCTTGTTTAATAAACAAGCCGAATACGAACCGGCTCGTTTAAATATCGAGCTGAAAAATTTGGTTCATATTCGCTCGTTTATTAACGAGCCGAATACGAGCCGGCTCGCGAACAATAAGTTAGATTTTCATTATCACTATTAGACATATAGTTAAAAAAAAAAAATTTAAAAATTTAAATCTCAATTTAATAATTAAAATTTACAAAAAAATATTTTTTTTTTTATATTATGTTGGCCTAAAATCTAAATAGTAAAGTTTACATAGCATTATATATATATATATATATATATATATATATATATATATATATAAAATATGTATTCGAGCGGTTATCGAGCCGAACACGAGCGAGCTGATCTCAGCTCGTGTTCGGCTCGTTTATTAAACGAGCTGAAAAATTCGGCTCGTGTTCAGCTCGTTTACTAAACGAACGATTCAATCTCGAACTCATTTCGAGCCGAACACGAGCTGATTCGCGAGCTGAATTGCCACCCCTAATTATCATGCCTCTATGGTATCAACTGTGTTAACTATTATATCTACATGCATCAATTTACATGAATATAATCAACCGTCCCTAGTGCAAGTGGCAAAGGGCTTGGTGGTTGATACCCAGGACCCGAGTTCGAAGCCTTAGTTGCTTCACATTTCTGGCTAAGTTTATTTAAAAAATAAACGAAGCGGGTAGCATGCTACCTTTCTCTCAAAAAAAAATTTACATGAATATATCTACTCAACATCCACTCAACCTGACCAAACAAGGTCCATATTAGCTTGCGCTTTGCCTAGTTGGATATCGAATAATCACACATGAACCCACATCGACACTCAACAGCTAGTGCGAGGTGAACAATCGCATCCTTACTAGCTATACTCTGGAGGGCCACGGCTTGTTGGGAGCAATCCTAAAATGCTAAAGTGCTCGTTGAGCTCATTTTGGCTCTTACAAGCTATACTCACATATCTATACTCATTATGTCATATTGGAGCACAAATAAAGATTTCCTAGCTACATTAGCATTTTGTCGTATCATGAATCAAGCTCCGTGTGTCATCTTGCCTAGTCCAGTTGATGTCTCACTACAATATCATACTCATTAGGTATGTTTTATTCAAGAAATATAAATAATAACATTTACAAGACATGCATGTATAAAAAATCTAACTCTAATAGCTAGGTTTTCTATCTATATTCAAGGATCATCATTTAACAAGAAATCTTTACTTTGATTAGGTTCATCTCATACAATATAGGATAGAAAAACCATTAGAAACAAAAAGAAGAAGACATAAAAGGAGATCACCCATTTTGGAGACTTAAACCCACCAATTTTTCACGGAGGAGGTCGTAACGTCAATCGAAAATGTTAAGTTCACCAAACAACCCTACAAGAGAATTAATTTCTAACCCATCAATACTATCTAAAAATCTCCAAACAGAAAACTCTCAAATATATTCTACTAAAATCCTCCAAAACCACCAAATCATACTATTTAAAGTGTAGGGAAACAAAAACTCACTTATTCCAAGCTCTACTTTCTAGATCAAGTACCTTAATTGGACCTAGAATTGGGCTCTTCAAGAATGGTTCCTCTGCTTCTCTTGCTTCAACTCCAAACTTGATTAAGGTAGAGCATTCCAAAGAGAGAGGAGAGTGAAGTTGAAGGCTTGGAAGAGATCAAATGGTGGAGAGGGAGAAGAAAATGAAGGTGGATGAGAGGGAGAGAGTTCTATTGTGTTCAAGAGAAAATTAGGGAGAGAGAGTGTGGGAGTGTTTTTTATAGACCCAACAAAAGCCTCTTCTCAATATAGCCTACGTATAGGCAAGTACCGGTATTCGAATTGGAGTACCCGTACTCCCTCACTTTGTACCAATGCACTCCCATAGTTCCACAAAATTCTGAGAGTTCCAACAGTGTAAATAGCTTAAGATGTACCGATACTTCCTCTCAAGTATCGGTACACAGCAGCCAGTACTAGTACACTACCTGATTTTCATAAAACCCAAACATTTTGCAGCAGGAATTTCGATTGAGTACCGGTACCTAGGGTTTTAGTATCAATACTGAAATGAAAATTGGCCCAAACAGCAGATTAGTTTAGAAATTTCATTTTTCGCACTATTTTTGCACCAAAACAGTTCCTATGTATCTTAAACTCTCCCAAAACCTCTCAAGTGGAACCATAGGCCATTTTACACTAGACTTTACAATTTGCAAAGTTTAGTATACTACAGGTATGTGCAACCCAATTTGCGTATGACATACTGGTAGTTAAATTGAGTACCGATACACAACAGTATTATTTTTCAGATACTTTATTGAGCACCGGAACTCGACTTTAGGTATTGGTACTAAATGTGTAGAATTGTTATGTGAGTTCTAATCAAACTCTCGAGTATTCCAAAATTATAAATATATATCTAGGGTTTCTCAAATGTGGGAATTAAGCTAGAATCTATTAGATAGCAACCTTAAAGGCTTAGGTTTCAATCTAAACCCTACCAAAATCCCTCATTCGATTCAATTCAAGTTGTTCTAAATTCATCATATATACAAATTGATCTGACCATCACTTAGAAACCTGTTTCTGTTGGATTATGTAAAATCATGTTTCGAGTCGATATCACGATATTCAACTCCGCGACGGATTGAATATGTTGGATTTGATCATAATTTGATCAATCTTGTTCCTATAAATTAGGGATGATTTAGGAATATTTTAAAGAGGATTCTTAAAAGAATATCAATGACGACTAGAAGTGATTTGGAAACTCGTATGGACGGTGGAGATCGTTTCCTATTAGAATTAGGTTTTTAGAGTTATATTAACTATTGTGATTTATCTTTTATTTTTAGAACTTCATTGAAAAAATCTAATTAAGAGGAAAAACGTGGAGAGCCTCCGTGAGAGAGTTTCTTGTAATCTAATTTTACTTCTTGTACTTTTGTGTCGTGGATTAATCGAAGAATGCATTGAGGTGGTCTTGCCCGTGGACGTAGGTCGACACATTGTTGGCCGAACCACGTAAATCTTGTGTCCTTATATTCTCTTATTCGTTTTATTTGTTTAGTTATTCTCGTGCTTATTTTCTACGATCGTTCTCGTTTACTTTCATCTACGAAAGATCATGTTTCTGCTGCGCTCATGTGCTGTGTGGATGAGGTGTGCTCGGTAATCCCACGGCCGATTTCCCCTTCAATTGGTATCGGAGCGTTTGGTTCTTCATAGTTCGTTGACGGTGAAACGATGGTGGGGAAAGTTTCAGTGACAAAGTATGATATTTCTCGATTTGATAGAGCGAACTTTGCGTTGTGGAAACTGAAGATGCAAGCAGTTTTGATTAAAGATGCTTGTGAGATCGCCCTGTAAGGAAAGGAGAATAAGCCGGAAGGGATGATGGATAAACAATTTGAAGAGAAAGACAAGATGGCTTTGGCAAACCTATATTTGGCACTGGATGATTCCGTGCTATTCAATGTGGAGACCGAGACTACCGCAAAAGAAATTTGTGATAAATTAAAAAATTTCTATGAAGGAAAGTCATTGGTGAACAAAATCTTCTTAAGACGACAATTGTACAATCTAAAGATGAAGGACGGGGCACCGGTACAAGAACATCTAAGCACATTCAACTCTATCGTGAGCAAACTCGCTGCCCTAGACGTGAGAGTCGATGATGAAGAAAAGGCAAGTATTTTACTTTACTCGATGCCGAAAATTTGGAATAATTTGATTATGAACTTGAGCCATGTTGAAACCCTTAAGATGGAGTCAGTTGTTTCATCATTACTTACCGAGGAGATGAGGCAAAAGTCTAGCCAAGGAAGTTCTTTGGGGGAGGCTATGATAGCACGGAAAAGACCTTTCGAGAGGGAGCATGGTGATCGAGGAAAGTTGAGATCAAAATCCAAGGGCAAAAAGAAAGTAAAGTGCTGGAATTGTGAAAAGTTGGGGTACGTGAAGAAAGATTGTTGGGTTAAAAGAGTTGATGGTAAATCCGATTCAAATAATTTTCAAGGTAATATAGCTGAAGCGGATGCTAAGTCGACTAGTTCGGAGGACGGAGATGCATTAGTCGATTGGATAGATCCGAGCTTATTTATCATTGGATCTTGGATTCGGGGGCGTCGTTCCACATGACTCCCTATAGGGAGTGGTTTCATTCTTATAAGTCACGAGATGGTGGAGTTATCTATTTAGGTGACAACACGGCATGTCCGGTGGTTGGAGTGGGAGACGTTCGAATTAAGATGTTTGATGGTGTTATTCGGACGGTTTCTAATGTTCGACATGTTCCTGCACTTCAGAAAAGTCTTCTATCACTTGGAAAATTTTGCAAACAAGGGTTTAAATTCATCGGCGAGAAAGATCACTTGAAGGTATGTCAAGATTGCTGTTGATGAAAGAAGAGCAAAGAGGTGGTCTTTATAGATTAGTGGGCGAGACTCAAGTGGGAGAAGCAGTTGTTGCAAGCACAAAGGTGGAGTCTTCAACAGTGTGGCATCGACGTTTAGGACACATGAACGAGCGTGGATTGCAGGTATTATCCAACCGTAAACTTCTTTCAGGTTACAAGTTCGCGCCATTAGATTTTTGTGAAGATTGCATCTACGGAAAGCAACGAAGGTTGTCTTTTTCTCTATCACATCAAAGAAATAAGAAGCATCTCGAGTTGATTTATTCGGATACTTGGGAGTCGCCCGATACTTCATTGGGTGGATGTTCTTACTTCGTTTCATTCATTGATGATTACTCTCGAAAGGTTTGGGTGTATATTCTAAAACGAAAGTCCGATGTGTTTGAGACTTTTAAGAAGTTCAAAACTCTTGTGGAGAATGAAAAGGATTTAAAAATTAAGTACCTACGTTCTGATAATGGAGGGAAGTATTGTTCAAGAGAATTTGAAATGAGCATGGAATTAAGCGGCATCTCATGGTACCCGGTACACCGCAACAAAACGGTGCAGCGGAGAGGTTAAATAGAACACTCATGGAGAGGGCCCGGAGCATGTTGAGTACCTCAAAACTCGACAAGAGATTTTGGGGGGGAAGCCGTGAGCACGGCTTGTTATTTGATTAATCGAGCGCCGACAAAATCACTTTGTTTGGAAATTCGTGAAGAAGTTTGGAGCGGCAAGTTCGTTGATTACTCCTATCTTCGTGTCTTTGGATGTGATGCTTACGCGTGGATACCGAAGGAGAAAAGGTCAAAATTGGATAAGAACTCTCGGTGGTATATATTTCTTGGCTATGCGAAAGGTGTTAAGGGGTATCGATTGTGGGACCCTACTACTCACAAAATAGTCGTAAGTCGTGACGTTGTCTTCAATGAAGGGTCCTTTCAAGGCACCAAGGAAAAGCAAGATGATGATGCTATGATTCTAATTGAGCTCTTTGTAGTGCACGATGAGGTGCAAGTTGAGGAAGCACAGTAGGATGATGAAGTGGTTGATGATGAACTAGACTTGGAATCTCCGCAATCATCCGAAGATACAAATTCACCGGTAGAGTCGCCAGCGGATTCCAGGTGTCCTAGGAGGGTCATTAGACCTCCTGCAAGGTATAATGACTATATCACTTCATTTTTTTCTTCTGCTAACCATGCTAGTGCATATGTTGTTTTGGCGGAGGAAGATGAACCGACTTCGTATAAGGAGGCTTGTGAGTCGACCGATGCTGGAAAGTGGTAATGCGCGATGGAGGAGGAGATGGAGTCAATTCGGAAGAACAAGACTTGGGAATTTGTTGATTTGCCGAAGGAAAGGAACGCGATTGGATGTCGGTGGGTGTTTAAGATGAAGAAGGATACAGATGGAAATGTGGAGAGGTTCAAGGCAAGATTGGTGGTGAAGGGATATGCTCAGAAGCCGAAAATCGATTTCGATGAGATCTTCTTACCGGTGGTTCGTCTTACCACTATTCAGGTTGTTTTGGCAATCGCAGCGGTCATGGATCTGGAGCTTGAGCAGATAGATGTAAAAACAACATTCTTGCATGGTGACCTAGAGGAGGAGATATATATGTCGCAACTGGAAGGCTTTGTCAAAAAAGGCAAGGAATATTTGGTTTGTTGGTTGAATAAATCATTGTACGGCTTGAAACTGGCGCCAAGGTGTTGGTACAAGCGATTTGATTCCTTCATTATGAGTTTGGGTTTTGATAGGCTTCAAGCGGATCATTGAGCATATTTCTGCGATTATAATGACGGGAGCTTTTGTATTTTGTTATTATATGTCGACGACATGGTGGTCGCCGAAAATAACAAGGGCCATATATCTATCTTGAAGACTCAGTTAGCCGGTGAGTTCGATATGAAGGACTTAGGAACCGTGAATCAAATACTCGGGATGAAGGTACTACGGGAGAGAAAGAATAGAAAAGTTTGGCTTTCACAGAAAAGTTATGTGGAGAAGATTCTGCGGTGCTTCAGCTTGCAGAATGCAAACCCAGTTTTTACCCCGTTTTCTATTCATTTAAAATTGTCGGCCGAGCAATCACCGGGTACGAACGCAGAAAAGGCCGACATGGCTCAGGTACCATATTCATCGGCAGTAGGGAGCCTTATGTTTGTCATGGTGTGCACGAGACCAGACATTGCTCAAGTAGTGGGAGCAGTGAGTCAGTATATGGCGAATCCAGGTTGTGAACATTGGAATGCAGTGAAGTGGATTCTCAGATATTTGAGAGACACTGTGGATTTCTCACTCTTTTAGGGTTCTGCAGGTTTGGAGTGCGTCGGATATGTGGATGCAGATTTTGCAGGAGATAAAGACAAGAAAAAGTCTACCACGGGTTATGTTTTCTCCATGAGCGGTGGTGCTATTAGCTGGGAGTCGAAACTTCAGTCGGTAGTCGCTTTGTCAACGACGGAGGCGGAGTATATAGCAGTGACATATGCTTGTAAGGAGGCTATTTGGCTAAAAAGACTTTTAGGAGAATTGAAAGTAAAGCAAGATTTGGTGGGACTGAATTGTGATAGTTAAAGTGCAATAGACTTGGCGAAGAATCCGGCGTTTCACTCTTGGACGAAACACATTGATATTCGTTATCACTCGTGAGAGATGTGGTGGATGAAGGTTTTATCTCATTGTTGAAAATTCACACAAATGCGTATCCAGCGGATATTTTAACGAAGCCGGTGACTCGAGAGAAGTTCAATTGGAGCATGACTTCTCTCGGTCTTGGAGCTATATGAGGAGAGTGAAAATTTGGTAAGATCTTCAATTTTGTATTTTATGGAATTCGGCACATGTTTTTAAGTGGGAGAATTGTTGGATTATGTAAAACCATGTTTCGAGTCGATATCACGATATTCAACTCCGCGACGGATTGAATATGTTGGATTTGATCCTAATTTGATCCAATCTTGTTCCTAAAAATTAGGGATAATTTAGAAATATTTTAAAGAGGATTCTTAAGAGGATATCGATGACGACTAGAAGTGATTTGGAAACTCGGATGGACGGTGGTGATCGTTTTCTATTAGAATTAGGTTTTTAGAGTTATATTAACTCTTGTGATTCATCTTTTATTTTTTAAAGCTTCATTGAAAAAACCTAATTAAGAGGAAAAACGTGGAGAGTCTCCGTGAGAGAGTTTCTTGTAATCCAATTTTACTCCTTATACTTTTGTGTCGTGGATTAATCGAATAATGCATTGAGGTGGTCTTGCCCGTAGACGTAGGTCGACACATTATTGGCCGAATCACGTAAATCTTGTGTGCTTATATTCTCTTATTCGTTTTATTTGTTTAGTTATTCTCGTGCTTGTTTTCTACGATCGTTCTTGTTTACTTTCATCTACGAAAGATCCTGTTTTCGCTGCGCTTGTGTGCTATGTGGATGATGTGTGCTCGGTAATCCCACGACTGGTTTTCCCTTCAGTTTCTTGGTTCTTTCATAATATTGTAAGCTAAGAATCACTGTAAAAATATCTTCTCTTTGCTGTGCTGGAGTGTTCGTTGAGGATTCGGCGTGGGCGTCTTGGATTTGGCATGTTAAAGGCGTTTCGAGAATTTAGGACGATGATGCTCGTTGATTTGAGTGGCGTTTGTGGATTCAAATTTGGGTGTGTACTAGCCGGTGAAATTGTGAGATCTTCGAAGATAAAAGAGAGGTCTAAGTGCATGGCGTCAATAGTCGCCTTGTAATCTCCTGTATTTTAGTAGATTGTTATTTCTAATTTGGTTCCTGTTTGAAGTGTTACATCAAGTTTTATTTTTTTGATCTATATACTTTTTACCCCTCTCTAGGGGTTAACATAACCTACTAGGTTCTTAGGATTTCATAATTTACAATGGTATCGGAGCCAAAACAAGTTCTAACTTTAATATAGGTGAATGTGGCAATATTAGTAGCCTCTACTATTTGTGGTTTATAAATTTTATAAATTTAATATCTTATTTAATGACAAATCTTAACAGCGAGATAAAAATAAAACTAAGAAGTAACAAAGTGAAACACTTCAAACCACTGAACTGAAAATGCACTAAACCACATAGGGACAAATTGGATTTTTTTTTCTTTGATTTTACTTCTATTAGTAATTTTAAAATTTTAGTTAGAATCGAATGTCAACGAGAGATGCAAGTGACCTCTTTTTTTTTTTTATAAAAATAACTTTTAATCATACACTTCTCTCGTAAGCATTTGTTTTGATACTAATAAATTATTCAAATTGCTAACGAACATAGGTAACTCAAATATTTAGTAAGTAGACAGTGTAAATTAAATTTTAAAAAAAAGTTTAGGGAACCAGTTTCAAAATAAGTTTAAGTTCAGTCCCTACATGATATAAACTGTTGGTTTTCTAATCAGGTTTCGGGTCGCCTATAATGGGCAAATCCGACCTGACCCATTAAGTGATGGTTTCTATAATTCAGTTGAGAAACCACCACTACTGTGAGGACCCGAATCCCCACTTAAGGGTTTATTGATGGATTAGTGGCTTCTGAGAGTGTGTGTGCGCGTGTCGGGCCCAAGAATTGGATTTCTAGAGTAAATGGAGCAAGATTGCTTATCAGGAGGCTCATATTGGGTGATTGAGATTTCTGCGCGCGTATTGGAACCAAGAAATTGACCCGGCACGAAAAATAGATTAAGTTTACTTTTTTGAGAATTTTTGACAAATTTTAGAAGTGGAATTTGGCCGAACGGACATCAGATTTGGATTCAGTGCGCGAAAACGAGCGGAATGGACTATTTACTTGAATTTTTCGGAGCCCGGATGCGAAAACACCGATTTCGAGGTAGCTTGTACTGTTCCGGTAGCGGGAGAGGCGCCAGCGGCGGCGAGCAGCGGCGGAGCGCGGCGGTGTGAGCTCGGGCAGGCGGCGGAGCGGCGCGGGCAGGCGCGCGGAGGCGTGCACCGTAGGGAAGGGGCACGTGGCACCTCATGAGTGGCGGGCGCAGCAGGCGCGGTCCACGGGAATGTCGCGGGTGCATGGTGGACCAGGGAAGGTGTCACGCCCCGGAACCCGGGCTCGTCAACAGATCCGCCGTGCACACGGGATTTCCCGCGTACACGAAGCGCTGGTAACCTGCTCCGATATAATATGAACAGTAAAAGAGCATAATATCGAGCTGAATAGAAGAACCACATAGTATTTCAGACTGGAAATACAAATACAACTGTAATAAGTACAATAATCTCCCAGCTCACCAAAATAGTACATCTAGCTGGCGGAAGCCAGACCCAAAATAAAAGGAGAATATCACAGTCTGAATGGAGGGTGCATTATCTGTCTAATAGCTCTCAGCCTCACAGGAGATCTATCTATTCAGCGATCCCCTTACCTTTATCAGCTGCCGATGGCCTAGCAGCTCCCGCAGACGACTCTGCAAAAGAAAGGGGGAGAAAGGGACAGAAAAATAACAATGGGGGTGAGAACTACCAGATAAACCAGTAGCCTCCCCTAGTGGGTAAAACCTCAACTCTGACGCACCCACTAGGACTACTAGAGGCAACAGGAAAGAACAGTTGTAAGCTATAAAGACTGCTGATAAAAAGGAAACTACCACCACCATGCCTCTAAATGCCAAGAAAATGTATGAATCAGTGTATAAATGCCTGTCTGAATGAACTCAATCTAGTGTCACTAGCAAAACTGGTACTTCCTGCTGTGCCTTGCCAAATCGGGTATAACGCCGATGGGGATAGTATTTGCCAAATCGGGTATGCCGATAGGGGATAATGTTGGCCAAATCGGGGGTGCCGATAGGGGATAATGTTGTAACACACTCCGGAGTGGCACTCGAGGGGAGCGACCCACACGAGTAAAGTATCTCAGTAATAAGTATCAGAGGTGTCATAAATCAGCAGGACTGGATCATGACTATGATCAAAGTGGGAAACCATCCACTAGGAAAACCAATCCCCAACTGATGCAATAAACCAGACTCAACCCCAATCTGATGCAAGGATAATCATCTGGTCGACCGCCTACTGTCCGCGGTCACCGCAATACCCCACAAGTCCACAATCTAGCACAACCTTGGCTACACTATCCCAAACCCCTGCTCACACTTGAGCAACAACATCTGAATGCAAAGGACAACAATAAAACATGTTCAAATCCCAATATGATAGTGTAGCAATGAATAGTGGCCTTACCTGATGTCCGGGCATGCATGCAACTGTCTTTATTTTTAAAAGTTGTAAAATAGTGTCAAAGGTTTAAAACAATTGATTTACTGAATAAAAGTCATTTGCATGCGAGATCATAGCCTTTGTCTCAATCACAGTGTCCCAATATAAGTCATCATATCATTTGTGGGGTTATATTAATTTTAGGGGAGTTTATCCCAGCGGTCCTTGTCATTTGTCATATTAATTTGTCCCAATGGTTCTCATTAATTGTCCTGTTAGTTGTCCTGTTAGTAGTCCTGTTAGTAGTCCTGTTAGTAGTCCTGTTAGTTGTCCCAAGGTTCTCATCAATTATCATGTTACTTTGTCCCAATTGTTCTCATTAATTGTCATATTTTAGGGGATTTCTAGTAATCCCAGTGAGCTTGTCAAAAATGAGGTAAGCAACAACCGCCCACCTCGAACAGCTCAAACAACACCCCAGGTAGTCTCCTGGTTGTCCACAGTCCTCAAATCCTGCAAATCAACGCTCCCGGTATAAATACAAATCCCAAAAAGTACAATATTTGCTGTTTTTCAGACAGCACGGGAAAAGAGGAATTTTTCACCTCTAAAATGAGCTCCTAAAATCCCAGAAAAATCACGGTTGCGTTCCTCGCGAAGAGTAGATCAAAATCGACTCTTTAAACGCCTCGATCTGACGCTCCTACGTCAAGATAAAAATCGGAGAAGTCGGTGCTGTCCAAAAATTACCACAGCAAAAAGGGGGGTCAAAGAGGACCTAAAAACTGTGCCAAAAGTACGAAATGGAGCAAAATGATCAACACGGAAATCGAAGCCCTACCTCTTACGGTCGCGCTGTCGCAAAAATCGTCCAAAAATTCCACCTGGTTAGCCCGCAGTGAATTTTCGACGGAACTGCGACGGGAAATGGGCCTAAAAGAAAATCGTCGCAGTGCGCCGCGTCGCAGATATCTCACTATCTGTAACTCCTAAATTCCTGAGATTGTAGAGAGAGAAAGAAGAGAGAGAGAGGAACAACTTTTGTATTGGCACTTTTCCTGATTCTCTCTCTAAGGCTCGCAAAACGAGGTGCAAAGAGAGGGGGTGGGGAATCTCTTATATAATGGGCCAAAAGGGAATATTCCCACACGGGATCGGATCCGAACACGAAACACCAAACGGGCCAACCAAAACGCGCCACGTGTTGCCCAAACAGGAAACAGCCGGTGCAAGGGCCACTGGGAGGCTGCCACGTGTCCCACGTGGTGCACATGGCCGGTCCGCGCTCCGGGTCTTCCGGATCCTGTCGGCCAACGGGGTGCCGCCACGTGTCATCCATCCAGACGCTTCTAGAAGCCGGCCAGCCAATGGGGAAGCGCCACGTGGCAAGGAAAATGTTCGGTGCTCCCGGTGCACGCCAGGCCCATGGACCGCGCACCCGAGCCCTGCCCGCGCCTGCCCGCGCCTGCCCGCGCTGCGCGCCTCCGCGCTCCGCCGCTGCGCCGCTGCCCGCCGCCGTGCGCCGCCGCCCGCCGCCGCTCGCCGGCGGCCGCCGCCGGCCGGAACAGTAATTCCGGCCGGCCGGAACAGTGTTCCGGTGAACAGTATTTTTGCCGAAAAATAAAGTGAATATACCATTTTGACCGTTTTCGCGCGCTGAGTCCGAATACGCCGTCCGTTTCGCCAAATTCTCATCCGAAATTTTGTAAAAAGCTCCCGGAAAATCCCATTTGCTCCGATTTTCGCGCAGAGTCAATTTTAAATATCCAATTTCGTTTCTACAAGCTCCGATGCACTGTACAAGCTCCCCGCAGTCACTGTTTAATGTTGCACAGTTCCTGCGGGAGTCCGGATCATCACATCCTCCCCCACTAAAAAGAGTTTCGTCCTCGAAACGAGACTCAACAACAATCCTCAGTCCGATGTCTCGAATAAGTAGGGGTGAGCATTCCTCATCTCCGACTCGAGCTCCCATGTAGCCTCGCGCTCGTCATGATTGCTCCATTGGATTTTTACATAGGGAATGGCCCGATTGCGCAATTCTTTCACCTCTCGATCCAGAATTCGCAGTGGGCGCTCCTCATACCTCAAATCCTCGCTGATCTCCAGCGGTGTGAAGTCGATGACGTGCGATGGGTCGAAGACATACTTCCTCAAAGTAGAGACATGAAATACATCATGGACACCAGCAAGCCTCGGAGGAAGTGCAAGTCGGTAGGCAACTGGCCCGATACGCTCCAATACCTCAAAGGGTCCAATATATCGGGGGCTAAGTTTTCCACGAATGCCGAATCTCCTGATTCCTTTGGACGGCGAGACTTTCAGGAATACATGATCACCAACCTGAAACTCTAAGTCTCGTCGCCGAACATCGGCATAACTCCTTTGTCGGCTCTGGGCGGTCTGAAGATGCTGTCGAATCACTCGGACCTTCTCTTCTGCCTCTATCAAGACATCTGGTCCCAAGGTCCGCCTCTCGCCCACGTCACTCCAATAAAGCGGTGATCGACACTTGCGTCCATACAATGCTTCAAACGGAGCCATCTGAATGCTCGCTTGAAAGCTATTGTTGTACGCGAACTCAGCCAAGGATAAGTGTCGAATCCACCCTCCGCCGAAATCCAGGACGCAAGCCCTCAACATGTCCTCCAGGATTTGTATCGTCCGCTCAGACTGCCCATCAGTCTGCGGATGAAAAGCTGTACTGAACCTGAGTTGAGTCCCCAAGGCTGTCTGCAAACTCCTCCAGAAATGCGAAACAAACCTCGGGTCTCTATCTGATACAATGGAGGCGGGTACTCCATGTAATCTCACTATCTCATCCAGATATAACTGGGCTAGCCGGTCAAGTGGCCACGTAGTCTGCATGGGCAGAAAGTGCGCCGACTTGGTAAGTCGATCCACGACTACCCAGATAGCGTCTGCTCCTCCTTGTGCCCTAGGAAGTCCGACCACGAAATCCATCGTAATGTGGTCCCATTTCCACTGGGGAATTGGGAGACTCTGTAACTTGCCAGCTGGCACTCGATGCTCAGCTTTCACCTGCTGACAAGTTAAACACTGAGCCACAAATCTCCCGATATCCCTTTTCATGCCTTTCCACCAGAAGTGTGCCTTGAGGTCTTTATACATCTTAGTCCCACCAGGATGTAGGGTATAAGGTGTATAATGGGCCTCTCGCAATATCTGCTCTCGGATCTCCGCATCCGCTGGCACACATGCTCGGTTCCTGTACCTCAGTACTCCCGAGGCATCCACCGTAAAGTCCCCAGACTGATTACTCGGAATTTGATCTTTAATCCTGGTCAAGTGGGGGTCCTCACTCTGTTTCTCCCTGATCCTGTCCAGCAGAGTGGGCTGCACGACTAAAGATGTCAGTCTAGCAGAGACCCCAGGGGACACAACCTCTATCTCGAGCCGTCTCATCTCCTCTAATAGCGGTGCCTGGTCTGTGATCAACATAGACAAACTTTGCACCGCTCTCCTACTCAAGGCGTCAGCGACCACATTAGCTTTGCCTGGGTGGTAGAGGATATCTACATCATAATCTTTTAATAGCTCTAACCACCTACGCTGCCTTAAATTTAGCTCCTTTTGCGTGAACAGGTATTTTAGGCTCTTGTGGTCGGTGTAGATCTCACAGTGTTCTCCATATAGGTAATGACGCCAAAGTTTTAGTGCAAACACTACAGCAGCGAGTTCTAAGTCATGGGTAGGGTAATTCTTCTCGTAATCTTTGAGTTGCCTTGATGCATAGGCAATTACCTTCCCTTCTTGCATCAACACACAACCAAGTCCGCTGTGTGATGCATCGCTGTAGATCACATATCCTTTCCCCATAACAGGGAGGGAAAGGATAGGAGCGGTCATCAGTCTATTCTTTAGCTCCTCAAAGCTCCTTTGACAGTCCTCACTCCAGATAAACTTTACTTCTTTACGCGTCAAGCGAGTGAGGGGTGTGGAGAGCTTCGCAAAGCCTTCCACAAACCGACGATAATACCCAGCTAAACCCATAAAGCTACGCACCTCAGAAACCGTCGTCGGTCGGGGCCAATCACGGACTGCCTCAATCTTTGCCGGGTCCACTGCCACTCCTGCGGCAGAAATCACATGGCCCAAGAAGACTACCTCCCGAAGCCAAAACTCGCATTTTGCCAGTTTGGCATACAACTTCTTCTCTCGCAGAAGTTGCAGCACGATCCTTAAGTGCTCCTCATGCTCCGCATCACTTCGGGAGTAGACCAGGATATCATCAATGAACACTACCACGAATCGGTCTAAGTATGGTCGGAAGATCCGGTTCATTAAATCCATGAATGCGGCAGGGGCATTAGTTAGCCCAAAAGGCATAACTGTAAATTCATAATGCCCGTACCGTGATCTAAATGCCGTTTTCGGAATATCCTCGGCCTTCACCTTCAACTGGTGGTAACCGGACTGCAGATCTATCTTAGAGAAGACACAAGACCCTTGCAGCTGATCAAAGAGATCATCAATGCGCGGCAAAGGGTACTTGTTCTTGATGGTCACTTTATTTAATTCCCTATAGTCCACACATAGTCTAAGTGACCCATCTTTCTTCTTCACGAATAGCACCGGTGCTCCCCAAGGCGACACACTCGGCCTGATAAAGCCCTTATCCATTAAATCCTGGAGTTGCGCCTTAAGCTCTCGCAACTCAGCCGGTGCCATTCGGTAGGGAGCCTTAGAGATTGGCGCAGTTCCTGGAACCACGTCAATCACGAACTCAATCTCCCTATCTGGCGGCATACTAGTCAGCTCAGGTGGAAAAACATCCGGAAACTCGCGGACAATAGGGATATCCCCGAGTTCCGGCGCCGCCGTAGGCCCCTCAACAACACTAGCCAAAAAGGCTACACATCCACGATGGATCATCTGCCTCGCTCGGGAAGTCGAAATCATAGAGGCAAAGAAAGCACTCTGACATCCCCGGAATACTAACATCTCCTGGCCTGGCTCTCTAAAAGTGACCGTCCTCGCGGCACAGTCAATAGTTGCGAAATACCGAGCCAGCCAGTCCATCCCGAGGACCACATCGAAGTCCTTCAGCTGTCTCAAGACCAACAGGTCTGCTGGCATAATCCAGGACTCGATTTGCATCGGGCAGGACCAACAACACTCCTCCACGTGCAAGGTGTGATCGGGAATCTGAACCTCTCGTGCACGTGGTAAAGGTCCTACCTCTATCCCATGTAATGATGCAAATGATTTATTAATAAAAGAATGCGATGCTCCAGTATCAAATAATGTACGAGTCCTAATGCCAGAAAGTAAGGTGATACCTGCCACCACATGATCTGCGGCTGGAGAGTCCTCTACCTGCGCAGCATACACTCGCCCACTCTGAGCTGGAGGGCGATACTCCGTGGGATAGGAAGAAGATGGCCTGCTTGCTGGAGCATATGGTCGCTGAGCTGTCGACCACTGCTGAGACGAAGAAGGAGCAGATGCTGAAGAAGGAGCCGTCGATGGTGCATATGGGCAGGCAGCTCGGAGGTGGCCAGACTGTCCACATCGATAACAGCGGCCAAACCTCAGATCACAAGTATCAGAGTTATGCTGTCCCTGACAGAAAATGCACCTAACCGTAGCCTGGGGCTGCCTCGCCTGCTGCCTCTGTCGCGGAGGCCCTTGCTGCCGCGACTGCGATCTCTGTTGATGCGAATGCTGTTGCTGCTGATGTTGCGGTGGCCTCTGGGATCCACCAGGCCCTCGCCGCTCAGAACGTCCGCGGCCGGAAAACTGAGGCCGTGGCGGTCGCGGCGGCCTCCACGAACTGGCCTGCCCCCGTCGTCCTGCGCTGGTCGCTTCCTGTCAGCGCCTTGAGCGACCAGGCCCCCACGTCTGGCGACGACGTGGTCTCCCCTCTCAACCCACTGGGCATGCTCTGCTGCCTCCTCCAAGGTCTGTAGTCTCTGAGCATGCACCAGAGTATAGATCTCTGGGCGCAAGCCCGACTCAAAGAGCTCTACCTGGTGGGGTCCGTCCCTGGCGACATAAGGTACGCAGTTGAGTAACCGCTTGAACTCCTGAAAATAGTCCAATGCTGTCCGGTTGTCTTGCTGGAGATTCTTCAAATCATCTTCCAGCTTTTTCTTCATACTCGTGGAGAAGTACGTATCTAAAATCATCTTCTTGAACTCAGACCAGGGTAGCTGTCGAGTGTTTGAAATTCCAGGGGCTCCACCCGACGCCACCATGCATCAGCATCCCCGTCTAAGCAGTGTACAGCCATATGTACCCTGTACTTCGGGTCAATGAAGAAGTCCCGAAATAACTTCTCCATCGAAGAAAGCCAAGTCCCGATCTCCCAAGGCTGAGTATTTTGCCCTGAAAACCTGGGCGGTCCCCGCTTACAGAATTGAGTAAGTTTGTCAGAAAACTCCTGCTCCTCTGCAGGAGTCAATGGCCGGATTGCTCCCTGAGCAACAGGGGATGCCAGGGTCACTGGTACAACTGGGGGATTCACGGCAGGAGAAGAAGGTACGGGAGAATTCTCCGAGGGTGCTACAACAGGCTGCGCCCTCTGTTCTAACATCTGCGTCAGCCGGCTCATGGCCTCCTCCTGGCGCCGAACAGCTTCAGATATCTGGGCCATCTGAGCCTGCAGCTCTTGCACCTCACTCTGCTGGCCCTGCTCGGACTCCTCCTGATCAGGTTCAGGGGAATCAGGTTGAGAACGCGTCAACATTCTACGTCGCGGAGGCATCCTACCACAAGAAACCATACTCAGTATCATCACCCCACACGACCCATCTTAGCGAAAGTCAAAGACATTCTCCTATTTCTGTGTCTTTATGTTGTCTGCAGCCAACATAACTGTACACCAGAAATTTGGATATGTCGGACTCTCTTCTATCACTGGAAGAGTCAAGCAATAAATCAGCGACTTTCGCGAAATGTCACGTCTCTCATACCCTATTATCCTAGGGTCTGCCAAAAGCCTAGGGTTTCCTAAGTCCCAACTGAACTATCCCTAAGCTCTGATACCAACTTTAATCTGTCACGCCCCGGAACCCGGGCTCGTCAACAGATCCGCCGTGCACACGGGATTTCCCGCGTACACGAAGCGCTGGTAACCTGCTCCGATATAATATGAACAGTAAAAGAGCATAATATCGAGCTGAATAGAAGAACCACATAGTATTTCAGACTGGAAATACAAATACAACTGTAATAAGTACAATAATCTCCCAGCTCACCAAAATAGTACATCCAGCTGGCGGAAGCCAGACCCAAAATAAAAGGAGAATATCACAGTCTGAGTGGAGGGTACATTATCTGTCTAATAGCTCTCAGCCTCACAGGAGATCTATCTATTCAGCGATCCCCTTACCTTTATCAGCTGCCGATGGCCTAGCGGCTCCCGCAGACGACTCTGCAAAAGAAAGGGGGAGAAAGGGACAGAAAAATAACAATGGGGGGTGAGAACTACCAGATAAACCAGTAGCCTCCCCTAGTGGGTAAAACCTCAACTCTGACGCACCCACTAGGACTACTAGAGGCAACAGGAAAGAACAGTTGTAAGCTATAAAGACTGCTGATAAAAAGGAAACTACCACCACCATGCCTCTAAATGCCAAGAAAATGTATGAATCAGTGTATAAATGCCTGTCTGAATGAACTCAATCTAGTGTCACTAGCAAAACTGGTACTTCCTGCTGTGCCTTGCCAAATCGGGTATAACGCCGATGGGGAATAGTATTTGCCAAATCGGGTATGCCGATAGGGGATAATGTTGGCCAAATCGGGGGTGCCGATAGGGGATAATGTTGTAACACACTCCGGAGTGGCACTCGAGGGGAGCGACCCACACGAGTAAAGTATCTCAGTAATAAGTATCAGAGGTGTCATAAATCAGCAGGACTGGATCATGACTATGATCAAAGTGGGAAACCATCCACTAGGAAAACCAGATCCCCAACTGACGCAATAAACCAGACTCAACCCCAATCTGATGCAAGGATAATCATCTGGTCGACCGCCTACTGTCCGCGGTCACCGCAATACCCCACAAGTCCACAATCTAGCACAACCTTGGCTACACTATCCCAAACCCCTGCTCACACTTGAGCAACAACATCTGAATGCAAAGGACAACAATAAAACATGTTCAAATCCCAATATGATAGTGTAGCAATGAATAGTGGCCTTACCTGATGTCCGGGCATGCATGCAACTGTTTTTATTTTTAAAAGTTGTAAAGTAGTGTCAAAGGTTTAAAACAATTGATTTACTGAATAAAAGTCATTTGCATGCGAGATCATAGCCTTTGTCTCAATCACAGTGTCCCAATATAAGTTATCATATCATTTGTGGGGTTATATTAATTTTTAGGGGAGTTTATCCCAGCGGTCCTTGTCATTTGTCATATTAATTTGTCCCAATGGTTCTCATTAATTGTCCTGTTAGTTGTCCTGTTAGTAGTCCTGTTAGTAGTCCTGTTAGTAGTCCTGTTAGTTGTCCCAATGGTTCTCATCAATTATCATGTTACTTTGTCCCAATTGTTCTCGTTAATTGTCATATTTTAGGGGATTTCTAGTAATCCCAGTGAGCTTGTCAAAAATGAGGTAAGCAACAACCGCCCACCTTGAACAGCTCAAACGACACCCCAGGTAGTCTCCTGGTTGTCCACAGTCCTCAAATCCTGCAAATCAACGCTCCCGGTATAAATACAAATCCCAAAAAGTACAATATTTGCTGTTTTTCAGACAGCACGGGAAAAGAGGAATTTTTCACCTCTAAAATGAGCTCCTAAAATCCCAGAAAAATCACGGTTGCGTTCCTCGCGAAGAGTAGATCAAAATCGACTCTTTAAACGCCTCGATCTGACGCTCCTACGTCAAGATAAAAATCGGAGAAGTCGGTGCTGTCCAAAAATTACCACAGCAAAAAGGGGGTCAAAAGAGGACCTAAAAACTATGCCAAAAGTACGAAATGGAGCAAAATGATCAATACGGAAATCGAAGCCCTACCTCTTACGGTCGCGCTGTCGCAAAAATCGTCCAAAAATTCCACCTGGTTAGCCCGCAGTGAATTTTCGACGGAACTGCGACGGGAAATGGGCCTAAAAGAAAAATCGTCGCAGTGCGCCGCGTCGCAGATATCTCACTATCTGTAACTCCTAAATTCCTGAGATTGTAGAGAGAGAAAGAAGAGAGAGAGAGGAACAACTTTTGTATTTGGCACTTTTCCTGATTCTCTCTCTAAAGCTCGCAAAACGAGGTGCAAATGAGAGGGGGTGGGGAATCTCTTATATAATGGGCCAAAAGGGAATATTCCCACACGGGATCGGATCCGAACACGAAACACCAAAACGGGCCAACCAAAACGCGCCACGTGTTGCCCAAACAGGAAACAGCCGGTGCAAGGGCCACTGGGAGGCTGCCACGTGTCCCACGTGGTGCACATGGCCGGTCGCGCTCCGGGTCTTCCGGATCCTGTCGGCCAACGGGGTGCCGCCACGTGTCATCCATCTAGACGCTTCTAGAAGCCGGCCATCCAATGGGGAAGCGACACGTGGCAAGGAAAATGTTCGGTGCTCCCGGTGCACGCCAGGCCCATGGACCGCGCACCCGAGCCCTGCCCGCGCCTGCCCGCGCCTGCCCGCGCTGCGCGCCTCCGCGCTCCGCCGCTGTGCCGCTGCCCGCCGCCGTGCGCCGCCGCCCGCCGCCGCTCGCCGGCGGCCGCCGCCGGCCGGAACAGTAATTCCGGCCGGCCGGAACAGTAATTCCGGTGAACAGTAATTTTTGCCGAAAATAAAGTGAATATACCATTTTGACCGTTTTCGCGTGCTGAGTCCGATTTTGCCGTCCGTTTCGCCAAATTCTCATCCGAAATTTTGTAAAAAGCTCCCGGAAAATCCCATTTGCTCCGATTTTCGCGCAGAGTCAATTTTAAATATCCAATTTCGTTTCTACAAGCTCCGAAGCACTGTACAATCTCCCCGCAGTCACTGTTTAATGTTGCACAGTTCCTGCGGGAGTCCGGATCATCACAGAAGGACACGTGGCGGCTTGTGGTTGGCGGGTCCTGGTGCGCGCGGTCCACGCGAAGGGCAGCGACTGCCCCGGGGTGTGTGCCCGACATGGCGCAGCGGGCGGCGCGGCCGCGCACGTGGGCGCGGCGTGGGCGTTGCCGGGCGACGTGGGGGCGCCACGTGGCGCCTCGTGGTTGGTCGGGCGCAGCCGCGCACGTCCGCGTGTCGGGACACGCGGCGCCGCGCGGTTCGCGGGCGCACGTGCGCCGGGCGTGGGGAGCGTTGACCGAGCCACGTGGCGGCCTGAGAGGGTTTCGGGCGCACACAGTAACGGGCCGGGCCCGTTACTGTAGCAGCCCGAAATAATTCGGGCGCCCGGAAGAAGCCCATTTGGCTCTTTTCTTGTGTGGGCCTATAAATAGGCTGTGAAATTGGGCTTTTTGCCCCTTTTCCCGAGCTCCCCTGCCTTGGGACCCTTTAGCAAAGTTGAAGATCTTTGTGTTGCGCATCTTCTGGCAGAGTCCCGGAAATTTTGGAAGCCGCGGCGTCGACGATTTCGGCATCGTAGCGCGGAGCGACAATCTTTCATCGGAGGCCCGTTATCGCCGCCGCATTTCGGTCTGGGAGGTCCACAGAGCTACTCCAACAGTATTTTTGGACCATTTTTGCGGCGTTGGATTCACGAGAGGTACGTCTTCGACTTTCGTGTTGAGTGTTTCGTCTAAATTTGGGTTTTTGGCATAGTTTTCGAGGCTTTACTGAGCCGCTGTTTGCTGGTAGAGTTTTTGGACAGCACTTTCTTGTCGGATTTTTATCTCCGCATCCGGACATTGGAATTCGACGTTTAAGGACTCTATCGACATCTACTCTTCGCGAGGATCGCCGTTATATTTTTATTGGAATTTTTGGAGATTGTTTTATAGGTGAAAATTTCGCATTAAGAGGACTGTTCACAGCAGATTTGTGATACTTGGAATTTTATGGAATTAAATGTAACTTGGGTTGTATTTATGTACCCAGGAAGTATTGAACACTGTTCCTGTACTCTCTGATTGGTGGGTGAGTAGAGATATCTTTTTCTGGGTATTTTTAGCTGTGGAACCTTGGACAGTTGTGCACTTTCAGGTGGGTGGCCCTGTCTCCATGATTGATGGAATGTTTATTGAATCTGCTATAGTAGGACCATGCATGACGGTGATACTCTTGTGTAGTATGCTAGAATGTGATAGCTGATAATTCTATGAATGTAGGATCATGCATGTTAGAAATTAAATTAAATAGCATGTGGAAACTGTATGTTAGTACTCTTGTATATCAGTTGTTGAATCTTGTGATCTCATTGTGATTCCTACCGCATGTTAATTATTGAAATCTTGGAACTTGACCTAGCACGCCTGCCATATGTATCATGTTCAGCCAGACTGTAGAAAAACTCCAACTTGGGCTAGGTTTATTCTGCTTTAGATATCCACACTTATTATTTCTTTCCTGGACATAGTGTTATACTCGCCCGGGTAGTGGGCTGAGTGGTCGGATTTCTTTTAGTGTGGGATGCATTTTACACTCGTGCTTGGAGTAGAGTGGAGTCTGATAGATGTAGTTGATCGTTCATATGTGGCGGGAGCCGTTTGGGTAAACGGCGGTCCCGAAATATTTTATTTGTCGCCACTGGGCTGGTGGCAGTTGTTTACCAGTGTCAGCAGGACCTAGGACCCAGATTGTTTTTTTTAGACACACATGATTTCTGTAAACTAATATTTTCTTCCAAATCTCGAGGGGTCGCCGGAGCTTGTTCTTGTTTGATTTGGGTGATGGCAATAGCCCTTCGGGGTTTGAAAAATAATACTTATTTAAACAAATTTTCTTAAAAGAACTAAAATATATTAAATTGGGTTTCTCAGATTAAAATAATTTTCAGTAATAACCGTCATCTTTTTATTACAACTTCCTCACCCGAGAGAGTTTGGGTGATCTGGGTTCTAGGGGCCGTTTCTTTTTCGGGACGAAAGCCACGGGGTCCGAGCCTAGAACCTGTTCTTGTTTGATAGGGTTGTAAGTGTTGGTCTTCCGGGACTTTCGGGCCCTGGTTGGTGTCTTCTGCTTGTTGTATAGAGGTTGTCGTGTTTCCGAACTGCAAGGGGGTCAGATGTGACGCCCCACTTCCCAGGGGGTCACCCATCCTAGTACTACTCTCGCCCAAGCACACTTAACTGCGGAGTTCTGATGCGATCCGGGAATTTGGATTAGTCCTCTATATAAATGATATAATAGGACTAAATCTCTAACCCGGCTATAGCATTTTGGATGGTAGCAAGATCCAAGAGGAACATGAGAGTTAAGCGTGCTAGAGCTAGAGTAGTTCTAGGATGGGTGACCCCCTGGGAAGTGGGGCGTCACAGTTGGTATCAGAGCCATTCACCAGCCGGAAATGTGAGATGAGTCTCGGCTGAGCCAGGGTTATATAGCGGGTAGAGCGAGGCTCCCCGGCTAATGACCGTTGTGAGTGGAGTGCAGCTCCTCATAAGGTCGGCTAAGGCTAGCGAGACGAGTCTCACATCGCCTGGTGCTTGTGAGTGTGCTTGAGCCTGACGTGGACGTCAGGGTTTAAAGGGGGGAAGAATGTGACACCCCCGGAATTTGGATTAGTCCTCTATATAAATGATATAATAGGACTAAATCTCTAACCCGGCTATAGCATTTTGGATGGTAGCAAGATCCAAGAGGAACATGAGAGTTAAGCGTGCTAGAGCTAGAGTAGTTCTAGGATGGGTGACCCCCTGGGAAGTGGGGCGTCACATCAGAAACTTCGATAGGCGGAGCCTGGAGTCTATTCTTGTTTGATAGGGTTCTAGGCACCGACCTATCGAGATTTTCGAACCCTTATGGTGTCGGTCCTTCCTGAGTTTAGTGTTCTGTTGTGGGAGCCGTCGGGTGGACGGTAGTCCCGGCTGTGTGGTTTTCCAGTCAATGAGGTAGAGATGAGATGTCAGTTACTGTCGATCTTGTTGATCGTGGTTTTGGACTATAGCCTGCATGAGCCATATTGAGCTCGACAGAGATGTGCGGATACTTTACTCGGTGGGGTAGCGTCCCTCGAGTGCCACTCCGGAGTTGGGCCTGTTACTTGCTATCGCGACTTGTCGACGCCGTCCCTCTGGCTGGCCCAGTTTTGGCAGTCACGGACACCCTACGGTAGACCCGTCCTGTTGAGGATGTGCGGCAGTAGGTGGGCGCAGGTTTGACTGGACCCTATGTGGCAGTCATTATAGATTGGGTTACTGTAATTGAGAGCTAGCAGATGTATCATGTTTTTCATTTGTTTCACTTTTTGAGCATCTAGATAGGGGCATAGTAGCTGTAGGGTTTTTCATTTCCAGCTTTTTATCTCAGTATTTTATTTGTTTCCTCATGCCTCTAGTAGACTTAGTGGGCAGACCGTTGGGCTTGTTGACGGCACCCACTGAGAGCTACTGTGGGATGTAGTTCTCACACCCGTCGTGGTGTCTTTTTCTCCAGGGACTTCTACTCCTGTTCCTGCTGTTCCAGCTGCTGTTTCTTCAGATCAAGGTAAGGGAGTCGCGAGCTAGATCCCTACCAGTCGTCGTCGTCCTGAGAGTAGATGTACCCACTTTTTATATTTTGAGAGTTCTTGTTGAGAGGCCTTGTAGTGAGGTATAGAGTTGTACTTTTTATTTTTTATTCCGAGAGATTTATGTACTTTTGGTGAGGCCTTTGAGTTGTATATAGTTTATTTTTAGCAGTTTACTTCCAGCTCTGATATCTGTTTAGTTTAGCATCTTTTTTTTGCAGGTTAGACGCTTCGTCTATACGGGGTTCACCGTATGGGCGGCGGATCTATTAGCGGGCCCGGGTCGCAGTTTCGACCCCGGGGCGTGACAACTACGTGTAGTTGAGAAACCACCACTACGTGAACTTAGTTGACTGAGAAGAAAAGAAGAATTTGGTCTTTTTCCTTAATTTCTCTCTGATCCACAAGAAAAAAATTACTCTCTTGATTTGGAGGATTTTGACATTTGGGTTGTGGAAGCTAGTGCAATTTTCATCTTGTAATTTTGCATTTGATTCGTTGGAGCAAGTGATTTGGTTTGATCCTACTTCATCACGTTTTAGAAATTGCGATCAAAGTATGTTTAAATTTATTTTTTAAACCTTCATTGGTATCAGAGACGGGTTTTAAACCAAATCCTTGACTCTGCAATTTTTTTTTTTTGTGATGAAAATTATTGTGAATAATTTTCTCTTACATGAGAAATTTGTATGTAATAGTTTTTCTTGAAATTGTATGCATGATTTAATTCTAAAATTATAATTTGTGTTGAATTTTTGAATTAAATTGTAAACTTTATGATAGAAAATTGTTAATATTGTCGGATCATTGGCGCTAACCATTAATCCCAAAAGCTCGAGCTGTTAGAAATACGCAACCAATTCACTTAAAGCGTACAGACACAGCGCCCACGGGTCTCGACCGGACTCAACCCACCTGGACGTTGGGTCTATTGTTGGGCCTTTGCCGTTAGGTCTATTGTGGACCGCAGCCCCACTCAACTTATTGGGCTCACCCAACTCAACTTATTAGTCTCTTGGGCCAATTGTCACGGGCAGGAGTTGGACCTATTTTTAATTTATAAATAAATAGCCAACAATCCCCCCCCCCCCCCAACACCTGCACTGTGTGGGAATCGAACCCATGTCACTGGTTCTGATACCACTTGTCGGATCATTGACACTAACCATTAATCCCAAAAGCTCGAGCTGCTAGAAATACGCAACCAATTCACTTAAAGCGTACAGACACAGCGCCCACGGGTCTCGACCGGACTCAACCCACCTGGACGTTGGGTCTATTGTTGGGCCTCTTGCCGTTAGGTCTATTGTGGACCGCAGCCCCACTCAACTTATTGGGCTCACCCAACTCAACTTATTAGTCTCCTGGGCCTATTGTCACGGGCAGGAGTTGGACCTATTTTTAACCCATAAATAAATAGCCAACAAATATGAAAATTGCTCTATTTTCTTCTTTCGTTTCGGAAGAAAAAAGTACAATTAATTGAACACGGACTTAATGGGTTCGTAATAATCCACTATTGGATTCCTTTTTTGAGCCCAAATCCAACAATAAATGGGTTATTGGATTGTAGTATTATAGTACGGCCAGTATTAATAGATGTATATTAAACTTGGCAAATATTTTAGAACTTGACTTGTGACTTGTTCACTACTGATAATAGGCTAAGAGTCTTTCATAGCTCTTAGGCTGAGGGTTCAATTCTTGCATAGAGTGTTTTTTATTTATTTATTTTTTTATGAACTATTTTATAATGGCTTGATTTTTTAAACTCATGCATAATTTTAGTAAATTATAAATTATTTTTATTTGAATTGATTGACATCATTATATGTATTGATTGATGCCATAATATTATAGACAAATTATTTACATTCAAGATTTTCACATACTAATGAATGTTACATTTTTGTTAGATATGACACGTACTATTCGGACTAAGAGAGTTTTGAGGGAGAAATATGGTGCCATATTATTATTACTCCATATCATGACTTATAAGATGAATCTATCACACTCTATGGAACAACATTTATCAGTTTTAGACAACTTGTTCGAAGTGCTTGAAAGTAATGATTATGTTATTCAAGATTTCCAGAGAGCACTTGCATTGAGAAATTCAATACCAGATTATGGGCTAAAACTTTGTGGAATATATTTAAAAATAAATATGATTTTGTGGTATCCTATGGTGATCTGGTATCGATATTCAGGGATATTTATAATCGTCATTATATTACAAGTGCTGTAAGATGGACAAATATTTTGGCTATAGCTCCTAATCTTCGAAATAGTGGGCGCGCTACTCTTGAAAGATCTAATGAAGGCTCATTCTTACAAAAGGCAACACTCGATATTATGGAACGAGTATCATATGATGTTGTTCCGGCACCATGGTGTAGAGTGTTTAACGGTGAAAGTTGAATTAGTTTGAATTGTATTTGTAATTATGAATAATTTTTTTTTTTTTATTTTATGTTGTTGTTATGTATTTTATCAACACTAAGTAGTTGAAGTATGTGTAGTGTTTTCTTTTGTTAATGAATATGAAAGCATTTCGTTTAATATTCAAAGTTATAACTAGTATGATTTAACTTCCTTTCATGAATGATGATGACAATACTTCATTTTTTATATAAATGCTTAGTTGAGTGGGAGTTCTAAGATTTGGAGAAATCTAGAACTTTGTTATCTAGAACTTATCTCTTTGTGCTGTGAATATTAAGTTTATGATGATATAACATTTGAATATAGAAGATGATTGGAAACATAGTGAACTTTCGATTCTTTTTCTTATATTATATCATGATTAATTTAGTACATTGAAATATATGTTTTAGATAATTTTGTACGTGCTAGTTTTTTAATTTATGCAATGTCTCTATGTAGCTTTGAAAAATCCTGGCATCAAAGAATATCATAGCAGATATCAATAAGGGTGAGAAATTGGATGGTGATAATTACAATATCTGGCAAACTAAGATTAAATATGTTCTTGAGGAGCAAGAAGCATTAGAAGCTATTCACCATACCATGACCGACCCTGGTGAAGGAAACACTGCTCATCATAGAAGAGATCAAGAAGCTTATCATGCTTGGAAAGCAAAGGATTCCTTTACTCGTGGAATTCTGATAAGTTCAATGGTTGATGATCTCATTGGTGAGTGCGAGCCACTTCCTACTGCTCATGCAATGTGGGTTCATCTAAAGGAGAAATTTGGGGGTACAACTGTAATCAAATTGAGACAGTTGACCATCAAATTTGATATTCATAAGAAACACCCTAATCATACTATTAAACAACATCTACGAGAGATGTCTAATATGATAAGGGAACTGAAGTCTGCAGGACACACCCTCACTGATGAGCAGCAAGTTCAAGCAGTAATCCGCTCTCTTCCTGATAGTTGGGAGCACATGAAAGTTAACTCGTAACGATGGAATCAAAACTTTTGCTGATGTGGCTCGCCATGTGGAACTGGAAGATGAGCGTCTTGGGGCTGCAAGAGGTCCCATGCATGCTTATATGACTGAATCCAGTTCACAAAGAGCTTCAGGCTCTAGGTACAAGAAATTTAAAAATATAAAGAGGAAGGGAGTGGAGACTGGGCAGGGACCTAAAAAGAACAAGTTCAAAGGAAATCCAAAAGGCAAACGGTTTTGGAAGAAAAAGAAAGATAAGAGTAAGATGAAGTGCTATAACTGTGGCAAGTTGGGTCACTTTGCTCGTGAGTGTACCGAGCAGAAAAAGGTAGCATTTCATTCTATTTTTCTTAATACTGTTTGTGTTTCTAGTACAGTGTTGCTCACTGATTCTTATCCTTTGTGGATTGTAGACTCAGGAGCCACAGATCATGTAGCAGGAGACCGAGGTGCATTTGTGGAATATCGTCGAGTTCAAGCAGGGACTAAATGGATATTTGTAGGGAATAATGCAAAAGTTGACGTAAAAGGAATATGCACGTGAAAGTTAGTGTTGAGTGGTGGCCGAACCTTTCTCCTACATGATGTCCTATATGCTCCAGAGATTCGACGAAACTTGGTCTCTGTATCTGTTCTTTTAGGTTTAGGTTATGGTTTAAATGTTTGCAACAGTCGTGTGGACATATTTTATGACTTTGCTTATTATGGCACTGGCTACTTATTAAATGGTTTCTTTGTATTGGATTGTGAACATAATATATGTAATTATGTTGGTAGTTGTTTTTCTTCAACTGCTTCTAGTAGCAATACGAATGTGAATACAAATGTGTGGCATGCTAGACTAGAACATATTGGTCAAGAAAGGATGAATAGACTTGCTAAACATGGCCTATTAGGTTCACTCATTGCAATTGATTTGTCTAGATGTGAACACTGTCTAGCTGGAAAAACAACCAAAAAACCATTTGGGAAAGGAATAAGAGCTAAATATCCATTGCAATTAATTCATTCTGATATATGTGGTCTAATGAATGTTGGAGCAAGACATGGGGCATCATATTTCATTACTTTTATAAATGACTTCACCCGTTTTAGTTATGTCTATCTGATTGTTCACAAGTCAGAAGCATTAGATTGCTTCTAACGTTATGTTAATCTTGTAGAGAATCAGCTAGATAGAAGGATTAAAGCCTTAAGAACTGATAGGGGAAGAGAATATCTATCTGAACAGTTCAAAGAATTGTGTAATGAAAAGGGCATTGAAAGGCAACTAACCATTCCTGGAACTCTGGAACAAAATGGTGTTGCAGAGAGAAGAAATAGGACCTTATTAGAAATGGTTAGATCCATGATGGCACAAGCAAACCTTTCTATTTCATTTTGGGGAGATGCTTTATTAGCAGCAACTTATATATTAAATCGTGTACCTTCTAAATCAATTGCATCTACTCCCTATGAGTTATGGACAGGTAGAAAACCTGATTTAACTTATTTGCGACCATGGGGGTCGGCAGCCTATGTTCATGATTATTCCCACAAGTATGGAAAACTAGGTCCCAGAGGGAAGAAATGTATCTTCATAAGATACTCAGAACAATCAAAAGGTTATGTGTTCTTAGGTGAACATCCTGAGGGAGGTTTAACTGAAATAGAAGCACGTGATGCCACATTCATAGAGGATGAATTTCCTAGCAAAGGTGAAATTGACAAGGAATTTCAATTATATGAAATTGAAAACTTCATTGGTGACGACACACTTGAACCGAGTGGGAGTGAAAGTGATCCACATTGTTCAAAATTACGAAGAAGTAATCGTCAAATCATTCCCCGACGACGATTTGAGATTGAGGGTGAAGCCTTCATGGTGGCTTAACATGATGAAGCCGAGCCTAAGAATGTAAAAGAGGCTTTATCCTGTCCAGAAAAGGAACAATGGAGAATTACAATGGATGAAGAATTGGAGTCAATGAAATCTAACCATGTCTGGGACTTGGTTGATCTGCCACCAGGGCGCAAGACTATAGGGAACAAATGGGTTCTCAAAATAAAACGTAAGGCAGATGGATCTATTGAAAGGTATAAGGCTCGCCTAGTGGCGAAAGGTTATACTCAACTGGATGGTATTGATTATGAGGAAACCTTTTCACCAGTAGTACGTTTTACCTCTATACGTCTAATTCTTGCCATAGTAACTGATTTAGATTTGGAGTTACATCAAATGGATGTTAAAACAGCTTTTCTCAATGGTGAGTTGGATGAAGAAATTTATATGGATCAACTTTTGGGTTTTGAAATTGATGGCCAAGAAAAATTAAGTTTGTAAATTAAGAAAATCTTTATATGGCCTAAAACAATCATCTAGACAATGGTATTTGAGATTCCATAGAGCTGTAACATCTTATGATTTTCATATGATCAGTGAGGATATGTTAAACGTGAAGAGTGTAAATTTGTAATTTTATCTCTATACGTTGATGATATATTGTTGGCAGGAAATGATAAGGAGTTCATGAATATCACTACAGAGTGGTTGCACTCTAATTTCGAAATGAAGGATATGGGAGAAGCTGCATATATTCTTGGAGTGAAAATCTATAGAGATCGTTCTAAGAGATTATTGGGTCTTTCACAAGAGGCTTATATTAAGAAAATTTTAGAACGATTTAATATGCAGAATTGTAATCCCATTGATACTCCTATAGCAAAAGGTGAAAGCCTAAGCCTTGATATGTGTCCTAAAACTCTAGAAGAAAGAAAAGAAATGGCTAAAGTTCCTTATTCTAGTGCTGTTGGAAGTCTAATGTATGCCACTATGTGTACAATGCCAGATATATGTTATGTTGTGGGTTTAGTGAGCTGTTACCAATCAAACCCTGGCTTGAAACATTGGAAAGGTGTCAAAAGGATCCTCAGATATCTCAAAGGAACTGCAGATTATTCATTGTGTTATTAAGGAAAAGATTTGCATTTGGTGGGATATTCAGATGCAGATTGGGCAGGAGATCTGGATGAGCGCAAATCCACTTCTGGTTATATATTCTTACTTAACAATGGCGCCATCTCTTGGAATAGTAAGAAATAAAATTGTACTGCATTATCAACCATGGAAGCTGAATTTATAGCATATTCAGCAGCAGTACAAGAAGCAGTTTGGTTGAAAAGATTTTTACAAAGTTTGGGAATAATTAAAGACAACTTTAATTCTGTGGAAATCCAGTGTGACAATCAAGCTACAATTGCCTTTGTGAAGGATCCGAAATATCATGGAAGAACAAAGCACATAGATATAAAGAATAATTTTATAAGAAACATTGTGGCGCGAAAGGATGTGGTTCTACAGTACATATCTACACATCTGATGGTTGTTGATCCATTCACAAAACCTTTGACAAGAGATGTGTTTAGATCACATGTTGAATCACTAGGATTGCGTAGAATATAATGTACTGTACTTTTAAAAGACTGATCATACAGTTTTGTATTAGTACATTATATTAATAAAATTTATACTCTATTCTATTTTCTACGTGAAGAGTATACATTGATACTAGCAGAAAATATGTGATATCTAAAAAGTATGTCATCAGGCTGAAGTCGGCTCCCTCACACGGGCGACTGCCTCAGACATTAAGAAGGTATGCTGAGATGAGATGAATGTATATTATTTTTCTATGAAACCAGAGACGTATTATGAGAGAGTTTAAGAGTGTATATATACATATGTCGCCTTGACGAAAGCCAAGATGAGGTTCGTACTTGAATTGTTTGTATTTTTTGGACCGAACATGATGATCCCACAATCATGTTAGCCTGAGTTACCAGATGTGAGATCTCTGATGGACAATATGATAGAATTGTTGCATAGAGAACTCGAGTTAGATACAAAAAGGTATTTGACTAAGATCTGTATGGTGTGTATGATTTTATTTGACATACGCTCATTAGAGGAGAAATTGCATCATAGCACGCGTTTCATACCGTGTGTGTAAAAGCGACGATGAGGAAAATGAGATTAAATTAAAAGAATCCCTATATTCTCATGGGTGTGAGTTCCTCGAGACCAGAATATAAAATTGTGAGGACCCGGATCCCCACGACGAGATTACTGGTTGACCAGCAGCTGCTGGAGGCTTTTATGGCGCGTCGGTGGTGTTTGCGCACCAATTGGACACTAGTGTTGGTCCCGGTGTGTTAAATGGATCACGAGAGTAGTCAGATGACCCCGTCGAATGCTTAGAAGTGGTTTTGCGCGCAATGGATATTAAAATTGGGCTCAGCGCGAAGTTTAGACAAAAGAACATCTTTTCGGATGCCTTCGGCAATTTTTAGAGTTAGAATTTGGCAAAACGGACAGCAAATTTGGATTCAGCGCGCGAAAACGATGAAAATGGACTACCTACTTGCATTTTTCGAAGCCCGAATGTCGCGCACGGATTTCGAGGCAGCTTGGTACTGTTCCGGCGGCGGCGGCAGGCAGCGGCGGAGCGCGGCGGCGCAGGCTCGGGCAGGCGGCGGAGCAACCGCGGGCAGGCGCGTGGGCGTGCGGGCAGGTACGCGGTCCACTGCGGAGGCGTGCACCGCGGACGGGACACGTGGCGGCTCCCGGTTGGCCGGCGCAGCAGGCGTGGTCCACGAAATGTATCGCGGGTGTACGGTGGACCGGTGGGTGACACGTGGAAGTGTGTGATTGGCGCGGTGTTGTGCGCTCGGTCTACAGAACCGCTGCACCACCTCGGGGCACGTGCGTGCAGACGGCGCAGGCGGCGCGTGCAGGCGCGCGCCAGGAGCGTGTTGACCGAAGGCCAGGCCAGGTGTCGCCCTCCGGTGCGGCCATGTGTCGAGCTGTGAGCGGGCGGTTTCGGTGTTGCGTGTTCGGCGGGTTACGTGGAGGCCCGTGGGGGATTCGGGCCTGCACAGTGTTGGGCCGGGCCCAACACTGTAGCAGCCCGGACTTTCCGGGCGCCCGATTTTGAGGACAAAATCGGTATTTCTTGATTTGTTTTTTTGGGGCTATTTATGCGATCCGAGCCTTCCTCTTCTCCCTTTTTCGCCATTTCCGAGCTTCAAACCAACTTGAGGCCCTCAGCAAAGTTGATCCCCTCGCAGTGCTGCATCCATTTGCAGAGTTTGGAGATTTTTGGTGGCACGCTTATCGAGGTTTCCATTTTTACGGCGCGGCGCGACGTTCGTCCATTTGTGTTCCCCTTCGTCGTGTTTCGGTGCACGAGCTCCCCCGGCCTACTCCGACCTCCGTTTCAGGCGATTCTTGCGCCGTTGGATCCGCAACAGACAGAGCTACGATCTCGGTACCTTCTGCCTTCCCTAGTTTTGCGCTTTTCGAGGAGTTTTTCCATGCTTACTGGGACCCTATTTTCTGATGGAATTTTTGGACAGCGACACCTTGCCGGATTTTTATCTCCGCAACCGGGCATCGGATGGAGACGTGCCTATACACTTTTTTCATCTACTCGACGCGAGGATTATCGCCGTATTTTTATTGGATTTTTCTGAGGCTTGCCCGAAGGTAGATTTTTCTCCCTTTATCTGTGCATGGAAATACAGATGTGTGGTTGTGTGTTTGTGAGCGCCCTGTATTGTGGAATTTGTAACTCGGCCTACGGGGCTCGAAATTTGACGTGCAGGTACTCGTTTCGAAGATATCGACGCGAGGAACACGATAGTATTTTTGTTGGATTTTTCTGAGTCCGTTCTGGAGGTGAAAATTTCACATCTTTAAGGCTGTTTTCGCAGATTGTGTATACTTGGAATATTTTTGGATTAAGTGTAACGTTGAACCTTATTGTTGTACCCAGGGGTGTTTGCAAGTGTTGCTAGACCCGTTGGATCTGAAGACTCTGATTTCGGGGTACTTTCAGCTGTTTGGAGCCGAGGCTTTCGCGACGTGTACCGAGGATGCAGTTTCGCCAGAATTTGGACTGTGAGCGTTTACACACTTCACCGACTTTGGCTTTGCCTGCGGAAAGCGCTTCAGGTGGGTGCTTTGTTTTCAGAACCGGTGGACGGTTCTCTAATTCTGTATGTTAGGATGTATGCATGTTTAGGGTACATGGTTTATGTTTGTAAGGTAGATAAGCTTAATAATGATAATTGTATAAATGATTGCAAGAATAATATTCATGTAGTATATTGAGGACTTGCATGATTTGGGTGTTTATGTTGGTGAATAGTGTAAGCTTACCTAGGTTAATGTTACTCTATGAGATCATGTAACATGCCATGTTAGCACATAGCCTTACATGTGGTTGGTTTATGCATTGGGACAGGATTTTGTAGCTATGTGCGGATTTTCACTCTGAGGAGTTATTATGATCGAGGATTATGATCAGGTGTAGGCACGTGATTTACTTTCTTATTTCTTTCTTGAAGACAAATGCATGCTTGTATGGACATATAGTTAGGCCCCCTTTTATTGCTACACTACTTATTGGGACTTGACTTAGGAGAAATCATATTATCCTTTTCTCCTTCTTTGCTAGTCAGGCGGTCTATGTTGGTCGGGTGCGAGCAGGGGTCTGGGGTAGTGTAGCTGGGACATTTGTGTCAGGGACAGGTTGTGCTGGATTGCGGCTGGCAGGGTTTTTCGGCAACCGCGGATATTGGGTGGTTGACCGGATATTTTTTTAGGCATCAGATTGGGTATAAAATTTCTCTAGTGGACGGAGTTTCCCACTATTTGAGTATTTTTGCATCTGATTGAGAACCGAGGCTTTCTTTAGTGGTTGAGCTTTCCCACTTTGATCAGAGTCGTGATCCAGCCTTGCTATATTACGATACTGGTTACTGAGATATTTTACTCGTGTGGGTCGCTCCCCTCGAGTGCCACTCCGGAGTGTGTGCGACCGTGCCGATCAGGAGCCGGTATGTTACTTATTTTGGGATGCGACCGTACCGGTTAGCAGTCGGTCAGCATTCCCGCAGTCGAGTTCTTGAGTTAGACAGTAGAGCAGGTAGTACTAGATTTTATACCGGTTTATTTGATTGGGTTTAGTCGGTCTGTTACTCTTATTGTTGAACTTGTATCAGGGGGACCGATTGGAGTCTAGTAGCTGTACTTTAGACCAGTGCTAGTGTTGTTGGGAACCATTTGGGGATGGTGTTCCCGAGGTCTTTGTGGGTTGTTGACCGTTGTGCGAGAGGCTTGGTGATCTTGAGTTTATCCGTTCTGAGAGAGAGCGTGGATTTTGACTATAGCCTGCATGAGCCACTACTCGATGGCGAGTTAGTCCATTTGGACACCCTACGTAATCCCTGCCCGTCAGCGGGAGGTGGTTGTAGGTGGGCGCAGGTTTGACTAGACCCGATGTGGCAGTTAGCTCTATTGGGTCGATTGAGCACCTCGTGTGCGAGTGTTGCATATCTTTATCAGAGTTTCTCCCTATTTGAGCATTTAGATAGAGACAAGGTAGCTGTTGAGAGTCTCCAGCTTTCCTATTACAGTCTTTACTGCTTTGGTTATCTTATGCCTCTAGCGGACTTAGTGGGCAGATCGTCGGGCCTGGTGGCGGTACCCACTGAGGAGTCCCTTTTTAGGTGTAGTTCTCACACCCGTTGGGGGTTTTCCCCCTCCCCTTCTTTTCTCTCCTTTGTTTCGCAGAGTCTTAGCGGGTGCTGTTGATTCTGCGGTTGTTGATCGAGGCGAGAGAGTCGCGTGCTAGATCCCTACCCGTCGTTGGAGAGTAGCGGTACACCTTCAGAGGAGATCTACAGCAGATTAGTTGTTTTACTTTTTTTCCTCTTTTGAGAGACTGATGTAGTGAGGACATGTTATGTATCGAGAGACTGTACACTAATGTATTATTGGAGATACCTCCCGGTTGAGTTCAGAGTTTGTATATGAGGATATTGTATGATTATTATTTTTGGGAGACAGACGTTGTTGCATTATTTCCAGTTGTACAGTGATTGATTTTAGTTATACAGCAGGTTTTTATTTATAGCTCTAATATTTTATTTAGCTGTAGTACTTTTCTTGCAGGTAGGACGCTTCGCCTATGCAGGTTGGCATAGGTGGCGGATCTGTTGGCGAGCCCGGATCGCAGTTTCGACCCCGGGGCGTGACAGATTAGGTTGGTATCAGAGCCTAGGTTGTAGGTCATGGTGGACTTAGAAACCCTAGGCTTATGGTTTGACCCTTGGTTGACTTCGTGAGAGTCGTGATTTATAGCGAGAGTCCTGATTGAGTTTTATACCTCTCCCAAGGGACGGGAAGAGTGATTGGCATGTTTATTCTCCTAAGTAATTATGTTGGCTGCAAACAACATAATACTGTGGAACGGGTGACATGCTTTAGACTTTCGCTGGATTGGGTCGAGCGCTGTTTTGTGCTGTTTTTTGGTTTTGTCGTGGCGAGCGGTGTCTCCCCGACGCTGGATTTTGACCCGTGTGCATCCTGTCATAGTAATTGAGCTCGAGCGGTTGGTTTTGGGTCGGATACCCGGATTGAGGTCAGAGCACTCCGGACCCAGATGACAGGATTGTCTGACGCCTTTCAGCAGCAGAGTGAGCAGCTAGTTTGGGTGACACAGTTGTCGGAGCCCTGAGTAACCCCCTCCGTGCCAATGTTTAGTGCCGAGGCACCGAGACAGGGTGGATAGTTGACCGCAGAGGAGCTGTGGGGCATGATCGATCTATTGGTCCAGATTTGGCAGATGAACCACCCCGACTCGTAAGATTGAGTTCGGAGCCTTTGGAGGCAGAGTCGTGGTTGGTAGAGATGGAGTGATTAAATGAGGGCCTCCATGTGCTAGAGAGTTTATGCACTTGTTGAACTGCGCACTCCAGGTTTTGAGGGACGAGGCGCATAGGATAGGTGTGTCTGGGAGTGGATTGCGCCAGGATACTTTTCAGTTTATTCTGTCCCTCCTGTACAGATTTTGGATCTTTGATGCCTCGATAGAGTAGGCGTTGCGTATGGAGCTTGGCACTACAGTTCCTTTGGATAGGGATCTGCCGCCAGAGGTGAGTTCTGGATATTGGCGCTTGGCGCCGGGTGATGGAGGATAGATCGGCCGGCAGAGGATTTCTGATTTCTTTTTCCAGGATAACGAATTATCGAGATGCCAGAGATCGGGTGGACCCCGATGGCAGCATCAGTATCTTTATCAAAATGGCGCAGCGGTGGCGTGGATTTGTTATCTACGGAGGACCTTATTCGTCACCTCAGTGGGAGCAGAGACAGAGGTCGTGCTCCCTATGCGGATAGTCCTGATTTTTCTTGCAGATTGAGCGACAACCACTTGCATTGAGCGGATAAACCTGTGTCGCCCGGTTGGAGGGCGCCACAGCGGCGGATCGGGTTGTCGCAGGTGTGAATTCATCACAGCAGTTGGAGTTAGAGCATGTTGCATTCCTGCATGGACTAAAGGCAGATTTGTTACCACGTGCACTAGAGGTACAGGTTTTTGTTGGTGTTGTGCATGTGGAGGAGGCTTTTTGGATCATGTCCAGTGCAACTGAGGCTGCGAGTTACCGGCAGATTTATTGGAATTGTGGCAGTTCGGTATTTTGACCTTGTGCTTGAGATTGATTGGCACAATGCCACAGAATGTTTGACTGCGGCGAGAGAGGACTTTGACCTTCGGCAAGGCGGACAAGAGGAGGCTTGCTTGTTGAGAGTATTAGAGCATGCAGGTTATAGCGACAGTGCGAGAGGTGCTTGCGGCGGCACAGGGATTCAAGGATATCTCGGTTGCCCATGAGATCCCAGGTGTGATTTCACCTGAGCTATTGATAATGCCGCCGGTTAGGGAGATAGAGATTGCGTTTGACGTGGTTCGGGAGACCGCGCCACCCTCGACAGCACCTCATTGAATTTCGTCTGTGGAGCTGAGAGAGCTGATGGCACAGTCGCAGGATCTGATGGATCAAGGGGTCTGTTTGACCTAGTGCCACGTCATTGATACACGACTATGAGGGTCCTTTTATGGTTCGAGTGTAGACAGGTCCGGGTGGTATCTAGGGCCTTTTGATGGAGCTATACTCCGGCAGTTATAGTATGATGCGAGTACCTACTTGGAATTAGACAGTGAGGGCTTTGCCTGGATGGCATTCAGGATCCGGTAAGGGCATTATGAGAGCATAGTGAGGCCAAATGGAATAATCAATGCCCTGTTGTCTTTGAGATTTGAGGAATTGTGCGTTCCAGTCGTACCTGGACGGATTGGGAATGGTGTTCCCCAAGGATACTTGACTTACTCCCAGAGCGATTTGGAGTACGAGGGGCACTTGTGGATGTGCTACCATGCCTGTGTGGATGAAGCTGTATGCCAAGTTATTAAGGTACAAGTTGTAGCTTCAGAAGCATACTTTCTTGGGTCACTTTGTTCGAGCCATAGGAGCGGCGGTGGAAATCCGGCCAATATGGATGCTAATTGGAAATTGGCCGAGATCGACAATTATTGTTGAGGTGAGGAGCTTCTTGGACTGGGCAGTGCTAGGAGAGCTTGGCGGACGGATGATGAGACTAACATCAGCACCGATTTCATCTTTGTCAGTGGTGGGAGATGGATTGCAAGTTATAGTGATGCCTCCCATAGTGGTTGTGGAGTACCGGGGGTTGTCTTTGGTCCGCGCTTCATCAGTCCAACCCTATGAGTATTGTGGCAGGACGAACCGCTGTTTTGTAGGCAGCTTGGATCCCACAGTTGAGCCTTTCAGTACGCCTATTATTTTCGGCTTTGATTGATATACCTGGGCGTAGGCCATGCCTGCTTGGCTATCAGTCCTGATTACTCAGCATTTTTATTCTATAGTATATGATAGATTAAGATTTCAGCTTCAGTTTACAGTTTCTACCATGCGGCACCAGTGGAAACTACAGCTTTCAGCATCTTGAGTGGGATTTATACGGTTTGTCGTTGATGGTTCGGACTTTTGACCGCGAGTTTGGGCATCAGCATTATGATCCCCTTTCGAGCTAGTTTTCGGTCTCGATCACCGACGGTTTGGTCACCGTCAGGGTGTTCTTTATTAGTTGAGAGATCGACTTCGACCCGTGGGTCCGTTGGGGTTGTGATAGCATGTTGACGGATCAACAGTGGCATGAGATTGTATCTCTGAAGGATCCCTTTTAGGGGTAGCCTGCAGTTGGGTAGTCCCCTTGGGTGGTTTTGGATCGGGAAGTGGCCGAGTGAAGACCCCAGCTTATTGGATTCTTTTCCTTATTGGATGAAAGTGTGGGTATGCTTCGGGTGACCCTGATTGAGTTGACACAGGATGTGGTCTGGTGCGTGTTGCACTAGAGGTTATTCCAGTTTCCCCCAGTTTTTTTTTATTGGAGCCCCTCTGGTATTTCACGTCTCAAGCTCAGGAGTGATGTATTTTTGGATCCCTCGCCCGTGATTGACTTGCCTCTTTGAGATCTATGATCGTTTGGAGTACGAGGGACGCCCGTTGCGAATTCTGGCTCGTGAGATAGGAGAATTGCGCAATCGGGCTATGCCGTACTGGATGTTGCTGTTGTTGTTGTTGTTGAGGAGTAATCACGGGGAGTGGGTGATGACTTAGGAGCTGGAGATGATGTTGTTGAGTACTTACCCTTGGTGTTTGTGACTCCCGGTGGAATTGAGCTAGTTTCAAGGACGAAACTTTCTTTAGTGGGGGAGGATGTGAGGACCCGAATCCCTATGACGAGATTACTGGTTGACCAGCAGCTGCTGGAGGCTTTTATGGCGCGTCGGTGGTGTTTGCGCACCAATTGGACACTAGTGTTGGTCCCGGTGTGTTAAATGGATCACGAGAGTAGTCAGATGACCCCGTCGAATGCTTAGAAGTGGTTTTGCGCGCAATGTATATTAAAATTGGGCTCAGCGCGAAGTTTGGACAAAATAACATCTTTCCGGATGCCTTCGGCAATTTTTAGAGTTGGAATTTGGCAAAACGGACAGCAAATTTGGATTCAGCGCGCGAAAATAATAAAAATGGACTACCTACTTGCATTTTTCGAAGCCCGGATGTCGCGCACAGATTTCGAGGCAGCTTGGTACTATTCCGGCGGCCGGCGGGCAGCCGCTGAGCAGGCTCGGGCAGGCGGCGGAGCAACCGCGGGCAGGCGCGCGGGCGCGCGGGCAGGCGCGCGGTCCACCGCGAAGGCGTCCACCCGAGACGGGACACGTGGCGGCTCCCGGTTGGCCGGCGCAGCAGGCGCGGTCCACGGAATGTATCGCGGGTGTACGGTGGATCGGTGGGTGACACGTGGCAGCGTGTGATTGGCGCGGTGTTGTGCGCTCGGTCCACGAAATCGCTGCACCGCCTCGGGATGCGTGCGTGCAGACGGCGCAGGCGGCGCGCGCAGGCGCGCGCCAGGCGCGTGTTGACCGAAGGCCAGGCCAGGTGTCGCCCTCCGGTGCGGCCACGTGTCGAGCTGTGAGCGGGCGGTTTCGGTGTTGCGTGTTCGGCGGGCTACATGGAGGCCCGTGGGGGATTCGGGCCTGCACAGTGTTGGGCCGGGCCCAACACTGTAGCAGCCCCCACTTTCCGGGCGCCCGATTTTGAGGACAAAATCGGTATTTCTTGATTTGTTTTTTTGGGGCTATTTAAGCGATCCGAGCCTTCCTCTTCTCCCTTTTCTGCCATTTTCGAGCTTCAAACCGACTTGAGGCCTCTAGCAAAGTTGATCCCCTCGCAGTGCTGCATCCATCTGCAGAGTTTGGAGATTTTTGGTGGCACTCTTATCGAGGTTTCCATTTTTACGGCGCGGCGCGACGTTCGTCCATTTGTGTTCCCCTTCGTCGTGTTTCGGTGCACGAGCTCCCCCGGCCTACTCCGACCTCCGTTTCAGGCGATTCTTGCGCCGTTGGATCCGCAACAGACAGAGCTACGATCTTGGTACCTTCTGCCTTCCCTAGTTTTGCGCTTTTCGAGGAGTTTTTCCATGCTTACTGGGACCCCATTTTCTGATGGAATTTTTGGATAGCGACACCTTGCCGGATTTTTATCTCCGCAACCGGGCATCGGATGGAGACGTGCCTATACACTTTTTTCATCTACTCGACGCGAGGATTATCGCCGTATTTTTATTGGATTTTTCTGAGGCTTGCCCGAAGGTAGATTTTTCTCCCTTTATCTGTGCATGGAAATACAGATGTGTGGTTGTGTGTTTGTGAGCGCCCTGTATTGTGGAATTTGTAACTCGGCCTACGGGGCTCGAAATTTGACGTGCAGGTACTCGTTTCGAAGATATCGACGCGAGGAACACGATAGTATTTTTGTTGGATTTTTCCGAGTCCGTTCTGGAGGTGAAAATTTCACATCTTTGAGGCTATTTTCGCAGATTGTGTATACTTGGAATATTTTTGGATTAAGTGTAACGTTGAACCTTATTGTTGTACCCAGGAGTGTTTGCAAGTGTTGCTAGACACGTTGGATCTGAAGACTCTGATTTCGGGGTACTTTCAGCTGTTTGGAGCCGAGGCTTTCACGACGTGTACCCAGGATGCAGTTTCGGCAGAATTTGGACTGTGAGCGTCTACACACTTCACCGACTTCGGCTTTGCCTGCGGAAAGCACTTCAGGTGGGTGCTTTGTTTCCAGTACCGGTGGACGATTCTCTAATTCTGTATGTTAGGATGCATGCATGTTTAGGGTACATGGTTTATGTTTGTAAGGTAGGTAAGCTTAATAATGATAATTGTATAAATGATTGCAAGAATAATATTCATGTTGTATATTGAGGACTTGCATGATTTGGGTGTTTATGTTGGTGAATAGTGTAAGCTTACCTAGGTTAATGTTACTCTATGAGATCATGTAACATGCCATGTTAGCACATAGCCTTACATGTGGTTGGTTTATGCATTGGGACAGGATTTTGTAGCTATGTGCGGATTTTCACTCTGAGGAGTTATTATGATCGAGGATTATGATCAGGTGTAGGTGTCACGCCCCGGGGGTTTGTTTTAGCGGAAACGGTTTGTTTTTTTTTTTTTTTTTTTTTTGATAACAAAGAAAATCTTTCTTCCCCGGCGCGTGCCCAGACCCGCCGCACATACAGGATCTCTCTGCAAACGGACAGAGTCTCCCCTGTATGTGCACGGCGTAGCGTTCAGTACACATTCCAAACATACACAACCATTCAATCACAACAGTCACTAACATACAACTAGCATTCTAATTTATTAAAGCGCATGGCCGATCAATTTTGAAAGGATAAATCCACAGTCATTGAAAAAGCGCCCACCCGGCACTCAAGTTTTGAAAACGAGTTTCGAAACCAGCATAAATCCACAGGGTTTTGAAAACAGTGCCCACACGACACTTAGATTTTAAAAACGGTTTTCGCAATCATTTCTTTGGTTTTGCTTTTTCTTTTCCAAACGGCCAACAGAAATAAAAGGGAGGATAAATGCATAAGAGGACAACTAAATGTAAACCATACCGACATCCACACCGACCCCACGAGGGTATCGAGAACCTCACAAATAACTACAGCGTAAATGAAATGTAAAGATGAAAGAGGAAATACAGTCCAGGGTCCCCAGCGACCCAGAAGCTCCTGCCCCGTCCTCACCGTCGCCTACCTCTCCCCCCGTCTGGACCCTGTCACGAAGTGGGAAGTCAGTGACGAATAATAGTAGAGCAGGAAAAGTAGTAAAACAAACCGCAAAGCCAACCGGAGCAGCCACCCTCCCAAGAGGGAAAAAGACAACCTGTACCCCTGTATCCTGCAATACCCGACCACGTCGGACAACTAAACCGACGAGCCGTACCGTACCTGCAATACCCGACCACGTCGGACAACTAAACCGACGGGCCGTACCGTACCTGCAATACCCGACCACGTCGGACAACTAAACCGACGGGCCGTACCGTACCTGCAATACCCGACCACGTCGGACAACTAAACCGACGGGCCGTACCGTACCTGCAATACCCGACCACGTCGGACAACTAAACCGACGGGTCGCACCGCTCGCACCTCGGCGCCTCAAACCCCACAACTAATAAGGGGCCCCACTACGTCACCTCGTGGGTATACACGGGTCATAGACCGCTTTTCCGGAAAAGCGCACCCTTTGCGGTGGCCAAACCGCGGGTGCGCGTGCTGCAGCCTCGAGCCAAGTAACCATAACCACCATCATGTTAGCCTCATAATATATAACAAGAGTAAAACGGCAACATATATAATCAAAAGTAAAACCGCAACATGTGTGATCGAAAGTAACCCGCTAACATGTATAATCAAAAGTAAAACCGTAACATGTGTGATCGAAAGTAACCCACTAACATGTATAATCAAAAGTAAAGCAATAATACGTGTACTCGAAGGTAACACGCTAACATGTACTATCGAAAGGAAAACGACCGCCGGAGACCAACGCTAAGCACCACGAAGAAACCCACCACATAATAAACATGAATATAACGACATTGCTCATAAAAGGATTCTAAGGGTGTACCCACTATCATGTTAGCAACGTGATGTAAAATTAAGAATAGGAGCGACCGCCGGAATTCGGCGCTAAGTACCAAAATGAAACCCACCATAATGAACCAGGTACCCAGAATGAGACCAATAATAATGAACCGAGTCCACACCACATGATAATCATGACAGTAACGAGATTGTACATAAAGGGGTTCTAAAGATGTACCCACCTGAAACGCGAAGAATGTGTGCGGAAACTTCAGTTAAAGCGCTCCCGCCTTGTGCCCGAAAGGAACTACAATAGAAGTATCGTTAATAACATCGTCGTCGACAAAAACACTCAAAAACGGGGCAAAACGGGCCAAAAACGGGCCAAAACGGAGTTACCGGGCTCCCGGGCTGAAGAATGGTGCACGGAGCTAGGCGTGGATCGGGCTCACAGCATAGTGGGGGCGGCGCGCAGACCCGGCTCACCCCGGCGCGTGCACCAGGCAGTTTGGGCCGGGCTGGTGCATGCGCAGGGCGTGCACCGGGTGCATCCCCACCGGGGGCGGAGGCGCGCACCGGGTGCACGCTGGAGGCGTGCACCGCGGTAGCGGGCCGGGCCGGCGCACGGCAGAGCGCGCACCGGGCTCACCTCAGCAGGGCTCGGTGACGCGCACCGGGTGCACGCTGAAGGCGTGCACCGCTGTGAGCGGGCCGGGCTGGAGCATCACCCGTGGGCCAGGCGGTGCAGCGGGGTTCACGACGGAAGCGCCGATTCCGTGCGCCGGGTGCACGCCTGGAGCGTGCACCGCGCGGCTGTGGATCGGGCTTCCGTGAACAGTAACTCGCCGGAATTCGTTTTTCTTCTCCGATTTCGCTGTCCGCGGCTCCGGTGATGACACAGCGAACACGGTAATTGCGGCGACGACCCCGTGGGCGTGATAACGGCGGCGGCGGCCTCCCGTTTAGCAACGGCAGCGGCGGCTTCCCGTTACTACAAAACCCCCGCGACGTGGGACACCCGAACGATCACCACCCAACCCTCGACCCCACAGAAATTGCAAACCGAAAAACACACGATCACTTACCGATCCTGCGAGGAAGGGGAAGAAGGATCGTCCCTCTCGTCTCCAACGTAGGGCTCCCCGAACGATGGGTCCTCTATTCTTCCTTCTCCTTTCTCGATCGTTCGCCTAATTTCGAATTTTCGAATTTCGAAAGTCCCCCCCTCCGTTCACGTTCTCGAAAGGAAAGAGACAAAATAACTAAAGGCTCGCACGGAAGGGTACTGTAAAAAATAAAATAAAATAAAATAAAATATCCTCTAAACCCTAGGTCCCGTTTTGACTCAGACTTCCTCAAAAATCGTGCAAAATACAATGCACGCATCTCGGCGCACTTTACGGTCACCGGGAGCTTCGAACCCCCATTCCGGGAGATCCGTAAGTCCGATTTCAAATCCGATCGCACCGCCGTTCATCATTTTGCGAGCTCTTCCACCTAAAAATATCCGCAAACCCCGACAGTCAACCCAGAAATTCTCGAACTTCAACCCCTCCTTAATCAACTGAAGAATATTCGGTTAGGACCCAAGATGGAAAACCGGAAGGCCGAAGTACCACTACATAAATAAAATAACCCAATGACATAACCAGATGAGAATTCCGATCACAGCAGGTTCCCCGTCTGATCGCCTCGAAGAACGTGCCGGCCACTTAACACGGATTCCGATGCGCCACTCAAAAGCAAACGCTTTGACCCCCCATTTCGGGAGGTCCGTAAGTCGAAATCCGAATCCGTTCGCTTTGCCGCCCTCCGTTCTTCGAGCTCAATCGCAGAAAAATACTAGCGGCCCCGGTCAGTCCATTGCAGAAAACGGTGGAAAGTTTTCCTACCAGTCCCGTCAAAATAAACGGGAGGTATACAAGGGCAAGGGAACGCCAGGACTCTACATCACTCACCACTAAAAAAAAGTTTCGTCCTCGAAACTTAATCCTGGTCCGCAACGAATAAAACTGAGTAGCACTCCTCCATCTTTGACTTTCGTTCCTAAGTCGCTTCACGTTCCTCCTGGTTGCTCCACAGCACCTTCCCATAGGGGATCGTCCGGTTGCACAATCCTTTTTGTCCTCTTGTGCTACGGTCCGCACCGGTGTTCCGTCGAAGCTCAGGTCCTCTCTAAGCTCAAGGCAGTGACCATCCGTCACCCAAAATCAAGTAGGCAGGTTTAGAGCACATCTTCGTGAATCCGGCTCATTCGCTCGGGCTGTCCGCCGGTCTGGGGTGAAACGCCGTGCTGAAGTGTGGTTTAGTCTCTAGGGCCCGTTGCAGACTTGCTAAAGGTTCGACACCAGCCGAGTGTCTCTAGTCCACTGGCAGCTCGGGTACGGAAGTCCACCCTCATAAACGCATTGCGTCGTCCGCACTCGCTGAAAAGTCGATTGCGTGGTCCGGGGGTCTTGTCTCGAATAAGCTGTATTCGTACGCCTGTTTTTCTGACCCTCCAGGATTTTTCTAAAAGGGTGGACTTGATCATCAAGGACAATAGGTTGTGCGACGGTACCGGTCCCGCTGAGTGCTCGTGCTTATCGGATTTCCCTCCCCCCGATTTGACCCTTCCTGCTTAAAACATCCGCTACTACACTTGCTTTTCCCGGGGTGGTACTGAATGGACAAGCCGAGTCCTTCAGTAACTCCAATCAGTGTTCCTGCCGCAAAAAATCAAATCCTTCTATGTGAACAAAACTTAAGACTCTGGCGATCCGAAAACACATTACGATGAACTCCAAGGAAAGGTGATGTCTCCCAAAGTTTTAAAACGAAGGCGACTGCTGCCCGTTCCTGATCGTGTGTCGGGTAGTTCCGTTCATATTCTCTGCGATTCCCGTTGCTGACACAATGTGCCCCAGAGAGTCCACTTCGCGAAGTCAGAACTCACATTCTTAAATTTACCAACCAGCTTCTGGTCCCTGAGAGTCCGGAGAATAATCTGCAAGTGCCTCTCGTAGTTGATCGAAGTGACCATCAACTTTGGACTTGTTCTTCACTGTGACCTTGTTTATCTCCCTGTAGTCGATGCGTAGACGCAGGCTTCCGTTCTTCTTTCGCACGAAAGGCACGGGTGCGCCCCCAAGGCGACACACACGGTCTGATGAACCCTTAAAAGTTCAAAACAACTAACCCGACGACAAGGAAAACAACCCACACTAATGCCCCCACAAGGCTCCAAGAGGTGCCAACAAAACAGGCTGGGTTACTAACTACCCGGAATTTTCCCCCCGAAAAAAAAACAAACTCACCTGTCACCAACACGGACCGCTTCCCTCCGTCACCAACACGGGCCACAAGCTCGGAGCATAACCACCATCCCGGACCACTCGCTCCGACTACCCGTCCTACCGAGGCGACGGTCGGAACTAACGTTAGGTTTCAGCTCTAAGACCTACCACCAAGTCTACCCCACAAAAAGGGCCGCGTACAGGGCCTCCTAGCCGAAGATGACCAGAGCCAAAACTCCGAGTAGTCGCCAGATTCCCCCCCCTTGACTCACACCTGCCCCAAAAGATCACCATCCACAGCGCTCCCAAACCAAACCTCAAGGCTATAACTTAGTCATGGGGAGCTGGCGACAAAACCCACAAGGTGAGGTCCTACCTCCGACCTGGCACCGACGGGGTGCGACGCTCTAAATTGCCGCTATCTCTTGGTCCCAAAGGTTGCACTCACCAAGTACCGGGCACCGAATCGAGCGGTAAACTTCCAGACCAACAGTGACACTCCCAACTAGAAGAAAAAAACTAAGCTCTGTGCCCGTTCAACGAAGACCTCCAGGTATTGAAGACTATCCATCTGAAACCAAAAGGGTCGAAAGAAGACAGGCAACGAAAACAATAAGAAGAACCCTGTCCAAAAGTTGCTAAGGGTCACTAAACGCACTCGAGGGATCACACGCCAACCACCAAAGGACGACCTAACCGGCCCGCCTAGCGCAGAATACAGGTATCGTTAATCAGAGTCTACCTGGCACCACCCAGCGTCAAAGTTAAACGGGCCAAAAAAGGGCCCCTACGAACAATGGTGCTAAGCAAGGCGTGGACCGGGCTCACAGCAAACGGGGCCAAACGCAGAAGGCTTACTAGCCACCGGCAGTTTCCCTTGCATGCCAGGGGTGCCCGGGTGCACCCCACCGGGGGCGGAGGCGCGCACCAAACGCACGCTGGACGGTGCACCGCGGAACCGGGTAACACGGCAGAGGCGCACCGGGCTCATTCAGCACCTGTACGCGCCCGGGTGCACGCTGAAGGCGTCACCGCTGTGAGCCCGCTGGAGCATCACCCGTGGGCCAGGCGGTGCAGCGGGGTTCACGACGGAAGCGCCGATTCCGTGCGCCGGGTGCACGCCTGGAGCGTGCACCGCGCGGCTGTGGATCGGGCTTCCGTGAACAGTAACTCGCCGGAATTCGTTTTTCTTCTCCGATTTCGCTGTCCGCGGCTCCGGTGATGACACAGCGAACACGGTAATTGCGGCGACGACCCCGTGGGCGTGATAACGGCGGCGGCGGCCTCCCGTTTAGCAACGGCAGCGGCGGCTTCCCGTTACTACAAAACCCCCGCGACGTGGGACACCCGAACGATCACCACCCAACCCTCGACCCCACAGAAATTGCAAACCGGAAAACACACGATCACTTACCGATCCTGCGAGGAAGGGGAAGAAGGATCGTCCCTCTCGTCTCCAACGTAGGGCTCCCCGAACGATGGGTCCTCTATTCTTCCTTCTCCTTTCTCGATCGTTCGCCTAATTTCGAATTTTCGAATTTCGAAAGTCCCCCCCTCCGTTCACGTTCTCGAAAGGAAAGAGACAAAATAACTAAAGGCTCGCACGGAAGGGTACTGTAAAAAATAAAATAAAATAAAATAAAATATCCTCTAAACCCTAGGTCCCGTTTTGACTCAGACTTCCTCAAAAATCGTGCAAAATACAATGCACGCATCTCGGCGCACTTTACGGTCACCGGGAGCTTCGAACCCCCATTCCGGGAGATCCGTAAGTCCGATTTCAAATCCGATCGCACCGCCGTTCATCATTTTGCGAGCTCTTCCACCTAAAAATATCCGCAAACCCCGACAGTCAACCCAGAAATTCTCGAACTTCAACCCCTCCTTAATCAACTGAAGAATATTCGGTTAGGACCCAAGATGGAAAACCGGAAGGCCGAAGTACCACTACATAAATAAAATAACCCAATGACATAACCAGATGAGAATTCCGATCACAGCAGGTTCCCCGTCTGATCGCCTCGAAGAACGTGCCGGCCACTTAACACGGATTCCGATGCGCCACTCAAAAGCAAACGCTTTGACCCCCCATTTCGGGAGGTCCGTAAGTCGGAATCCGAATCCGTTCGCTTTGCCGCCCTCCGTTCTTCGAGCTCAATCGCAGAAAAATACTAGCGGCCCCGGTCAGTCCATTGCAGAAAACGGTGGAAAGTTTTCCTACCAGTCCCGTCAAAATAAACGGGAGGTATACAAGGGCAAGGGAACGCCAGGACTCTACATCACTCACCACTAAAAAAAAGTTTCGTCCTCGAAACTTAATCCTGGTCCGCAACGAATAAAACTGAGTAGCACTCCTCCATCTTTGACTTTCGTTCCTAAGTCGCTTCACGTTCCTCCTGGTTGCTCCACAGCACCTTCCCATAGGGGATCGTCCGGTTGCACAATCCTTTTTGTCCTCTTGTGCTACGGTCCGCACCGGTGTTCCGTCGAAGCTCAGGTCCTCTCTAAGCTCAAGGCAGTGACCATCCGTCACCCAAAATCAAGTAGGCAGGTTTAGAGCACATCTTCGTGAATCCGGCTCATTCGCTCGGGCTGTCCGCCGGTCTGGGGTGAAACGCCGTGCTGAAGTGTGGTTTAGTCTCTAGGGCCCGTTGCAGACTTGCTAAAGGTTCGACACCAGCCGAGTGTCTCTAGTCCACTGGCAGCTCGGGTACGGAAGTCCACCCTCATAAACGCATTGCGTCGTCCGCACTCGCTGAAAAGTCGATTGCGTGGTCCGGGGGTCTTGTCTCGAATAAGCTGTATTCGTACGCCTGTTTTTCTGACCCTCCAGGATTTTTCTAAAAGGGTGGACTTGATCATCAAGGACAATAGGTTGTGCGACGGTACCGGTCCCGCTGAGTGCTCGTGCTTATCGGATTTCCCTCCCCCCGATTTGACCCTTCCTGCTTAAAACATCCGCTACTACACTTGCTTTTCCCGGGGTGGTACTGAATGGACAAGCCGAGTCCTTCAGTAACTCCAATCAGTGTTCCTGCCGCAAAAAATCAAATCCTTCTATGTGAACAAAACTTAAGACTCTGGCGATCCGAAAACACATTACGATGAACTCCAAGGAAAGGTGATGTCTCCCAAAGTTTTAAAACGAAGGCGACTGCTGCCCGTTCCTGATCGTGTGTCGGGTAGTTCCGTTCATATTCTCTGCGATTCCCGTTGCTGACACAATGTGCCCCAGAGAGTCCACTTCGCGAAGTCAGAACTCACATTCTTAAATTTACCAACCAGCTTCTGGTCCCTGAGAGTCCGGAGAATAATCTGCAAGTGCCTCTCGTAGTTGATCGAAGTGACCATCAACTTTGGACTTGTTCTTCACTGTGACCTTGTTTATCTCCCTGTAGTCGATGCGTAGACGCAGGCTTCCGTTCTTCTTTCGCACGAAAGGCACGGGTGCGCCCCCAAGGCGACACACACGGTCTGATGAACCCTTAAAAGTTCAAAACAACTAACCCGACGACAAGGAAAACAACCCACACTAATGCCCCCACAAGGCTCCAAGAGGTGCCAACAAAACAGGCTGGGTTACTAACTACCCGGAATTTTCCCCCCGAAAAAAAAAACAAACTCACCTGTCACCAACACGGACCGCTTCCCTCCGTCACCAACACGGGCCACAAGCTCGGAGCATAACCACCATCCCGGACCACTCGCTCCGACTACCCGTCCTACCGAGGCGACGGTCGGAACTAACGTTAGGTTTCAGCTCTAAGACCTACCACCAAGTCTACCCCACAAAAAGGGCCGCGTACAGGGCCTCCTAGCCGAAGATGACCAGAGCCAAAACTCCGAGTAGTCGCCAGATTCCCCCCCCTTGACTCACACCTGCCCCAAAAGATCACCATCCACAGCGCTCCCAAACCAAACCTCAAGGCTATAACTTAGTCATGGGGAGCTGGCGACAAAACCCACAAGGTGAGGTCCTACCTCCGACCTGGCACCGACGGGGTGCGACGCTCTAAATTGCCGCTATCTCTTGGTCCCAAACCGTTGCCTCACCAAGTACCGGGCACCGAATCGAGCGGTAAACTTCCAGACCAACAGTGACACTCCCAACTAGAAGAAAAAACTAAGCTCTGTGCCCGTTCAACGAAGACCTCCAGGTATTGAAGACTATCCATCTGAAATCTAAAGGGTCGAAAGAAGACAAGCAACGAAAACAGCAAGAAGAACCCTGCCAAAAGTTGCTTAGGGTCACTAAACGCACTCGAGGGATCACACGCCAACCACCAAAGGACGACCTAACCGGCCCTCTAGCGCAGAATACAGGGACCCGACTCAGAGCTACCTGGCACCACCCAGCGTCAAAGTTAAGCCCCCCAATAAAAGTCGCCACCTACGCACACTTGTGCTAAGCAAGGCACGACCTCTCTAACCCCAAACGAGCCCAAACGAAGAAGATTTACTAGCCCCGGTGGTCTCCCTTCCTAAACCAAAGGAGCCCCTGAGACCCCAACACGACGATCTCTACAACCAAACGCAGTGGTTACGGTGAAAAGCCGAACTATGGGTAACAATCATAGGGGAAGAATCCTCATTCCCACCTGTACCTTGCCCATGGTGCAAAAGGAATCGACCGACTACCCGCTGTAACTTAACACCAGAAGACCCAGGAGGTACAAGTTTAGACAAACAGCTATCCGGTTACCTATGGCCGACAGACGGCCAACAGACCAACAACCACCGGTGGGTTGTGCTACCACCCGAGCCATATCGAGAAAAGAAACTCAATAGTCCCCGCACTCCCGCATCTGTTGCCGCAGGAGCTAGTTTTCCGCGGCCGTCGGCGTCGTCGTATCTGCCTCCGCGTCCCCGGCCGATGATCTGGTACGGGCCATATCTGTATACACACAACAAGAGTCAGCACTAGACTTCACTTACAAAACAACGAACCACCTAGCGAGAGAAAAGGACTCGGACTCTTCCCCCCCTCGATCACTCACGTTCTACCTTCCTATGCCCTACCCATTTCATTCACCTGTAGGCAAGTGAGGTATCCCCACGGATGTCGGCACTAACTGTTGTGATTGAAAGAACTTCTCTGATACCATCTTAATCTGTCACGCCCCGGGGGTTTGTTTTAGCGGAAACGGTTTGTTTTTTTTTTTTTTTTTTTTTTGATAACAAAGAAAACCTTTCTTCCCCGGCGCGTGCCCAGACCCGCCGCACATACAGGATCTCTCTGCAAACGGACAGAGTCTCCCCTGTATGTGCACGGCGTAGCGTTCAGTACACATTCCAAACATACACAACCATTCAATCACAACAGTCACTAACATACAACTAGCATTCTAATTTATTAAAGCGCATGGCCGATCAATTTTGAAAGGATAAATCCACAGTCATTGAAAAAGCGCCCACCCGGCACTCAAGTTTTGAAAACGAGTTTCGAAACCAGCATAAATCCACAGGGTTTTGAAAACAGTGCCCACACGACACTTAGATTTTAAAAACGGTTTTCGCAATCATTTCTTTGGTTTTGCTTTTTCTTTTCCAAACGGCCAACAGAAATAAAAGGGAGGATAAATGCATAAGAGGACAACTAAATGTAAACCATACCGACATCCACACCGACCCCACGAGGGTATCGAGAACCTCACAAATAACTACAGCGTAAATGAAATGTAAAGATGAAAGAGGAAATACAGTCCAGGGTCCCCAGCGACCCAGAAGCTCCTGCCCCGTCCTCACCGTCGCCTACCTCTCCCCCCGTCTGGACCCTGTCACGAAGTGGGAAGTCAGTGACGAATAATAGTAGAGCAGGAAAAGTAGTAAAACAAACCGCAAAGCCAACCGGAGCAGCCACCCTCCCAAGAGGGAAAAAGACAACCTGTACCCCTGTATCCTGCAATACCCGACCACGTCGGACAACTAAACCGACGAGCCGTACCGTACCTGCAATACCCGACCACGTCGGACAACTAAACCGACGGGCCGTACCGTACCTGCAATACCCGACCACGTCGGACAACTAAACCGACGGGCCGTACCGTACCTGCAAAACCCGACCACGTCGGACAACTAAACCGACGAGCCGTACCGTACCTGCAATACCCGACCACGTCGGACAACTAAACCGACGGGCCGTACCGTACCTGCAATACCCGACCACGTCGGACAACTAAACCGACGGGCCGTACCGTACCTGCAAAACCCGACCACGTCGGACAACTAAACCGACGGGTCGCACCGCTCGCACCTCGGCGCCTCAAACCCCACAACTAATAAGGGGCCCCACTACGTCACCTCGTGGGTATACACGGGTCATAGACCGCTTTTCCGGAAAAGCGCACCCTTTGCGGTGGCCAAACCGCGGGTGCGCGTGCTGCAGCCTCGAGCCAAGTAACCATAACCACCATCATGTTAGCCTCATAATATATAACAAGAGTAAAACGGCAACATATATAATCAAAAGTAAAACCGCAACATGTGTGATCGAAAGTAACCCGCTAACATGTATAATCAAAAGTAAAACCGTAACATGTGTGATCGAAAGTAACCCACTAACATGTATAATCAAAAGTAAAGCAATAATACGTGTACTCGAAGGTAACACGCTAACATGTACTATCGAAAGGAAAACGACCGCCGGAGACCAACGCTAAGCACCACGAAGAAACCCACCACATAATAAACATGAATATAACGACATTGCTCATAAAAGGATTCTAAGGGTGTACCCACTATCATGTTAGCAACGTGATGTAAAATTAAGAATAGGAGCGACCGCCGGAATTCGGCGCTAAGTACCAAAATGAAACCCACCATAATGAACCAGGTACCCAGAATGAGACCAATAATAATGAACCGAGTCCACACCACATGATAATCATGACAGTAACGAGATTGTACATAAAGGGGTTCTAAAGATGTACCCACCTGAAACGCGAAGAATGTGTGCGGAAACTTCAGTTAAAGCGCTCCCGCCTTGTGCCCGAAAGGAACTACAATAGAAGTATCGTTAATAACATCGTCGTCGACAAAAACACTCAAAAACGGGGCAAAACGGGCCAAAAACGGGCCAAAACGGAGTTACCGGGCTCCCGGGCTGAAGAATGGTGCACGGAGCTAGGCGTGGACCGGGCTCACAGCATAGTGGGGGCGGCGCGCAGACCCGGCTCACCCCGGCGCGTGCACCAGGCAGTTTGGGCCGGGCTGGTGCACGCGCAGGGCGTGCACCAGGTGCATCCCCACCGGGGGCGGAGGCGCGCACCGGGTGCACGCTGGAGGCGTGCACCGCGGTAGCGGGCCGGGCCGGCGCACGGCAGAGCGCGCACCGGGCTCACCTCAGCAGGGCTCGGTGACGCGCACCGGGTGCACGCTGAAGGCGTGCACCGCTGTGAGCGGGCCGGGCTGGAGCATCACCCGTGGGCCAGGCGGTGCAGCGGGGTTCACGACGGAAGCGCCGATTCCGTGCGCCGGGTGCACGCCTGGAGCGTGCACCGCGCGGCTGTGGATCGGGCTTCCGTGAACAGTAACTCGCCGGAATTCGTTTTTCTTCTCCGATTTCGCTGTCCGCGGCTCCGGTGATGACACAGCGAACACGGTAATTGCGGCGACGACCCCGTGGGCGTGATAACGGCGGCGGCGGCCTCCCGTTTAGCAACGGCAGCGGCGGCTTCCCGTTACTACAAAACCCCCGCGACGTGGGACACCCGAACGATCACCACCCAACCCTCGACCCCACAGAAATTGCAAACCGGAAAACACACGATCACTTACCGATCCTGCGAGGAAGGGGAAGAAGGATCGTCCCTCTCGTCTCCAACGTAGGGCTCCCCGAACGATGGGTCCTCTATTCTTCCTTCTCCTTTCTCGATCGTTCTTCTAATTTCGAATTTTCGAATTTCGAAAGTCCCCCCCTCCGTTCACGTTCTCGAAAGGAAAGAGACAAAATAACTAAAGGCTCGCACGGAAGGGTACTGTAAAAAATAAAATAAAATAAAATAAAATATCCTCTAAACCCTAGGTCCCGTTTTGACTCAGACTTCCTCAAAAATCGTGCAAAATACAATGCACGCATCTCGGCGCACTTTACGGTCACCGGGAGCTTCGAACCCCCATTCCGGGAGATCCGTAAGTCCGATTTCAAATCCGATCGCACCGCCGTTCATCATTTTGCGAGCTCTTCCACCTAAAAATATCCGCAAACCCCGACAGTCAACCCAGAAATTCTCGAACTTCAACCCCTCCTTAATCAACTGAAGAATATTCGGTTAGGACCCAAGATGGAAAACCGGAAGGCCGAAGTACCACTACATAAATAAAATAACCCAATGACATAACCAGATGAGAATTCCGATCACAGCAGGTTCCCCGTCTGATCGCCTCGAAGAACGTGCCGGCCACTTAACACGGATTCCGATGCGCCACTCAAAAGCAAACGCTTTGACCCCCCATTTCGGGAGGTCCGTAAGTCGGAATCCGAATCCGTTCGCTTTGCCGCCCTCCGTTCTTCGAGCTCAATCGCAGAAAAATACTAGCGGCCCCGGTCAGTCCATTGCAGAAAACGGTGGAAAGTTTTCCTACCAGTCCCGTCAAAATAAACGGGAGGTATACAAGGGCAAGGGAACGCCAGGACTCTACAGTAGGCACGTGGTTTACTTTCTTATTTCTTTCTTGAGGACAAATGCATTCTTGTATGGACATATAGTTAGGCCCCCTTTTATTGCTACACTACTTCTTGGGACTTGACTTCGGAGAAACCATGTTATCCTTTTCTCCTTCTTTGTTAGTCAGGCGGTCTATGTTGCTCGGGTGCGAGCAGGGGTCTGCGGTAGTGTAGCTGGGACATTTGTGTCAGGGACAGTCTGTGCTGGATTGCGGCTGGCAGGGTTTTGCGGTAACCGCGGATATTGGGCGGTTGACCGGATATTTGTTTAGGCATCAGATTGGGTATCAGATTTCTCTAGTGGACGGAGTTTCCCACTATTTGAGTATTTTTGCATCTGATTGAGGACCGAGGCTTTCTTTAGTAGTTGAGCTTTCCCACTTTGATCAGAGTCGTGATCCAGTCCTGCTATATTACGATACTGGTTACTGAGATATTTTACTCATGTGGGTCGCTCCCCTCGAGTGCCACTCCGGAGTGTGTGCGACCATGCCGGTCAGGAGCCGGTCTGTTACTTATTTTGGGATGCGACCGTACCGGTCAGCAGTCGGTCAGCATTCCGCAGTGGAGTTCCTGAGTTCGACAGCAGAGCAGGCAGTACCAGGTTTTATACCGGTTTATTTGATTGGGTTTAGTCGGTCTGTTACTCTTATTGTTGCACTCGTGTCAGGGGGACCGATTAGAGTCTAGTAGCTGTACTTTAGACCAGTGCTAGTGTTGTTGGTCCTGAGGTCTTTTTGGGTTGTTGACCGTTGTGCGAGAGGCTTGGTGATCTTGAGTTTATCCGTTCTGAGAGAGAGCGTGGATTTTGACTATAGCCTGCATGAGCCACTACTCAATAGCGAGTTAGTCCGTTTGGACGCCCTACGTAATTCCTACCTGTCAGCGGGAGGTGGTTGTAGGTGGGCGCAGGTTTGACTGGACCCGATGTGGCAGTCAGCTCGATTGGGTCGATTGAGCACCTCGTGTGCGAGTGTTGCATATCTTTATCAGAGTTTCTCCCCATTTGAGCATTTAGATAGAGGCATGGTAGCTGTTGAGAGTCTCCAGCTTTTCTATTACAGTCTTTACTGCTTTGGTTATCTTATGCCTCTAGCGGACTTAGTGGGCAGATCGTCGGGCCTCGTTGCGATACCCATTGAGGACTCCCTTTTTAGGTGTAGTTCTGACACCCGTTGGGGGTTTTCCCCCTCCCCTTCTTTTCTTTCCTTTGTTTCGCAGAGTCTTAGCGGGTGCTGTTGATTCTGCGGTTGTTGATCGAGACGAGGGAGTCGCGTGCTAGATCCCTACCCGTCGTTGGAGAGTAGCGGTACCCCTTCAGAGGAGATCTACAGCAGATTAGTTGTTTTACTTTTTTTTCCTCTTTTGAGAGACTGATGTAGTGAGGACATGTTATGTATCGAGAGACTGTACACTGATGTATTATTGGAGATACCTCCCGCTTGAGTTCAGAGTTTGTATATAAGGATATTATATGATTATTATTTTTGGGAGACGGACATTGTTGCGTTATTTCCAGTTGTACAGTGATTGATTTTAGTTATACAGCAGGTTTTTATTTATAGCTCTAATATTTTGTTTAGTTGTAGTACTTTTCTTGCAGGTAGGACGCTTCGCCTATGCAGGTTGGCATAGGTGGCGGATCTGTTGGCGAGCCCGGGTCGCAGTTTCGACCCCGGGGCGTGACAAAAATGGTCTCTTTAATGCCCTTAGCAATTTATGTCTATATTTTGATGTAATAGATCAATGTTCGCTACTTTAGCATGTTTCCAGCGGCGATAAAATAATTAGCCTTATGGGGCATGTCTAGGAAAGCGGTTGGTCTAAAACTGATAAGTATGAGAGTAAAAGGAAGACAGTTCAGATTATGTCTGTCATATGTATTCACCAGTCGACCAGTTATTTGTTTTTATAGAAAAATTTCGAACATAATTGTGAATACATAGTGAGAAAAGAAAAATTAAGTGTAACCATTTGAGGATTAGGTACACTTAATTTGACAAAACTAAATTTGTCTAGGGCATAGCGAGTCATAATATGAGTAAGAGTAATATATATTGTCTTTTGTTTTTCACTGCTATTATGTATCCCTAACAGGTGCATGAATACGCTTATGAGTAGGCTCGCGGGTCGCACGACCCATTTGTTAGTATGAAAATCACCAAGATAATGGAAATGGTTTGCCCATCACGTGCGAGTGAGAGATGTTGGTTTTCTAATCGGGTTTCGGGTCGCCCTTGATGGGCAAATCCGACCCAACCCATTAAGTGGTGGTTTCTATAATCCAGTTGAGAAATCACCACTACGTGTAGTTGAGAAACCACCACTTCGTGAACTTAGTTGACTGAGAAGAAAAGAAGAATTTGGTCTTTTTCCTTAATTTCTCTCTGATCCACAAGAAAAAAAATTACTCTCTTGATTTGGAGGATTTTGACATTTGGGTTGTGGAAGCTAGTGCAATTTTCATCTTTGTAATTTTGCATTTGATCCGTTGGAGCAAGTGATTTGGTTTGATCCTACTTTATCACGTTTTAGGAATTACGATCAAGGTATGTTTAAATTTATTTTTTAAACCTTCATAAACCATATAGTTTATGCATGCGGTCCATGAGGTTATGCTTTAAGCTCATGGATCGTGCACACCGATTTTTGAGATGAGACATTTTTTTATAGAAAATGTTTCTTGTACACTCCAAACGGGGTCTATATCTTACACCCCATCTGTCTTAGGGTGGAATAAATTTTACTCGTTATTTCGAAGTGACGAATGGATGAGCCCCCACCCTTAGATGGATATGGTATACATCGTACACCCCAGTTGGGGTGTACATGTAGCATTACTCTTTTTTCCTTTTTTTTTTTTTTTTTTTCTTTTCTTTCGCTCTTTTTCTTGTAGAAAATGAAAACTCCTCTGTTTTTGAAAGTTTTATAAAATTACTTTCAAATAAAATTACATTTACAAAAGTCAAACGATTAAAATTCTATTTTTTGAGTTGAAAATTATTTTTAGCTCACTTTTGCGACTTACCGAACACCCCCTTAAAACAAATCATCATCACTGCTTCTTAATTTTATTTTATTTATTATTATTATTATTTTTTAAAAAAAACTTTCGGGCCCTCACCCACAAGACCCTCTAAGAACTTATACTAGCGGCAAATTTTATCTTGCTTTAGAATATAATATTATTTATAGTCCTGCTAGAATATCTTTGGAAGTATAGAATAGAGTTTTCAATGCTTTTAAATTATTTTTGAGATGGAACATTCGAACCGGCGATTAGTTTCTTTAGACATGATCCACTTTTTCGAAAATATTTAGAAATCATATTTCATAACTTTTTAATATCATTAGTCTAGTTATAAAAATATCTCAAAATTATGAATTTTAATATCTCAAAATTATAAATTTTAATGGCCGCCGTGATATTTTTAAGCTTAATGATATAAAACGATCCAAATAAGATAATAATTGTAAGTATGGTCTTATTTCAAGGGTGTCAGACCCCTACTACAGGTTAAGATATTACTATTTATAGTAATCTCTTATTATCCTGCGGTTATTAGACGGCTCGCGTCATGGGTAGAGCTGCAATCATGTCTGTAGTGGACGTGTAAGTTACTCTTCCACGTTTTCAACAGTTGCCACCTAAAACCTCTTCATCTTCAGGCGTGCTTTTCTCGGCTATTAGTGTACCACGTGTTCTTGTTTTCTTTGCCCGTGTAGGCTAGGCGTGTAGGTTAGGCCGTCCACCACGTGACGCGATTTTTCTTGCACCAACAATGCCCCCCTGATAGTTTTTCGAACGAACATTCGGATGGCTATAGGTGCTTAATAAACGGCTGCTATTAGTCGTTTCTTTCAATCATTTCGCATTAATTGCCTCAATTGATAGTGCTGATTGGTTGTGCTGACTTAATTAATTTTTCTTATTCTAATATTATTGGCTTTACAAGCCGAATCATCACGTTCTTGCTTTTTTTCTTTGTCGTCGGCTTTTTCGGCCGAATCATCTAAATTGCCGACCCTATGGCCGACTCTCTGTACCAAGGCTCCTTCAATGCCTCGGTTCTCAATTCTTCCCTTCTTCATCCAAAGATTCCTTCTCTAGCCTGATCTCTTTATCCGTGGCTAACCATTTCTCCCGTTTCATGACAGCTTCCAAGCCATAATTCTTTTCCTCCAACTCCTTCTTCATCGGCTTCACAATAGTTGAACGAACAACTTGGGATTTCAACCAAGGTAGTGTGGTCGAACCACCCGCTTTAGCATCATTTTTCATGGCTCATGAGAGGAACTTCTGTTCGGGTTGTTTCGATTTGCATTCTTTGTTGTTGATGCTTCTGGGTTTTGGTTACGATTAGCCTGTATCACTTGACCAATCCCCTTGCTGTGAACTATTGATTGACCAGCACGTTTGCCGTTATTTTTACCATCTGAGGTGTTCCCTCAAAATCCCTCGCCTTGCCCATGGCCTCGGCCATGGTTGGATGCCGAGCTCATTGACCAAACAACGAGAAAGAGTTTCAATCTCCGTTTTTGTCATCCCAATGAACTCATGTTTAGGTCTCGACCCCAGGGTTTGATTCCACATGGGCCGATATCCTGTATGTCATTGCTTGCTGCCAAAAGGTTGCTTTGGGTGCACCTTTCAGCTTATCCTATCATCGGAGTGATAATACTCCTTCAGGACTTTTTGGATAGGCAGGTTTTGAACCAGGTTCTCTCCATCATATGACCCCTTCTCAGAGCTACCTTTAGCTTTGAGCTCGTCGTAGGAAAAGGCCCAATCTCCCGGGAAGGCCATAAGCTCTTCCTATTCTACGATTGTTTTTCTCTCGCGCACGATTACTCCCCAATCATCGCATGACATTTTGGCCATTCACTTGATGCACATATGAAGTTTGCTCATGACTTCGACAATGTCACTTTGGAACTTGCTCGACTTAACCAATTCTTTCCACTTCACATCTACCATATTGACCTGCGAGGGGAAAGGGTTCTTGTCAACTTTCATATCTTTTTTCTTTTCTTGGTCGGCTAAAACCAGTCAACCCTCATCTATTTTCTTTTGAGTCTGCTATTAAAGGTAATGCATCAGAAGACCTATGGCTCCAAGAGTGGTGCCATTTTCATTACTTCCTTCGTCGTAACTCCTCATAAGAGGGTAAGGTTTGTCCCTCCTAGAATTTGATCTGTCCATCTTTAAATAACCGATCAAAGATCTAATTGGTTTTAGATGTGTCGAATGAATATGTAACAGTCGAGACTCAAGCTTTAGACTCACTAGTTTTACTCAGCTTTAAAAGTGCACATTTGTACGATTGGCAGTTATTCACTATTTCTGTAGTAATTCGGAATATTTTATTTTTAATAAATAAAATAAAAGGTGAATTTTTAGCCGGAGTTGGATTCTAAAGATCTAATTCGATCTATTTGATCAATTGCGGGGGTGCAAGTGGCACGAATTACGAGGCAAAAAGGCTAATTTCCAATCCGGACATGATCTCGGAAATCCGAGTTGACCGATGCGATCCTCTCGTCGAACTGAGCGAGTTTCATATTCAGTACTTTTCGATCTGACGGTCGGATCTTCCAGAGTTTAATGAAGAAGAGGGCAATTAGCCGCGACCAAGGGAACAGTGTTCTTGCGCACAGTGACTTAAGTCATTTAATGTAGATGAACAGTAACCCTGGAATTTTAATTGTCCCTTGATCAACGTTGGTTAATTTACTATCTGAACTCCTAATATAGCAATTCGAGTAGTCAATTCTAGCTATTTTCGATGTTCTGAACGCAATGGCGCAGTCGAAAATTATGTTTGACGACTCTGAAATCTCGAAAAGCGTGAAAATTGTAAAATTGGGCAGTTTTTATGGAACAAGTGTTTATCGGAGCGTCAAACAAACCAAACAAATATGCTACTTGATAGGTCTCGACGAGCCGGACGTCGTGGCGAAGTCCGTTTCGCAAAACGACGAACAGTTTGTCTCGAAATGCGTGAAAAGCACCTAAAAAGGGAGTAATTTGCAAGAAATATTAATATTTTATGTGTTAAAATGTTAGGTCTTTATACTATAGGGTGCTAGATGCAAAATTTCACCCACTGTGATGACCTCGGAGGCTGAGGTTAGGTGTGAACCGGGATCAAAGAGTTTTTGCAAAAGAATCTAGCATTAAGTGCAAGTGGCTATTGGAGTTCTTGGGGCTGCATGCACGAGGGGTTGTTGGGGATTGGAAGCATCCACCCTCCACTGAGACTCCCAGACTTAGCCTCGGATGCTGGGGGAAACCAAGGAGCACCCACCATTAGAAAAGAAACCCAAGAGAGAGAGAGAGAGAAAGAAGAAAGGTGAACCACTTCAACCACAGTAGAATTTAGAGTGCTCTGGGGATTCCTAAGCATCACCACCATCCTCTGCAACTTCCATCAAAGGCTGGTGTGTTGGTGTTGGCCGAGGACTTCACCCAAGAAAGACCAAACCGAGAGAGTGAGAGGAAGGAGAAGTTTGGAACCGATCTCTTCCAAAGTCGAAGTGGGGATGCTCTAAGGTTTCCTTGGTGCCTGGGGACCCTGCTGGAGCTTGCTGTGGCCGCGTGTGCAAGAGGGACCAAGTTCCGGCTTCATCCCATCTACTACAACTCCGGCCAAGGTAAGGATCCCCAAACCAAAGGTTGTTTGAACCCGGGACCCCTAGCAGTAGCTTAGTTAGGACCCATTTATGCTCTGTACCAAGCCCGAGCTCCCCATGCAAAAAGGTTGGCCGGCGGGGACAAGTTCTTGCCGGAAACCTAATATTGCTTCGCCTCGGAAAAACTCCGCAACCGTTGGACCAACAAAGCTCAAAATTGGAGATATTGGACTGTAGAACATGTATAATATATCTACAAAGTTTGGTGGAATATAGTTGAGAATTTTGGGAGAACTTTAATGCCCTAATTTTCGGGTTTCTTGTGTGTTGGCCGAGTCTCGTGCTCCGGCGCCGGCGGGCCTCTCCGACGCCGTCCATCTGCCCATAAGAGGTGATGGGACCCAGGGGAGTCCATCCATGCCATTGCATGGCTTCCATGCATCTTAAAAACTAAGATGCCATGGCTAGGCCCGAGCTTGAGGCCATTAATGGCGGCCGGCCATCTAGCGACTTCCGACGGCGGGGACAAGGCTAGAACTTCCTAAAAGCTTGCTAGGAAGCTTTTGGTGCTGTCCCTTGCACCTTAAAACCTATAATTGCAAAGTTGCCATTGTTGGTGAAAGCTTCAAGAAAACCGAGTTGCTCCCCGCCGCCGCCGCCGCACCCCGTCGACTGGGCTTGGGTACAGGAAGTTTCAGGGAGGTATTTGGCATCTGTAGGTGCCTTTGGTTTGGTCCCAGAGCTTCTGGTTGAAGCATCACGATTTTCAAGAATTGATCTCCATCTTCCTCCTCGAGCTCGGCCAAACCATGGTGCAAACCTGCACCTAAGTTGATGGGAATTGCTCCAAAAACCCTGTAGATTTGTTTGATCCATCTTGGATAGGCCCAGGTGCAGAAACAACAGAGAACCCAATTCGGATTCTGCTTGTGTGTGTGTGTATGAGTTATGCATGCTAGATGTTTGATGAAATGCCACAGAAAAATTAAATGGAATTTGGCTTAGGTATAAATATGAAAGTTGCTCAAAAATGTTCCCTGAGCTTGACGCTCACTTCAGACCAAGATGGTTCTGTGTGGATTAAAGAATGGAGCATTGTGAACTTGTATGTGACCTTGGCTTTGGATCTTCTTGATCCAGCAGATCTGGGCTGCAAGTAGGGCAAGCCCTAGGATCTTGGCACTGTGTAGAGACAGTTTGGTATACAAAGTTTTAGCAAAAGATGTATAGGTTAAAAGTTGTAATTTAAACAAGCTTTAAGCTAAATGTTGGGCCAAACACTATTCTAATCTGTTTGCGAAGCCGCGACAGTGTGCCCTTGGCTATTTTGCGGTCACTGAGCGCGATGCTCGCGTTAAAAACAGTTGTTGAAGTCCCGGAGAAACAAAAATACAAAATGGCTAGGTTAGAGGGGTATTTTATGGCCCGAAGTTTGCCTCGGGTTCCGTGCTGCCGCAAATTGGTGAGCACGGTGTTCAGCGAGTAAAATGTCACCTGCTAGAAGTGACGGTTCGTCAAATTAAGTTTTCAGTTGAGAGAACGAGCGAAAATAGTGCTCAAAATAGCATTAAAAGTGTGATTTTAAGAACCCTAGGGGTCTAAACGCAAAATTAACATCATATACTGTTTAGTAAAATGGTAAATTGATTCCTAAGCTTTTCGTTAGGAATCCAACGGCTCTCGTTGAGCGAAAATCGGATAACGATTCGAAAATCGGCGAAATCGTCGATTTAACGGTATCCGGGTGACAATCGCGCAATTTGAGAAATTGCGGCGGTTTCACCGAGTCGACTGTTGAGTTCCAGTAGAATCTGGTTGAGCCAGCGACCAAGTTTGAAAGCCAAGTCTCCCGGAAATCCAAAAGGGAATATTCGGGAAGGGCAAATTGGTAAGTTCACCAAATATTGACTTTAAGGATAAGTTGGTTTAGATGTTAACAAACACAAAAGTTAAGTGATTAAAAGGGGTTTAAGACGAGTCAAGTTAAAGAGATAAAGAGGTCTGAAAATGTTAAAATTAAAAGTTAAGTTTATTCCTGAATCATCTCTTTAATTCAGGTCTGTTCGATCTACATCTGGTTTTTCGAGTGATTTGCTGATACAATTAGTCGCCTGCGATTTATCAGGTGGGTTTATCTTCGGTCCGGGCTTTATCATTTCGGCCCTCTATGTACGGTATTGGTTGGACCCCTGTTTTTGGTTAACCTAGATTTTATTTGAGCCTGTTTGCCTTTGATTGAATTATATTACTATTTGCTGCTTTGCCTGATTGGTCATTACTAGATTGCAAACCTGCTTATCAGTACTCCCTGATTATTTCTGTTCCAAACTATAGTAGTGGATGATTATTCCTGCACATGAGAGTCAGTTGATTTTGATATTTCATCCTTGATTGGATTATTTCGGCTCGTTGTTGATCCATTATCCATATCCTTGTTCTGGACCTTGCCATGCCTGTTTGGTCACTAGATGTTTGAGCCTGTACTGCTAAACACATGATTTTTATCCAAAAATGTTTTTACCCAAGCATCGCAGGGTCGCCTCAGTCTGTTCTTGTTTGATAGGACAAAGGTAATGCTCTGCGAGGTTTGGACCTAAAACCTGTTTTCAAAATATTTTTTTTTTCTTAAAACAACATGTGTTTAGTCTGGTATGATTGTTCTTGCATATGAGTTGAGATTCAGTTGATTCTGACATTGCATCCTCGATTGGATTAGTTGATGGTTGTTCTTGCATATGAGTTGAGATATCTGTTGGCATATGATTGTTGCATCCCAGTGGGGATTTTCCGGCAAAGTTGCCGATTACCCGGTCAGTGGACCGTGAGTTTGAGCATTTGCATTTGATCGCCCGCACCGTTGTACTTCACGAACATTGCCGGGGTCGCGCCCCGTGGATATTGTTCTTTACCGGTAAAGTGGTTAGCAGTAGCAACCCGTGACCCCCAGGGGGGAATGTCAACCAGGAGGTGACAGGAGGGCAGTTTGCCTGAGGTCTTGTGGACCAATATGGTGGTTGTGATTGGGTTTATTTTACTTCATCAATTGATGCATTGCTTTTGTTGATTGATTGTTACTTCAGCATACTTTCGTGACTCCTTGAATTGATGATTTATTATCCACCTATACATGTCGAGATTTGATATGATGCCTTTACTCTTAATATTATTGAGCTGCTGATCCTACTCGTGCTTTCTTGATTATACATCTGTTGACACTTCATGTTATCGTCATATACCTGTTGATCTCCACGTTGCTTCCATGATATTAAATTTGTTGATTCCATGTTTATTCCATGATTATATTGTCTATCTGTCTTAACTTATGACTTCATCCTGAGTGACATATAGTTCATGATTATATTGATTTTTAATTGATTATCATTCCTAATGGTTTACAGTTCCCTGACTCTGTTGATTATGTACCTCAAGAAAACACTGATCCATTATGATATTTGCTTTTCCTAACAGTGATCTTTTGCTATCCTCTAGTATTGTATACCAGTAGGTACGATCTGCTATTTCTCGGCTCGTCGTGCCCACTGGGATACACTCCGGTGTGTCTCACACCCTCAGGTGACTGTTTTTCAGGTCGAGCGGGTGTTGAGATGTCGGGACGAATTGGCGAGGTATCGATATAGAGGTTGACCCTGGACAGCCGAAAAGTTATGTAATAGATGTTGAGAGAAAGGAAATTGTATTTCAGTTGTATATTTGTAAAGATAGTTGTAAAGTTAACTTGTAATATTTGTTTAGAGTTGTACGTAGTTAGTACTCTGATGTTGTTGCCAAGCTAGCCGTGCATATATAGAAAAGGCTCAATTCCATAAGGGATTGGGACTCTTCTATATATGTGGCGGTCTGTCATTACCCTGGCTATTTTTGCAACTCTGATTTAAAATATATATATATATATATATATATATATATATATATATATATATATATATATATATATATATATATATATATATATATATATTGGTTTTTGAACTCGGGGCATGACAATTTCAACCGGAGATATATCGTCTTCATTAGTTGATTCTTCACTTTCACTTGATTGGCTCGGCTCTGCTTGAGCCAAGCATTCTTCTCTCAAGAAGATATTTTTCTCTTTGCTTTTGTTTCAATTTTTGCTTCAACTCTACTGTGGCCGATCATCTTGATTTTCCTTTCGAAATTGCTTATATTGAGCAACCCAAACTGTGGGCTATTTATTTATAGGTTAAAATTGGTCCAACTTCCTACCTCGTGACAGTAGGCCCAATAGACTGTGTAATGCACCAGCTTTTGCTACATAGCAACGTGCGGCTAAATCACTTCGAGCATGTTTTAAATGCTATTAAAAATGAGTTAGGAGTGTGTTGGTTCGAAACAAAAGTCTTTCGAACCAAAGTTGAGTTGGAAAGCGAGCTCGAAAAATTGAAATCTGCAAAACTGCAGGTTGTAGCATAGAGTACCAATACCCAAGGCACGTAGCGGTACCCTATAGTAGACAGGAAAATCTAGCTCTCGGGTTGGAGGTTTTGGGAGATGGCGTACCGGAACCAGAACTCGGGTACCGGTACCCAAGCCCGCGTACCGGTACCTAAGCCCACGTACCGGTACCCAAGCCTGCGTACCAGTACTCCAAGCTTCTGACAGCATGCGCAGAGTTGGTGAACCATGGTTAAGTAGAGGGTTTAGATGTGGTTGAATGAGCTTAAAGCTCCCCCCCTCACAGCCAAACACACACACACACATCTCTCTTTCTTATTTCCCTCTTCCCTTTCTCTCTCTAGAAGCTTGGGAGAGGAACCCTAGCTTGGTGGATTGGAGGGATTGATCTCTTGAAAGGCAAGAGGTTTGAAGGAGACTTCCAAAGGAGAACCTTGGGAGTGGAAAATATCCTTTTCTCCACGTTAGCAAGAACAAGAGGTAAGTTTTTAGGGTTTAAGTAGTTTTGGAGTATTATGGATTTAAAAGAGATGAAATGGTCTCTTATGATTTCTTATCCCATTTTTAGGGGATTTCGTGGTGAGTAGATAGATCAAGCCCAGTTTCTTCGAAGAGAACTCAAGGTGGGGGATTCTACCAAAAAGGGTGTTCTCTACTCTTCTCCTTTCCTTTCAAGTTTAGAAGCATGAAAGTAAGAGTAGGTTTGTAAAGGATTCATAGACATTGAACAAATTAGGGTTTAACCCTAAGAGATGATTGAAATTAAAACCTAGTTATAGGTTGTTTTTGCATGTGGTCAAGTGGTAATTGGACTTAGGAGAAAACCTAGGTCAAGAGGTCAAATGTGTGGCATAAAACCAAGTAGACAACTCTAGGTCAAAACGAGTGGCATTTAACTTAGAAAAAAATCTAAGGTGGAAATGTAGAGTCTTCAACATAGAGTTAACAAACTCTAGGGTTAGAATGATTCTTGTGAGTTATGGTGTCCTTAGTGACGATTAGCGACCCTAGAGTGATGGACTTAGGGTGAATGTGCAAACTTGAGTAAACAAGTTAACTCTAACCTAAATGATGGCTCTTGAGGCATCTTGGCTATCCTAGAGTAAATAACCTAAGGTAAAAGGCAAAAGTAAAAGATAATGAAAATAACACCTTCTGATTTGGGACTCATAAATTTGGGAGGTTTGAGCTAATGCCGACTCCACGTGCATGGGCCCCTTTAGGCGAGGTACTTCCGAAAGATTTAAAAAGAGAAAAAGGAAAAGGTAATATAAATGCACCTTCAGATTTAGGAGTCGTAAATTTGGGAGATGTGAGCTCATGCCATCTCCCTGGGCATGGGCCCCTGTAGGCGAGGTATTTCCGAAAGGTTAAAGATAAAATATATTGTACATGGCATCTTTGAATTTGAAACTCGATATTGGGAGCATGACTCCTAGGGCACGAGCCCATAGTCGAGGTACTTTCGAAAGGCCAAAAGTAAAGAGGAAATGAAAATGAAAGTGATCAAATGTGGTCGGATTAGGTGTAACCCTTATAGCGGCATAGTGAGCAAGTTGTAGCAAAGTAGCCTAGTGTGGCATGACATAGTAGCATTTGATTTTGTGCATGACTAGTAGGGTAGTGATTTCGTATCAACATGCTAGCTTAGTATTTACAGCTTTCCATATATATATATATATATATATATATATATATATCATCTTGCTACTGTTGCATTGGACCAAGAAGTGTAGAACATGTTTCTTGGTGGATGAACCCACTGGGAATTATTCATAGTTCTTACACCTCGTTGGTTCTATTTTTACAGATCCAGATACCGCTGGCTAGGCATGTGACAGGGGCAAGATTGTCACGCCCCGTCGTCGAAACTGCGACTCGGGCCCGCCAACAGATCCGCCGCCCATACGAGAAGCCCCGTATATACGAAGCGACTAACCTGCAAAAGATAATACTAACCACAATACAGATATCAGAGCTGTCACGCCCCGGGTGTAAGCCAGAACCCGGGCCCGTCTACAGATCCGCCGTGCACACGGTATTTCCCGTGTACACGAAGCGTCAACAACCTGCTCAGATAAAAAGATATGATAAAAGAGCAATAAAAAACAGAGCTGAACTAAAACTAATACATCTCAGACTGAAGCTGGAAATAAAGTACAATACATCAGTATAAATGATACATCAGTCTCTCAGCAGCTCAAAATAATAAATACAACATGCTGGCAAAAGCCAGTCCCAAAAGTGAAAGTACAACCGTCTGAGGAAAACCTGGGTACACCAACAGTCCAGCTAACACGCTCATCCTGCCTCGAGATCTATCTACTCAGCCGTCCTCTCCTCGACCCGCCACTGAAAGTCCAGTAGCACCCGCAGAAGACTCTGCAAAACAAGGGAGAAGAAAAAGAGGGAAAAGAATGGGGGTGAGAACTACTAGTAAACCAGTAGCCTCCCCTAGTGGGTAAAACCTCAGCTCAGATATGCCCACCAGGTGCTCAGAGGCAAAAAGGGAAAGAAGAGAGAAGGGGATGCAGATAAATGACGCAGCTGATAAAATGCTATCCTTAATATGCCTCTACATGACCATCTAATAAGGATGGAGAAAATGATGCATCAGAATCAAGACGCCTGTCATAATGACCCAATCTGACAGCCAGTGAACACTGGCACTGCCTGCTCTGCTGTCGAACTCAAGAAACCAGCATGGTGCCCGGCGCTCACACCGTGGAACTCAAGAAACCAGCATGGTGCCCGGCGCTCACACCGTGGAAAGCCTACTCCGGAGTGGCACTCGAGGGAGCGACCCACACGAGTAAAGTATATCACTGTATCAACCATCTCTGTAACCACTGTCTCATAATAGCAGGACTGGATCGAGACTCAAATAAGTGGGAACAACCCTCCACTAAAGTAAGCCCGATCCCCGAACACCCAATCTGATGCAATAGAAACAATCCGGTCAACCACCCAAGATCCGTGGTCGCCGCAACCCCTGACAAACTCAACCTGTCCCAAATCCCCAATACCTGCCTACACTGTCCAACATACGCTCGAACCTGAGCGATTAAGCCGCTAGTGCCAACAATGAAAGAAGAAAAGAGAAAAAGCATGGTTTCTCCTAAGTCAAGTCCCAAAATAGTGTAGCAGTAAAAGATGGCAATGATTATGTGACCAATTTAATCATGCAGTGTTCCAATATTTGTCCAGTTTCCAGAATAATCAATTTAGAGATTAAAGGCTAAAGTGACAGTCACATATGATTAATCATCAGTTTTGCAGTCCTCTAATATTATCAATTGTCTCTATGCATACGGTCCAGAACTTAGGCGATTTAAAAAATGATCAATCTAACAATAATTTTCGGGATCAGATAACCAATAATTTGCTCCCTAAAGCATGCGAGTCTACCAATTAACACATTTAGCATCATCAAATCAGGGGTACTCTGATATTCCTAGTGGGCATAACAAAGAGAGGAGTACAACAACCACCCACCTGAAGTGCAACTGTCCAAGTCCGTACAGCTAGAAAATACCAAAACTCCAATTCCTTGCTTCCACAATTTCAGCACACCCGAAATATCCCTGGTACAGTACAAAGCTCACTAATTACACTTAGGCTCTCAATTATAGCACTAATAACACATACAATCCCGAATTCTGAACTGTTAAATTATCACCTGCAGAAATTGCCCAGAAAATTCCAATAAAAATATCACGGCGATCCTCGCGTCGATAGCTTCGAAACGGTACCTTGCACGCCCAAATCCGAGTTCTGTACATCAAGATAAAAATTCGGCAAGGGGGCATCCAAACAAAAACTGTGGAAAAAGACTGATTACTGTTCACTGAGAAAACAGTGATTTTCACCTCGAAATAAATTCACGAAAATCCAATAAAAATACGAGCGCGTTCCTTGCGATCTGTAGATGAAAAAGTTGTATAAGCTCGTCTCCGTATGACGCTCGTGCGCGAAGATATGGCCAAAACACTCCGATGCTGTCCTCACATTCCTCACAGAAAAAGGGGTCCATTGTTACCTCGGGATCCGAGCCAAAGAAGCAAAATCAGAATGCGCGATCAAAATGAAAGATGAAGCCCTACCTGTCGTGAAGCCAACGGCGCAAAAATCACAGAAAAAGGAGCTCGGGGTAGGCCGGGGGAGCTAAAACACTGCTGCTGCGCCGAAGAAGAACACAGAAAACGCAACGTCGCGCCGCGCCGTAAAATCGAGATCTCGAAATCCGTGCCACTCGAAAATCTGAAACTTGGTAGGATTGATCCTCACTTCAAGGGGAAGAATTCATCCTCTAATGTCCCCTTCGAGCTGAGGCCTCGAAGGGGTCGAAATCCCCATTGGAAGAGCTCTCGGATGCACTTAAGGAAAAAATCCAGGAAAAACCTTTCGCTGCGCCCGGTGCACGTGAGCCACCCAACGACGGCGCGCCACGTGGCCCCAACAACCGTGCACCGCCCGTGAACCGCGCACCCTGCTCCCGCCCGCACGTCGCGTACGGCAACTGCTCCACCCGTTGCGTAGACCGGGAGCACAACACCGAGCCAATCACAAGCCGCCACGTGTCCCACCGTCGGTCCACCGTGCACCAAAAAGTTCCGTGAACCGCGCTCCGTGAACCATCCAGTAAAACGATGCCACGTGTCAAACTCGGTGCATCCTGGACCATGAGCCCTCGCGACTACTCCATAGACCGCGCACTGTGAGCCCTCCACTCCCAGCCGCCACGTGGCACCGCCCAAGTGCACGGCCGCCGCCGTGGACCGCGCGCCTGCCCGCGCGCCCGCTCGCGCCCCGCCGCCGCGCGCGCCGCCGCTGCTCTCCGCCTGCCCGAGGCCGCGCCGCCGCCCGCCGGTGCTGCCCGCCGCCGCCGCCGGCGCCGGCGATCGCCGGAAAACACTGTTCCGGCCGTGAACAGTAAATTACTGTAGCAAGCTCCGAAAAATCCAAGTAAATAGCCCATCTTGACCGTTTTCTCGCGCGCTGAATCCAAATACGGCGTCCGTTTTGCCAAATTCCAATCCTAAAATTTGCCGGAGGCTCCCGGAAAGGTATTTTCACTCCGAATTTCGCGCCGAGTCCAAATCTGGTATCCGATTTGCGCGAAAACACTTCTAAACATCCAACGGGGTCTTCCGGTTATCCACGTGATCTATTTAAGCCCCGAATCCATCACTTGAGTCCAAATTGGCGCGCGAAACACCGCTGACATGCCCCGTAGGCCTCCCGAAGCTGCCGGTCACACTGTAGAAGCCCTGCAACGGTCCGGGTCACCACATCCTCCCCCACTAAAAGAAAGTTTCGTCCTCGAAACTAAAGCAACTCCCTAGGAGTCTCAAAAACCAGGGTCAAAACCCAACACCGCCGTCTCCAGTTCCCAAGTCCCACCTATCACTCCCCGTGATTACTCCGCAACAACCACAACAGCAACAACCAGAACGGCAAAGCCCGATTGCGCCATTCCCTCACCAACGAGCGAGCCGGAATTCGCAACGGGCGTCCCTCGTACACCAAACTCTCATAGGGCTCAAAGAAGCGAGTCAATCACGGGCGAGGGGTCCAAAGCATACCACTCCTGAGCTGAGATGCAGAAAAACCTCAGATCTTCCAACAAAAGACTGGGGAAAGGAACGAACAGCCCGAGCAACATGCTCAAGAATCACACCCCAGAGCCAACTCAACCAACGCGATCCGAAACACAAACACACAACACCTGCACAGAAAAGGGGCCCAAACAAGCAGGGTTCACACCTCGGTCGCCCTCAGAACTCAACCACCCAAGTGGATTGCTCAGCCGCAGCCTCTAATCCAAAGAGATCCTCTAGGACACAACACAACCCTGTACACCAAGATGGCCCCACACAGCGTCAATTATAGAATCAACAAGCACAACCCCAAAGCTCTTCTGCTCCAGGTATCCGCCACCAAAGTGGCCCTGTCGGGTGATACAGGATGCTCAACAAAATCCAAGGATAGCTCTACAGCCACTATGGAGGTATCACTATAACTCACAAATCCATCTCCCACTACTGACTAGGTTAAAGTCGGCGCTGGTACCAACTCGTCATCTGATCATCAGGCTCTGCTAGCACACATCCGGTCCAAAAGCTCCTCACCCCAAGAATAACCGTCGATCTCGGACAGTCTTAATTACCATCCATTTTGGCCGGATTTCCACAGTCGCCCCTATGGCTTGAATAGGCAATCCAGGAAGACATGCTCTCGAAGCTAAAACTTGCACCACAACGACTTGGCATAAAGCTTTTTCCTCAATCTTAAAGGCAACAGGGCATTAGTCATTCCATTGGCTTCTCTGTACTCATAATGCCCCTAGCGTCTCCTGTACGCCATCTTGACGAAATACTCAGCTGTGAATCTAAACTGTGTGCAGGCATCATAATCGATCAACTGCCGGGGCAGAACTCCATCAAATAGGCCCTAAATAATACCTGGACCTGACTGGGCTCCAATCACAAAGGGCTCTCACCGTCGTATATCAACGACATAGCACTAGGTCCAACAGACCTCGTCGATCCATCAGATCCCCGCACCTATGCCATCAACTCCCACAGCTCTAAAAGCGATATCCAACGAGGTGCTATGAAGTTGGCGCGGTTTCCAGAACCACGTCAACTACAATCTTAATCTCCCTTTCTGGCGGCATAATCATCGGCTCAGGTGGTCTCACACCCGGGATCTCACGAGCAATAGGGATATCCTTAAGTCCCGCTGTCACCGTAGGCACCTCTCACACAGTCGCTGTAAACGGTGTGCTCTGACAGTCTCAACAAACAAATTGCCTTCCATTATCTGCCTTGCAGAAATATCAAAGCCCTTTCTCTCGACAGTCAAACATCCTGTGGCACTACGCCAACCGATCCCATGCACTGGGTCAAACACTAAGCTGCCACAAACACCAATATTTCGGCCGGCAAAACTCACAGCCTCTGCTACACTGGACACGATCCACAAGCCTCCCCCACTTGCACCATGCCAACAGTAACCTGTACCTCAAGTTCATGTGGTAACGACTCTACCTCTAGTCCATGTAGGGATGCAACATGCTCTAACTCTGACTACTGTGATGAAATCATACCTGCGACAACTCAATCCACTACCGTGGCGCCCTCCGACCGGGCGGCACAAATTCATTTCCGCTCGATGCAAGTGGTCGTCGCTCAGCCTGCCAAATATCTAGAACAATCACAAAGGGAGCACGACCTCTGTCCATGCTCACACTGAGGTGCCGAATGCGGTCTCTCGCAGACAGCCAATCCACGCTACCGCTGCGCCACTCTGATAAAAGGGCTGTTGCTGTCATCGGGTCCACCCAACCCTGATGTCTCAAAAATCTACCTGGATATCATCGTCAAACGACCAAGCACAATCGATTCATGCAATTCCTTATACAATTATCCTTACGGAGCTCACCCCTCAATCACGTCTATTGCACCCCAAACATGCCAATTATCAAACACACAGGGTAACATCCCCCAGAGATAAACTCACATACTCTATCCACACGGATATCCACCAACCAGGAAAGGAAACAAAAATGTCTCTGCCGGCCGATCTATCCTCCATCATCTGGCATCAAGCGCCTCTATCCAGAACTTACCTCTGACAGCAGACACCCATCCAAAAGAAATGCACGCCAGTTCCATAAACACTGCCTCCACTATCGAAGCACCCCAAAGTCCAAAACCTGCAAAAGATGGTCCGAGCAAACGGAAGGGTATCCTGGCGCAATCAACTCTCAGCCACGCATATCCTATGCGCCTCGTTCCTCAAATCATAGAACGCGCAATTCGACAACTGCGTACACCCTTTAGACACCAGAAGGCTGCCAAAGAGTCTCTCCATCATCACCAACCACGATTCTAACCCAAGAGGCTCCAAACCTAATCCTAAGAATCGGGGTGGTTTATCTGCCGAAACTGGCTCAACTGATCATTGGTGTCCATAGCTCATCAGCTGTCAACTATCCACCCTGCCTCGGCGCCTCGGCACTAAACATTGGCACACTGGGGCTACTCACTCCATCAATACCACAGAAATCCTCGCCCTTGAGGATACTGCAATCGGGTGGTCTCAGAAGGAAGCACTGTCGAGCTGCCCGCCGCTCCGACGACTGTGTCACAAAACCAGATGCTCGGCCCACTCTGCCGCTGAAAAGCCTCTGACAATCCTGTCTCCTGGGTCCGGAGCTCTCTGACTCCAATCTGGTATCCGGCCCGAAACAACTAGCTCAGACCCAACTGCTGCACCCAAGTGCACCCGGGTCAGGGCCCAAAGTCGGGGAGACACCGCTCGCCACGACAAACAGCAAATCAGCACAACCCAAACACTCGACCCAATCTAGCGAAAGTCAAAGACATCCCCCTATTTTTGTAACTTTATGTTGTCAGCAGC
>CM054938.1:22964984-23033831 GCA_029168755.2 Tillandsia fasciculata | reverse complement strand
ACACAGCGAACACGGTATTGCGGCGACGACCCCCGTGGCCGTGATAACGGCGGCGGCGGCCTCCCGTTTAGCAACGGCAGCGGCGGCTTCCCGTTACTACAAAACCCCCGCGACGTGGGACACCCGAACGATCACACACCCAACCCTCGACCCCACAGAAATTGCAAACCGAAAAACACACGATCACTTACCGATCCTGCGAGGAAGGGGAAGAAGGATCGTCCCTCTCGTCTCCAACGTAGGGCTCCCCGAACGATGGGTCCTCTATTCTTCCTTCTCCTTTCTCGATCGTTCGCCTAATTTCGAATTTCGAATTTCGAAAGTCCCCCCCTCCGTTCACGTTCTCGAAAGGAAAGAGACAAAATAACTAAAGGCTCGCACGGAAGGGTACTGTAAAAAAATAAAATAAAATAAAATAAAATATCCTCTAAACCCTAGGTCCCGTTTTGACTCAGACTTCCTCAAAAATCGTGCAAAATACAATGCACGCATCTCGGCGCACTTTACGGTCACCGGGAGCTTCGAACCCCCATTCCGGGAGATCCGTAAGTCCGATTTCAAATCCGATCGCACCGCCGTTCATCATTTTGCGAGCTCTTCCACCTAAAAATATCCGCAAACCCCGACAGTCAACCCAGAAATTCTCGAACTTCAACCCCTCCTTAATCAACTGAAGAATATTCGGTTAGGACCCAAGATGGAAAACCGGAAGGCCGAAGTACCACTACATAAATAAAATAACCCAATGACATAACCAGATGAGAATTCCGATCACAGCAGGTTCCCCGTCTGATCGCCTCGAAGAACGTGCCGGCCACTTAACACGGATTCCGATGCGCCACTCAAAAGCAAACGCTTTGACCCCCCATTTCGGGAGGTCCGTAAGTCGGAATCCGAATCCGTTCGCTTTGCCGCCCTCCGTTCTTCGAGCTCAATCGCAGAAAAATACTAGCGGCCCCGGTCAGTCCATTGCAGAAAACGGTGGAAAGTTTTCCTACCAGTCCCGTCAAAATAAACGGGAGGTATACAAGGGCAAGGGAACGCCAGGACTCTACATCACTCACCACTAAAAAAAAGTTTCGTCCTCGAAACTTAATCCTGGTCCGCAACGAATAAAACTGAGTAGCACTCCTCCATCTTTGACTTTCGTTCCTAAGTCGCTTCACGTTCCTCCTGGTTGCTCCACAGCACCTTCCCATAGGGGATCGTCCGGTTGCACAATCCTTTTTGTCCTCTTGTGCTACGGTCCGCACCGGTGTTCCGTCGAAGCTCAGGTCCTCTCTAAGCTCAAGGCAGTGACCATCCGTCACCCAAAATCAAGTAGGCAGGTTTAGAGCACATCTTCGTGAATCCGGCTCATTCGCTCGGGCTGTCCGCCGGTCTGGGGTGAAACGCCGTGCTGAAGTGTGGTTTAGTCTCTAGGGCCCGTTGCAGACTTGCTAAAGGTTCGACACCAGCCGAGTGTCTCTAGTCCACTGGCAGCTCGGGTACGGAAGTCCACCCTCATAAACGCATTGCGTCGTCCGCACTCGCTGAAAAGTCGATTGCGTGGTCCGGGGGTCTTGTCTCGAATAAGCTGTATTCGTACGCCTGTTTTTCTGACCCTCCAGGATTTTTCTAAAAGGGTGGACTTGATCATCAAGGACAATAGGTTGTGCGACGGTACCGGTCCCGCTGAGTGCTCGTGCTTATCGGATTTCCCTCCCCCCGATTTGACCCTTCCTGCTTAAAACATCCGCTACTACACTTGCTTTTCCCGGGGTGGTACTGAATGGACAAGCCGAGTCCTTCAGTAACTCCAATCAGTGTTCCTGCCGCAAAAAATCAAATCCTTCTATGTGAACAAAACTTAAGACTCTGGCGATCCGAAAACACATTACGATGAACTCCAAGGAAAGGTGATGTCTCCCAAAGTTTTAAAACGAAGGCGACTGCTGCCCGTTCCTGATCGTGTGTCGGGTAGTTCCGTTCATATCTCTGCGATTCCCGTTGCTGACACAATGTGCCCCAGAGAGTCCACTTCGCGAAGTCAGAACTCACATTCTTAAATTTACCAACCAGCTTCTGGTCCCTGAGAGTCCGGAGAATAATCTGCAAGTGCCTCTCGTAGTTGATCGAAGTGACCATCAACTTTGGACTTGTTCTTCACTGTGACCTTGTTTATCTCCCTGTAGTCGATGCGTAGACGCAGGCTTCCGTTCTTCTTTCGCACGAAAGGCACGGGTGCGCCCCAAGGCGACACACACGGTCTGATGAACCCTTAAAAGTTCAAAACAACTAACCCGACGACAAGGAAAACAACCCACACTAATGCCCCCACAAGGCTCCAAGAGGTGCCAACAAAACAGGCTGGGTTACTAACTACCCGGAATTTTCCCCCCGAAAAAAAAACAAACTCACCTGTCACCAACACGGACCGCTTCCCTCCGTCACCAACACGGGCCACAAGCTCGGAGCATAACCACCATCCCGGACCACTCGCTCCGACTACCCGTCCTACCGAGGCGACGGTCGGAACTAACGTTAGGTTTCAGCTCTAAGACCTACCACCAAGTCTACCCCACAAAAAGGGCCGCGTACAGGGCCTCCTAGCCGAAGATGACCAGAGCCAAAACTCCGAGTAGTCGCCAGATTCCCCCCCCTTGACTCACACCTGCCCCAAAAGATCACCATCCACAGCGCTCCCAAACCAAACCTCAAGGCTATAACTTAGTCATGGGGAGCTGGCGACAAAACCCACAAGGTGAGGTCCTACCTCCGACCTGGCACCGACGGGGTGCGACGCTCTAAATTGCCGCTATCTCTTGGTCCCAAACCGTTGCCTCACCAAGTACCGGGCACCGAATCGAGCGGTAAACTTCCAGACCAACAGTGACACTCCCAACTAGAAGAAAAAACTAAGCTCTGTGCCCGTTCAACGAAGACCTCCAGGTATTGAAGACTATCCATCTGAAATCTAAAGGGTCGAAAGAAGACAAGCAACGAAAACAGCAAGAAGAACCCTGCCAAAAGTTGCTTAGGGTCACTAAACGCACTCGAGGGATCACACGCCAACCACCAAAGGACGACCTAACCGGCCCTCTAGCGCAGAATACAGGGACCCGACTCAGAGCTACCTGGCACCACCCAGCGTCAAAGTTAAGCCCCCCAATAAAAGTCGCCACCTACGCACACTTGTGCTAAGCAAGGCACGACCTCTCTAACCCCAAACGAGCCCAAACGAAGAAGATTTACTAGCCCCGGTGGTCTCCCTTCCTAAACCAAAGGAGCCCCTGAGACCCCAACACGACGATCTCTACAACCAAACGCAGTGGTTACGGTGAAAAGCCGAACTATGGGTAACAATCATAGGGGAAGAATCCTCATTCCCACCTGTACCTTGCCCATGGTGCAAAAGGAATCGACCGACTACCCGCTGTAACTTAACACCAGAAGACCCAGGAGGTACAAGTTTAGACAAACAGCTATCCGTTACCTATGGCCGACAGACGGCCAACAGACCAACAACCACCGGTGGGTTGTGCTACCACCCGAGCCATATCGAGAAAAGAAACTCAATAGTCCCCGCACTCCCGCATCTGTTGCCGCAGGAGCTAGTTTTCCGCGGCCGTCGGCGTCGTCGTATCTGCCTCCGCGTCCCCGGCCGATGATCTGGTACGGGCCATATCTGTATACACACAACAAGAGTCAGCACTAGACTTCACTTACAAAACAACGAACCACCTAGCGAGAGAAAAGGACTCGGACTCTTCCCCCCCTCGATCACTCACGTTCTACCTTCCTATGCCCTACCCATTTCATTCACCTGTAGGCAAGTGAGGTATCCCCACGGATGTCGGCACTAACTGTTGTGATTGAAAGAACTTCTCTGATACCATCTTAATCTGTCACGCCCCGGGGGTTTGTTTTAGCGGAAACGGTTTGTTTTTTTTTTTTTTTTTTTTTTGATAACAAAGAAAACCTTTCTTCCCCGGCGCGTGCCCAGACCCGCCGCACATACAGGATCTCTCTGCAAACGGACAGAGTCTCCCCTGTATGTGCACGGCGTAGCGTTCAGTACACATTCCAAACATACACAACCATTCAATCACAACAGTCACTAACATACAACTAGCATTCTAATTTATTAAAGCGCATGGCCGATCAATTTTGAAAGGATAAATCCACAGTCATTGAAAAAGCGCCCACCCGGCACTCAAGTTTTGAAAACGAGTTTCGAAACCAGCATAAATCCACAGGGTTTTGAAAACAGTGCCCACACGACACTTAGATTTTAAAAACGGTTTTCGCAATCATTTCTTTGGTTTTGCTTTTTCTTTTCCAAACGGCCAACAGAAATAAAAGGGAGGATAAATGCATAAGAGGACAACTAAATGTAAACCATACCGACATCCACACCGACCCCACGAGGGTATCGAGAACCTCACAAATAACTACAGCGTAAATGAAATGTAAAGATGAAAGAGGAAATACAGTCCAGGGTCCCCAGCGACCCAGAAGCTCCTGCCCCGTCCTCACCGTCGCCTACCTCTCCCCCCGTCTGGACCCTGTCACGAAGTGGGAAGTCAGTGACGAATAATAGTAGAGCAGGAAAAGTAGTAAAACAAACCGCAAAGCCAACCGGAGCAGCCACCCTCCCAAGAGGGAAAAAGACAACCTGTACCCCTGTATCCTGCAATACCCGACCACGTCGGACAACTAAACCGACGAGCCGTACCGTACCTGCAATACCCGACCACGTCGGACAACTAAACCGACGGGCCGTACCGTACCTGCAATACCCGACCACGTCGGACAACTAAACCGACGGGCCGTACCGTACCTGCAAAACCCGACCACGTCGGACAACTAAACCGACGAGCCGTACCGTACCTGCAATACCCGACCACGTCGGACAACTAAACCGACGGGCCGTACCGTACCTGCAATACCCGACCACGTCGGACAACTAAACCGACGGGCCGTACCGTACCTGCAAAACCCGACCACGTCGGACAACTAAACCGACGGGTCGCACCGCTCGCACCTCGGCGCCTCAAACCCCACAACTAATAAGGGGCCCCACTACGTCACCTCGTGGGTATACACGGGTCATAGACCGCTTTTCCGGAAAAGCGCACCCTTTGCGGTGGCCAAACCGCGGGTGCGCGTGCTGCAGCCTCGAGCCAAGTAACCATAACCACCATCATGTTAGCCTCATAATATATAACAAGAGTAAAACGGCAACATATATAATCAAAAGTAAAACCGCAACATGTGTGATCGAAAGTAACCCGCTAACATGTATAATCAAAAGTAAAACCGTAACATGTGTGATCGAAAGTAACCCACTAACATGTATAATCAAAAGTAAAGCAATAATACGTGTACTCGAAGGTAACACGCTAACATGTACTATCGAAAGGAAAACGACCGCCGGAGACCAACGCTAAGCACCACGAAGAAACCCACCACATAATAAACATGAATATAACGACATTGCTCATAAAAGGATTCTAAGGGTGTACCCACTATCATGTTAGCAACGTGATGTAAAATTAAGAATAGGAGCGACCGCCGGAATTCGGCGCTAAGTACCAAAATGAAACCCACCATAATGAACCAGGTACCAGAATGAGACCAATAATAATGAACCGAGTCCACACCACATGATAATCATGACAGTAACGAGATTGTACATAAAGGGGTTCTAAAGATGTACCCACCTGAAACGCGAAGAATGTGTGCGGAAACTTCAGTTAAAGCGCTCCCGCCTTGTGCCCGAAAGGAACTACAATAGAAGTATCGTTAATAACATCGTCGTCGACAAAAACACTCAAAAACGGGGCAAAACGGGCCAAAAACGGGCCAAAACGGAGTTACCGGGCTCCCGGGCTGAAGAATGGTGCACGGAGCTAGGCGTGGACCGGGCTCACAGCATAGTGGGGGCGGCGCGCAGACCCGGCTCACCCCGGCGCGTGCACCAGGCAGTTTGGGCCGGGCTGGTGCACGCGCAGGGCGTGCACCAGGTGCATCCCCACCGGGGGCGGAGGCGCGCACCGGGTGCACGCTGGAGGCGTGCACCGCGGTAGCGGGCCGGGCCGGCGCACGGCAGAGCGCGCACCGGGCTCACCTCAGCAGGGCTCGGTGACGCGCACCGGGTGCACGCTGAAGGCGTGCACCGCTGTGAGCGGGCCGGGCTGGAGCATCACCCGTGGGCCAGGCGGTGCAGCGGGGTTCACGACGGAAGCGCCGATTCCGTGCGCCGGGTGCACGCCTGGAGCGTGCACCGCGCGGCTGTGGATCGGGCTTCCGTGAACAGTAACTCGCCGGAATTCGTTTTTCTTCTCCGATTTCGCTGTCCGCGGCTCCGGTGATGACACAGCGAACACGGTAATTGCGGCGACGACCCCGTGGGCGTGATAACGGCGGCGGCGGCCTCCCGTTTAGCAACGGCAGCGGCGGCTTCCCGTTACTACAAAACCCCCGCGACGTGGGACACCCGAACGATCACCACCCAACCCTCGACCCCACAGAAATTGCAAACCGGAAAACACACGATCACTTACCGATCCTGCGAGGAAGGGGAAGAAGGATCGTCCCTCTCGTCTCCAACGTAGGGCTCCCCGAACGATGGGTCCTCTATTCTTCCTTCTCCTTTCTCGATCGTTCTTCTAATTTCGAATTTTCGAATTTCGAAAGTCCCCCCCTCCGTTCACGTTCTCGAAAGGAAAGAGACAAAATAACTAAAGGCTCGCACGGAAGGGTACTGTAAAAAATAAAATAAAATAAAATAAAATATCCTCTAAACCCTAGGTCCCGTTTTGACTCAGACTTCCTCAAAAATCGTGCAAAATACAATGCACGCATCTCGGCGCACTTTACGGTCACCGGGAGCTTCGAACCCCCATTCCGGGAGATCCGTAAGTCCGATTTCAAATCCGATCGCACCGCCGTTCATCATTTTGCGAGCTCTTCCACCTAAAAATATCCGCAAACCCCGACAGTCAACCCAGAAATTCTCGAACTTCAACCCCTCCTTAATCAACTGAAGAATATTCGGTTAGGACCCAAGATGGAAAACCGGAAGGCCGAAGTACCACTACATAAATAAAATAACCCAATGACATAACCAGATGAGAATTCCGATCACAGCAGGTTCCCCGTCTGATCGCCTCGAAGAACGTGCCGGCCACTTAACACGGATTCCGATGCGCCACTCAAAAGCAAACGCTTTGACCCCCCATTTCGGGAGGTCCGTAAGTCGGAATCCGAATCCGTTCGCTTTGCCGCCCTCCGTTCTTCGAGCTCAATCGCAGAAAAATACTAGCGGCCCCGGTCAGTCCATTGCAGAAAACGGTGGAAAGTTTTCCTACCAGTCCCGTCAAAATAAACGGGAGGTATACAAGGGCAAGGGAACGCCAGGACTCTACAGTAGGCACGTGGTTTACTTTCTTATTTCTTTCTTGAGGACAAATGCATTCTTGTATGGACATATAGTTAGGCCCCCTTTTATTGCTACACTACTTCTTGGGACTTGACTTCGGAGAAACCATGTTATCCTTTTCTCCTTCTTTGTTAGTCAGGCGGTCTATGTTGCTCGGGTGCGAGCAGGGGTCTGCGGTAGTGTAGCTGGGACATTTGTGTCAGGGACAGTCTGTGCTGGATTGCGGCTGGCAGGGTTTTGCGGTAACCGCGGATATTGGGCGGTTGACCGGATATTTGTTTAGGCATCAGATTGTGTGACTAGTCAGATTATCTTGTATTGGTGGACATGGACTAGTTCTGGGCTTATTGGGCTATGGTTAGGGCCCAACGAGTTATTATTGCTAGTGGGCCGGGTACATTGGTATCAGAGCCAGCCGAAGTGTGCAGTCTCGCTGAGTCTGGTTCTAGATGACACTAGCGAGACAGTTCAGCCTGGTGATCTTGTAGTTTTGACGGGACGTCAGGCTGAGTCTTTCGCCCCCAATAGTCTCGGATGTGGATTGTGATTGGTTCATGGACACTAGTACTGGCTTAAGCATCTATGGTTAGGCACGTATTATTGCTACTTGTTACAGATTGGGTATCAGATTCTCTAGTGGACGGAGTTTCCCACTATTTGAGTATTTTTGCATCTGATTGAGGACCGAGGCTTTCTTTAGTAGTTGAGCTTTCCCACTTTGATCAGAGTCGTGATCCAGTCCTGATATTACGATACTGGTTACTGAGATATTTTACTCATGTGGGTCGCTCCCCTCGAGTGCCACTCCGGAGTGTGTGCGACCATGCCGGTCAGGAGCCGGTCTGTTACTTATTTTGGGATGCGACCGTACCGGTCAGCAGTCGGTCAGCATTCCGCAGTGGAGTTCCTGAGTTCGACAGCAGAGCAGGCAGTACCAGGTTTTATACCGGTTTATTTGATTGGGTTTAGTCGGTCTGTTACTCTTATTGTTGCACTCGTGTCAGGGGGACCGATTGGAGTCTAGTAGCTGTACTTTAGACCAGTGCTAGTGTTGTTGGTCCTGAGGTCTTTTTGGGTTGTTGACCGTTGTGCGAGAGGCTTGGTGATCTTGAGTTTATCCGTTCTGAGAGAGAGCGTGGATTTTGACTATAGCCTGCATGAGCCACTACTCAATAGCGAGTTAGTCCGTTTGGACGCCCTACGTAATTCCTACCTGTCAGCGGGAGGTGGTTGTAGGTGGGCGCAGGTTTGACTGGACCCGATGTGGCAGTCAGCTCGATTGGGTCGATTGAGCACCTCGTGTGCGAGTGTTGCATATCTTTATCAGAGTTTCTCCCCATTTGAGCATTTAGATAGAGGCATGGTAGCTGTTGAGAGTCTCCAGCTTTTCTATTACAGTCTTTACTGCTTTGGTTATCTTATGCCTCTAGCGGACTTAGTGGGCAGATCGTCGGGCCTCGTTGCGATACCCATTGAGGACTCCCTTTTTAGGTGTAGTTCTGACACCCGTTGGGGGTTTTCCCCCTCCCCTTCTTTTCTTTCCTTTGTTTCGCAGAGTCTTAGCGGGTGCTGTTGATTCTGCGGTTGTTGATCGAGACGAGGGAGTCGCGTGCTAGATCCCTACCCGTCGTTGGAGAGTAGCGGTACCCCTTCAGAGGAGATCTACAGCAGATTAGTTGTTTTACTTTTTTTTCCTCTTTTGAGAGACTGATGTAGTGAGGACATGTTATGTATCGAGAGACTGTACACTGATGTATTATTGGAGATACCTCCCGCTTGAGTTCAGAGTTTGTATATAAGGATATTATATGATTATTATTTTTGGGAGACGGACATTGTTGCGTTATTTCCAGTTGTACAGTGATTGATTTTAGTTATACAGCAGGTTTTTATTTATAGCTCTAATATTTTGTTTAGTTGTAGTACTTTTCTTGCAGGTAGGACGCTTCGCCTATGCAGGTTGGCATAGGTGGCGGATCTGTTGGCGAGCCCGGGTCGCAGTTTCGACCCCGGGGCGTGACAAAAATGGTCTCTTTAATGCCCTTAGCAATTTATGTCTATATTTTGATGTAATAGATCAATGTTCGCTACTTTAGCATGTTTCCAGCGGCGATAAAATAATTAGCCTTATGGGGCATGTCTAGGAAGCGGTTGGTCTAAAACTGATAAGTATGAGAGTAAAAGGAAGACAGTTCAGATTATGTCTGTCATATGTATTCACCAGTCGACCAGTTATTTGTTTTTATAGAAAAATTTCGAACATAATTGTGAATACATAGTGAGAAAAGAAAAATTAAGTGTAACCATTTGAGGATTAGGTACACTTAATTTGACAAAACTAAATTTGTCTAGGGCATAGCGAGTCATAATATGAGTAAGAGTAATATATATTGTCTTTTGTTTTTCACTGCTATTATGTATCCCTAACAGGTGCATGAATACGCTTATGAGTAGGCTCGCGGGTCGCACGACCCATTTGTTAGTATGAAAATCACCAAGATAATGGAAATGGTTTGCCCATCACGTGCGAGTGAGAGATGTTGGTTTTCTAATCGGGTTTCGGGTCGCCCTTGATGGGCAAATCCGACCCAACCCATTAAGTGGTGGTTTCTATAATTCAGTTGAGAAATCACCACTACGTGTAGTTGAGAAACCACCACTACGTGAACTTAGTTGACTGAGAAGAAAAGAAGAATTTGGTCTTTTTCCTTAATTTCTCTCTGATCCACAAGAAAAAAAATTACTCTCTTGATTTGGAGGATTTTGACATTTGGGTTGTGGAAGCTAGTGCAATTTTCATCTTTGTAATTTTGCATTTGATCCGTTGGAGCAAGTGATTTGGTTTGATCCTACTTTATCACGTTTTAGGAATTACGATCAAGGTATGTTTAAATTTATTTTTTAAACCTTCATAAACCATATAGTTTATGCATGCGGTCCATGAGGTTATGCTTTAAGCTCATGGATCGTGCACACCGATTTTTGAGATGAGACATTTTTTTATAGAAAATGTTTCTTGTACACTCCAAACGGGGTCTATATCTTACACCCCATCTGTCTTAGGGTGGAATAAATTTTACTCGTTATTTCGAAGTGACGAATGGATGAGCCCCCACCCTTAGATGGATATGGTATACATCGTACACCCCAGTTGGGGTGTACATGTAGCATTACTCTTTTTTCCTTTTTTTTTTTTTTTTTTTCTTTTCTTTCGCTCTTTTTCTTGTAGAAAATGAAAACTCCTCTGTTTTTGAAAGTTTTATAAAATTACTTTCAAATAAAATTACATTTACAAAAGTCAAACGATTAAAATTCTATTTTTTGAGTTGAAAATTATTTTTAGCTCACTTTTGCGACTTACCGAACACCCCCTTAAAACAAATCATCATCACTGCTTCTTAATTTTATTTTATTTATTATTATTATTATTTTTTAAAAAAAACTTTCGGGCCCTCACCCACAAGACCCTCTAAGAACTTATACTAGCGGCAAATTTTATCTTGCTTTAGAATATAATATTATTTATAGTCCTGCTAGAATATCTTTGGAAGTATAGAATAGAGTTTTCAATGCTTTAAATTATTTTTGAGATGGAACATTCGAACCGGCGATTAGTTTCTTTAGACATGATCCACTTTTTCGAAAATATTTAGAAATCATATTTCATAACTTTTTAATATCATTAGTCTAGTTATAAAAATATCTCAAAATTATGAATTTTAATATCTCAAAATTATAAATTTTAATGGCCGCCGTGATATTTTTAAGCTTAATGATATAAAACGATCCAAATAAGATAATAATTGTAAGTATGGTCTTATTTCAAGGGTGTCAGACCCCTACTACAGGTTAAGATATTACTATTTATAGTAATCTCTTATTATCCTGCGGTTATTAGACGGCTCGCGTCATGGGTAGAGCTGCAATCATGTCTGTAGTGGACGTGTAAGTTACTCTTCCACGTTTTCAACAGTTGCCACCTAAAACCTCTTCATCTTCAGGCGTGCTTTTCTCGGCTATTAGTGTACCACGTGTTCTTGTTTTCTTTGCCCGTGTAGGCTAGGCGTGTAGGTTAGGCCGTCCACCACGTGACGCGATTTTTCTTGCACCAACAATGCCCCCCTGATAGTTTTTCGAACGAACATTCGGATGGCTATAGGTGCTTAATAAACGGCTGCTATTAGTCGTTTCTTTCAATCATTTCGCATTAATTGCCTCAATTGATAGTGCTGATTGTTGTGCTGACTTAATTAATTTTTCTTATTCTAATATTATTGGCTTTACAAGCCGAATCATCACGTTCTTGCTTTTTTTCTTTGTCGTCGGCTTTTTCGGCCGAATCATCTAAATTGCCGACCCTATGGCCGACTCTCTGTACCAAGGCTCCTTCAATGCCTCGGTTCTCAATTCTTCCCTTCTTCATCCAAAGATTCCTTCTCTAGCCTGATCTCTTTATCCGTGGCTAACCATTTCTCCCGTTTCATGACAGCTTCCAAGCCATAATTCTTTTCCTCCAACTCCTTCTTCATCGGCTTCACAATAGTTGAACGAACAACTTGGGATTTCAACCAAGGTAGTGTGGTCGAACCACCCGCTTTAGCATCATTTTTCATGGCTCATGAGAGGAACTTCTGTTCGGGTTGTTTCGATTTGCATTCTTTGTTGTTGATGCTTCTGGGTTTTGGTTACGATTAGCCTGTATCACTTGACCAATCCCCTTGCTGTGAACTATTGATTGACCAGCACGTTTGCCGTTATTTTTACCATCTGAGGTGTTCCCTCAAAATCCCTCGCCTTGCCCATGGCCTCGGCCATGGTTGGATGCCGAGCTCATTGACCAAACAACGAGAAAGAGTTTCAATCTCCGTTTTTGTCATCCCAATGAACTCATGTTTAGGTCTCGACCCCAGGGTTTGATTCCACATGGGCCGATATCCTGTATGTCATTGCTTGCTGCCAAAAGGTTGCTTTGGGTGCACCTTTCAGCTTATCCTATCATCGGAGTGATAATACTCCTTCAGGACTTTTTGGATAGGCAGGTTTTGAACCAGGTTCTCTCCATCATATGACCCCTTCTCAGAGCTACCTTTAGCTTTGAGCTCGTCGTAGGAAAAGGCCCAATCTCCCGGGAAGGCCATAAGCTCTTCCTATTCTACGATTGTTTTTCTCTCGCGCACGATTACTCCCCAATCATCGCATGACATTTTGGCCATTCACTTGATGCACATATGAAGTTTGCTCATGACTTCGACAATGTCACTTTGGAACTTGCTCGACTTAACCAATTCTTTCCACTTCACATCTACCATATTGACCTGCGAGGGGAAAGGGTTCTTGTCAACTTTCATATCTTTTTTCTTTTCTTGGTCGGCTAAAACCAGTCAACCCTCATCTATTTTCTTTTGAGTCTGCTATTAAAGGTAATGCATCAGAAGACCTATGGCTCCAAGAGTGGTGCCATTTTCATTACTTCCTTCGTCGTAACTCCTCATAAGAGGGTAAGGTTTGTCCCTCCTAGAATTTGATCTGTCCATCTTTAAATAACCGATCAAAGATCTAATTGGTTTTAGATGTGTCGAATGAATATGTAACAGTCGAGACTCAAGCTTTAGACTCACTAGTTTTACTCAGCTTTAAAAGTGCACATTTGTACGATTGGCAGTTATTCACTATTTCTGTAGTAATTCGGAATATTTTATTTTTAATAAATAAAATAAAAGGTGAATTTTTAGCCGGAGTTGGATTCTAAAGATCTAATTCGATCTATTTGATCAATTGCGGGGGTGCAAGTGGCACGAATTACGAGGCAAAAAGGCTAATTTCCAATCCGGACATGATCTCGGAAATTCGAGTTGACCGATGCGATCCTCTCGTCGAACTGAGCGAGTTTCATATTCAGTACTTTTCGATCTGACGGTCGGATCTTCCAGAGTTTAATGAAGAAGAGGGCAATTAGCCGCGACCAAGGGAACAGTGTTCTTGCGCACAGTGACTTAAGTCATTTAATGTAGATGAACAGTAACCCTGGAATTTTAATTGTCCCTTGATCAACGTTGGTTAATTTACTATCTGGACTCCTAATATAGCAATTCGAGTAGTCAATTCTAGCTATTTTCGATGTTCTGAACGCAATGGCGCAGTCGAAAATTATGTTTGACGACTCTGAAATCTCGAAAAGCGTGAAAACTGTAAAATTGGGTAGTTTTTATGGAACAAGTGTTTATCGGAGCGTCAAACAAACCAAACAAATATGCTACTTGATAGGTCTCGACGAGCCGGACGTCGTGGCGAAGTCCGTTTCGCAAAACGACGAACAGTTTGTCTCGAAATGCGTGAAAAGCACCTAAAAAGGGAGTAATTTGCAAGAAATATTAATATTTTATGTGTTAAAATGTTAGGTCTTTATACTATAGGGTGCTAGATGCAAAATTTCACCCACTGTGATGACCTCGGAGGCTGAGGTTAGGTGTGAACCGGGATCAAAGAGTTTTTGCAAAAGAATCTAGCATTAAGTGCAAGTGGCTATTGGAGTTCTTGGGGCTGCATGCACGAGGGGTTGTTGGGGATTGGAAGCATCCACCCTCCACTGAGACTCCCAGACTTAGCCTCGGATGCTGGGGGAAACCAAGGAGCACCCACCATTAGAAAAGAAACCCAAGAGAGAGAGAGAGAGAAAGAAGAAAGGTGAACCACTTCAACCACAGTAGAATTTAGAGTGCTCTGGGGATTCCTAAGCATCACCACCATCCTCTGCAACTTCCATCAAAGGCTGGTGTGTTGGTGTTGGCCGAGGACTTCACCCAAGAAAGACCAAACCGAGAGAGTGAGAGGAAGGAGAAGTTTGGAACCGATCTCTTCCAAAGTCGAAGTGGGGATGCTCTAAGGTTTCCTTGGTGCCTGGGGACCCTGCTGGAGCTTGCTGTGGCCGCGTGTGCAAGAGGGACCAAGTTCCGGCTTCATCCCATCTACTACAACTCCGGCCAAGGTAAGGATCCCCAAACCAAAGGTTGTTTGAACCCGGGACCCCTAGCAGTAGCTTAGTTAGGACCCATTTATGCTCTGTACCAAGCCCGAGCTCCCCATGCAAAAAGGTTGGCCGGCGGGGACAAGTTCTTGCCGGAAACCTAATATTGCTTCGCCTCGGAAAAACTCCGCAACCGTTGGACCAACAAAGCTCAAAATTGGAGATATTGGACTGTAGAACATGTATAATATATCTACAAAGTTTGGTGGAATATAGTTGAGAATTTTGGGAGAACTTTAATGCCCTAATTTTCGGGTTTCTTGTGTGTTGGCCGAGTCTCGTGCTCCGGCGCCGGCGGGCCTCTCCGACGCCGTCCATCTGCCCATAAGAGGTGATGGGACCCAGGGGAGTCCATCCATGCCATTGCATGGCTTCCATGCATCTTAAAAACTAAGATGCCATGGCTAGGCCCGAGCTTGAGGCCATTAATGGCGGCCGGCCATCTAGCGACTTCCGACGGCGGGGACAAGGCTAGAACTTCCTAAAAGCTTGCTAGGAAGCTTTTGGTGCTGTCCCTTGCACCTTAAAACCTATAATTGCAAAGTTGCCATTGTTGGTGAAAGCTTCAAGAAAACCGAGTTGCTCCCCGCCGCCGCCGCCGCACCCCGTCGACTGGGCTTGGGTACAGGAAGTTTCAGGGAGGTATTTGGCATCTGTAGGTGCCTTTGGTTTGGTCCCAGAGCTTCTGGTTGAAGCATCACGATTTTCAAGAATTGATCTCCATCTTCCTCCTCGAGCTCGGCCAAACCATGGTGCAAACCTGCACCTAAGTTGATGGGAATTGCTCCAAAAACCCTGTAGATTTGTTTGATCCATCTTGGATAGGCCCAGGTGCAGAAACAACAGAGAACCCAATTCGGATTCTGCTTGTGTGTGTGTGTATGAGTTATGCATGCTAGATGTTTGATGAAATGCCACAGAAAAATTAAATGGAATTTGGCTTAGGTATAAATATGAAAGTTGCTCAAAAATGTTCCCTGAGCTTGACGCTCACTTCAGACCAAGATGGTTCTGTGTGGATTAAAGAATGGAGCATTGTGAACTTGTATGTGACCTTGGCTTTGGATCTTCTTGATCCAGCAGATCTGGGCTGCAAGTAGGGCAAGCCCTAGGATCTTGGCACTGTGTAGAGACAGTTTGGTATACAAAGTTTTAGCAAAAGATGTATAGGTTAAAAGTTGTAATTTAAACAAGCTTTAAGCTAAATGTTGGGCCAAACACTATTCTAATCTGTTTGCGAAGCCGCGACAGTGTGCCCTTGGCTATTTTGCGGTCACTGAGCGCGATGCTCGCGTTAAAAACAGTTGTTGAAGTCCCGGAGAAACAAAAATACAAAATGGCTAGGTTAGAGGGGTATTTTATGGCCCGAAGTTTGCCTCGGGTTCCGTGCTGCCGCAAATTGGTGAGCACGGTGTTCAGCGAGTAAAATGTCACCTGCTAGAAGTGACGGTTCGTCAAATTAAGTTTTCAGTTGAGAGAACGAGCGAAAATAGTGCTCAAAATAGCATTAAAAGTGTGATTTTAAGAACCCTAGGGGTCTAAACGCAAAATTAACATCATATACTGTTTAGTAAAATGGTAAATTGATTCCTAAGCTTTTCGTTAGGAATCCAACGGCTCTCGTTGAGCGAAAATCGGATAACGATTCGAAAATCGGCGAAATCGTCGATTTAACGGTATCCGGGTGACAATCGCGCAATTTGAGAAATTGCGGCGGTTTCACCGAGTCGACTGTTGAGTTCCAGTAGAATCTGGTTGAGCCAGCGACCAAGTTTGAAAGCCAAGTCTCCGGAAATCCAAAAGGGAATATTCGGGAAGGGCAAATTGGTAAGTTCACCAAATATTGACTTTAAGGATAAGTTGGTTTAGATGTTAACAAACACAAAAGTTAAGTGATTAAAAGGGGTTTAAGACGAGTCAAGTTAAAGAGATAAAGAGGTCTGAAAATGTTAAAATTAAAAGTTAAGTTTATTCCTGAATCATCTCTTTAATTCAGGTCTGTTCGATCTACATCTGGTTTTTCGAGTGATTTGCTGATACAATTAGTCGCCTGCGATTTATCAGGTGGGTTTATCTTCGGTCCGGGCTTTATCATTTCGGCCCTCTATGTACGGTATTGGTTGGACCCCTGTTTTTGGTTAACCTAGATTTTATTTGAGCCTGTTTGCCTTTGATTGAATTATATTACTATTTGCTGCTTTGCCTGATTGGTCATTACTAGATTGCAAACCTGCTTATCAGTACTCCCTGATTATTTCTGTTCCAAACTATAGTAGTGGATGATTATTCCTGCACATGAGAGTCAGTTGATTTTGATATTTCATCCTTGATTGGATTATTTCGGCTCGTTGTTGATCCATTATCCATATCCTTGTTCTGGACCTTGCCATGCCTGTTTGGTCACTAGATGTTTGAGCCTGTACTGCTAAACACATGATTTTTATCCAAAAATGTTTTTACCCAAGCATCGCAGGGTCGCCTCAGTCTGTTCTTGTTTGATAGGACAAAGGTAATGCTCTGCGAGGTTTGGACCTAAAACCTGTTTTCAAAATATTTTTTTTTTCTTAAAACAACATGTGTTTAGTCTGGTATGATTGTTCTTGCATATGAGTTGAGATTCAGTTGATTCTGACATTGCATCCTCGATTGGATTAGTTGATGGTTGTTCTTGCATATGAGTTGAGATATCTGTTGGCATATGATTGTTGCATCCCAGTGGGGATTTTCCGGCAAAGTTGCCGATTACCCGGTCAGTGGACCGTGAGTTTGAGCATTTGCATTTGATCGCCCGCACCGTTGTACTTCACGAACATTGCCGGGGTCGCGCCCCGTGGATATTGTTCTTTACCGGTAAAGTGGTTAGCAGTAGCAACCCGTGACCCCCAGGGGGGAATGTCAACCAGGAGGTGACAGGAGGGCAGTTTGCCTGAGGTCTTGTGGACCAATATGGTGGTTGTGATTGGGTTTATTTTACTTCATCAATTGATGCATTGCTTTTGTTGATTGATTGTTACTTCAGCATACTTTCGTGACTCCTTGAATTGATGATTTATTATCCACCTATACATGTCGAGATTTGATATGATGCCTTTACTCTTAATATTATTGAGCTGCTGATCCTACTCGTGCTTTCTTGATTATACATCTGTTGACACTTCATGTTATCGTCATATACCTGTTGATCTCCACGTTGCTTCCATGATATTAAATTTGTTGATTCCATGTTTATTCCATGATTATATTGTCTATCTGTCTTAACTTATGACTTCATCCTGAGTGACATATAGTTCATGATTATATTGATTTTTAATTGATTATCATTCCTAATGGTTTACAGTTCCCTGACTCTGTTGATTATGTACCTCAAGAAAACACTGATCCATTATGATATTTGCTTTTCCTAACAGTGATCTTTTGCTATCCTCTAGTATTGTATACCAGTAGGTACGATCTGCTATTTCTCGGCTCGTCGTGCCCACTGGGATACACTCCGGTGTGTCTCACACCCTCAGGTGACTGTTTTTCAGGTCGAGCGGGTGTTGAGATGTCGGGACGAATTGGCGAGGTATCGATATAGAGGTTGACCCTGGACAGCCGAAAAGTTATGTAATAGATGTTGAGAGAAAGGAAATTGTATTTCAGTTGTATATTTGTAAAGATAGTTGTAAAGTTAACTTGTAATATTTGTTTAGAGTTGTACGTAGTTAGTACTCTGATGTTGTTGCCAAGCTAGCCGTGCATATATAGAAAAGGCTCAATTCCATAAGGGATTGGGACTCTTCTATATATGTGGCGGTCTGTCATTACCCTGGCTATTTTTGCAACTCTGATTTAAAATATATATATATATATATATATATATATATATATATATATATATATATATATATATATATATATATATATATATATATTGGTTTTTGAACTCGGGGCATGACAATTTCAACCGGAGATATATCGTCTTCATTAGTTGATTCTTCACTTTCACTTGATTGGCTCGGCTCTGCTTGAGCCAAGCATTCTTCTCTCAAGAAGATATTTTTCTCTTTGCTTTTGTTTCAATTTTTGCTTCAACTCTACTGTGGCCGATCATCTTGATTTTCCTTTCGAAATTGCTTATATTGAGCAACCCAAACTGTGGGCTATTTATTTATAGGTTAAAATTGGTCCAACTTCCTACCTCGTGACAGTAGGCCCAATAGACTGTGTAATGCACCAGCTTTTGCTACATAGCAACGTGCGGCTAAATCACTTCGAGCATGTTTTAAATGCTATTAAAAATGAGTTAGGAGTGTGTTGGTTCGAAACAAAAGTCTTTCGAACCAAAGTTGAGTTGGAAAGCGAGCTCGAAAAATTGAAATCTGCAAAACTGCAGGTTGTAGCATAGAGTACCAATACCCAAGGCACGTAGCGGTACCCTATAGTAGACAGGAAAATCTAGCTCTCGGGTTGGAGGTTTTGGGAGATGGCGTACCGGAACCAGAACTCGGGTACCGGTACCCAAGCCCGCGTACCGGTACCTAAGCCCACGTACCGGTACCCAAGCCTGCGTACCAGTACTCCAAGCTTCTGACAGCATGCGCAGAGTTGGTGAACCATGGTTAAGTAGAGGGTTTAGATGTGGTTGAATGAGCTTAAAGCTCCCCCCCTCACAGCCAAACACACACACACACATCTCTCTTTCTTATTTCCCTCTTCCCTTTCTCTCTCTAGAAGCTTGGGAGAGGAACCCTAGCTTGGTGGATTGGAGGGATTGATCTCTTGAAAGGCAAGAGGTTGAAGGAGACTTCCAAAGGAGAACCTTGGAGTGGAAAATATCCTTTTCTCCACGTTAGCAAGAACAAGAGGTAAGTTTTTAGGGTTTAAGTAGTTTTGGAGTATTATGGATTTAAAAGAGATGAAATGGTCTCTTATGATTTCTTATCCCATTTTTAGGGGATTTCGTGGTGAGTAGATAGATCAAGCCCAGTTTCTTCGAAGAGAACTCAAGGTGGGGGATTCTACCAAAAAGGGTGTTCTCTACTCTTCTCCTTTCCTTTCAAGTTTAGAAGCATGAAAGTAAGAGTAGGTTTGTAAAGGATTCATAGACATTGAACAAATTAGGGTTTAACCCTAAGAGATGATTGAAATTAAAACCTAGTTATAGGTTGTTTTTGCATGTGGTCAAGTGGTAATTGGACTTAGGAGAAAACCTAGGTCAAGAGGTCAAATGTGTGGCATAAAACCAAGTAGACAACTCTAGGTCAAAACGAGTGGCATTTAACTTAGAAAAAAATCTAAGGTGGAAATGTAGAGTCTTCAACATAGAGTTAACAAACTCTAGGGTTAGAATGATTCTTGTGAGTTATGGTGTCCTTAGTGACGATTAGCGACCCTAGAGTGATGGACTTAGGGTGAATGTGCAAACTTGAGTAAACAAGTTAACTCTAACCTAAATGATGGCTCTTGAGGCATCTTGGCTATCCTAGAGTAAATAACCTAAGGTAAAAGGCAAAAGTAAAAGATAATGAAAATAACACCTTCTGATTTGGGACTCATAAATTTGGGAGGTTTGAGCTAATGCCGACTCCACGTGCATGGGCCCCTTTAGGCGAGGTACTTCCGAAAGATTTAAAAAGAGAAAAAGGAAAAGGTAATATAAATGCACCTTCAGATTTAGGAGTCGTAAATTTGGGAGATGTGAGCTCATGCCATCTCCCTGGGCATGGGCCCCTGTAGGCGAGGTATTTCCGAAAGGTTAAAGATAAAATATATTGTACATGGCATCTTTGAATTTGAAACTCGATATTGGGAGCATGACTCCTAGGGCACGAGCCCATAGTCGAGGTACTTTCGAAAGGCCAAAAGTAAAGAGGAAATGAAAATGAAAGTGATCAAATGTGGTCGGATTAGGTGTAACCCTTATAGCGGCATAGTGAGCAAGTTGTAGCAAAGTAGCCTGGTGTGGCATGACATAGTAGCATTTGATTTGTGCATGACTAGTAGGGTAGTGATTTCGTATCAACATGCTAGCTTAGTATTTACAGCTTTCCATATATATATATATATATATATATATATATATATATATATATATATATATATATATATATATATATATATATATATATCATCTTGCTACTGTTGCATTGGACCAAGAAGTGTAGAACATGTTTCTTGGTGGATGAACCCACTGGGAATTATTCATAGTTCTTACACCTCGTTGGTTCTATTTTTACAGATCCAGATACCGCTGGCTAGGCATGTGACAGGGGCAAGATTGTCACGCCCCGTCGTCGAAACTGCGACTCGGGCCCGCCAACAGATCCGCCGCCCATACGAGAAGCCCCGTATATACGAAGCGACTAACCTGCAAAAGATAATACTAACCACAATACAGATATCAGAGCGAAAAAGTAAACTGCAGAAATAACATAAATACAACTTCAAAAAGTATATGTCAGGTCCTCACAATACAAATGTCTCTCCAAAATAAAGCTCTCAACTCTAGTAAGATAAATACAAGATATCTCCAAACCACTGACAGTACTAAAAACATCACCAAAAGGGGTACATCTACTCTCTCTGCTGGAAATGGGTAGGGATCTAACTTGCGACTCCCTTACCTCGGTCAGATAGAGCAGTAACTGGAGCAGTAGGAACTGGATAAGAAGTCCGTGGAAAAAAAGTCACCAACAGCGGGTGTGAGAACTACAACCAACAATAGTTCTCAGTGGGTACCGCCACGAAGCCCGACGGTCTGCCCACTAAGTCTACTAGAGGCATAAGGTAACAAATGCAGTACTATAAAAGAAAGGCTGGAAATAACTCTATAGCTACTATGCCTCTATCTAGATGCTCAAGGGGTGATACAGATGAAACATGATATATCTACTATCTCTCGATAAAATAATCACCCAATCTACACTGACTGTCAAATAGGGTCCAGTCAAACCTGCGCCCACCTACTGCCATTACATCCACGGAGGACTGAACTTACGTAGGGCGTCCGTGACTGCCCAAAAAGGGCCTAGCCAGAAGGACTGCGTCGACAAGTTGCGATAGCAAAGTAACAGGCCTAGCTCGGAAGCGGCACTCGAGGGGCACGACCCCACCGAGGAAAGTATCCACGCATCTCTGCCGAGCTCAATATGGCTCATGCGGGCTATAATCCCAATCCTTGATCAAGAAGATCGATAATACCCAAATCACATCTCTAACTCACTGGCTAGAAAAAAACTCGACAGCTGGGACCCAACTTCGACTCAGACGGCTCTCAAGACTAGCACTGATCTAATCACAGCTACCAGACTCTACTCGGCCCCCAGGTACGAGTGTAACATGCATCCCACAACATTCCGACTACTCGGCCCACTATTCGGGCGAAGAACACTCTAAGTCCAGGAAAAACGAATAAATGTGTGGGAGTGTCTAAAGCATAAAATAAACTAGCCCAAGTTTGGGTTTTCTACTAGTCTAGTTGAAACATGCAACATATGACGGGGTGCTAGGTCAAAGTTACAACAATGGCATTTAATTAAATTGAACATAAATAGGGAGCACTGTCCAACATGATCTCAATATCAACAAAAAGGAATATCATCTATCACCAACATGCTCACTATCACATCTCACGAACATGCATGTTCACTATAACATAGAATTAGAGAACCGTCCACCGGTTTTGGATACGAAAGCAACCCACCTAAATGCACATGTCGATCCGAAGTCCAAATAAATCGAAACTGAATGGGGATACTCCTCAGATTCCCACGATCCCAACGAGCCCAAAAACACCAGAAAACTCCTCCCGGTCGCTGAGATACAGACCAAACACCACGATAAGAAAAAATCCCCAAGATTACAACTGTGCGAAAAAATCAGTCCAGAAGAAGTCAAAATATCTCCTTCAAGATGATCTTCAAAAATTTCAATAAAAATATGGTTGCGATCCTCGCGAAGCGTAGATGTCGATCGATCCTCACGGGCTGAAATCCGATAACCGAGCACCGAGATAAAAATCAGACAAGCTCCACCGTCTAGAAAAACCACCAGCAAGAAAGGGGTTCAAAGATGCTCCGAAAACCCCAATAAAAACCCAAAACTGAGAGAAGCAGTACATACGGAAATCGAAGATCTACCTCTCATGGAACTAATGCCGCCATAATCGGCCAAAAACTCCCTCTTGTCAGCCCAGGGGAGCTCGTGGAAGAAGTGTCGACGGATAAGATAGATATCGAAGGCACGTCGAAGATCGCGATGTCGAGGAGGAAGCTGATGAAACGTTTTCCAAAAAATCTCCGAGATCCCAAATATCGAAGAAGACTCGAAGACGAAGTTCCCTGTCGAAGATGGGCTCAAGAAAGCTCGAGAAAAGTTCCTCAAATGGAGGCAGGAGTGAGCTATTTATAGCCAAAAGTCCAAAATCCACCAAAAAGCGAATTCGGGCGCAACTTCCGAGCGCCCGAAATCCACAGGACCCCCGCCGGACACGTGGCGGCCATCCAGCGGGTTCCCGGCTAGCTCCCGAATTAACGGGATTGCGCCATGTGTCCCTACGGGGTCTACGTAGGGGTGCACGGGCCACAGTCTGCGCCGGGGCCGCCGGGTCTATGAGCCCGCCAATGGGCGGGCGCCACGTGGCCTGGCGAGGACTATGGTGCGCCGCGCCGGGCGCAATCGGCACCAGAACTCCCGTCGGCCGCCCGGCCAAAAGGAGCTTGCCATGTGGCCCCTCCGCTGCGTCTGCTGGTCCCGGTGCACTCCAAGTGGACCGTGGACCGGCCCATTCGGAAATTCGGCCCGTTAGGCCCATTTTGCCAGAAAATAACCGATTTTCAACGTTTTCGCGTGCTGAGTCCATTTTTGGCATCCGTTTGACGCACAAATGGCTCGATACACCAAAAATAGATGTTTTCTCACCGCTGACCACCCATTCAAGTCGTATGGGAAAATCGGGACAACACATCCTCCCCACTAAAAGAATGTTTCGTCCTCAAAACTAAGAAAACAAAAACAGACGTACCTCAGCCAGAAGCCTCGAACAGGAAAGGATAGGTATCTCTCATCGCCGTCTCTAGCTCCCAAGTGGCCTCACGCTCCTCATGATTGCTCCACAAAATCTTCATGTACGGTATAGACCGGTTGCACAATTCACTCACCTCACGAGCTAGAATCCGCAACGGGCGCTCCACGTATCCAAGGTCCTCACTGATCTCAAGTGGACTGAAGTCAATCATGCGCGAAGGATCAAAATCATACCTCCTCAAAGTCGAGATGTGGAAGACGTCATGAACTCCTGCAAGGCGCGGTTGAAGTGCAACTCGGCACGCAACAGGGCCTACTCTCTCAAGTACCACAAAGGGTCCAATAAAACGGGGACTGAGCTTCCTACAAACTCCAAATCTCTGGACCCCTTTCTAAGGCGAGACTTTCAAAAAGACATGATCACCAACCTGAAACTCTAAGTCTTGCCGTCGAGTATCGGCATAGCTCATTTGTCGACTCTGGGCGGTCTCAAGATGTCGCCGTACTAATCTGACCTTTTTCTCTGCCTCTAGCAGTATATCAGGTCCCAAAGTCCTCCTCTCACCCACGTCACTCTAATATAAGGGAGCTTGCGTCCATACAACGCTTCAAACGGAGCCATCTGAATGCTCGCTTGATAGCTGTTGCTGTACGCAAACTCAACCAATCCTAAGTGCCGATACCATCCTCCTCCAAAATCCAGGATGCACGCTCTCAACATATCCTCGAGGGTCTGTATAGAGCGCTCAGACTGTCCATCGGTCTGTGGGTAGAATGCTGTGTTAAACCAGAGCTGTGTCCCCAAGGCTGTCTGTAAACTCTTCCAGAAATGTGAGACGAACCTCGGGTCTCTATCTGATACAATCGAGGCGGGTACACCATGTAACCTCACCACCTCATCCAGGTACACCCGAGCAAGCCGCTCCAAAGGCCAAGTCACCTATACAGGTAGAAAGTGAGCAGACTTGGTGAGTCTATCCACGACTACCCATACCACGTTAGCTCCATTCTGCGCCCTCGGCAATCCAGTGACAAATTCCATCGTGATGTAATCCCATTTCCACTCGGGGATTCGGAGACTCTGTAACTTGCCAGCAGGAACCCGGTGCTCTGCCTTCGCTTGCTGACAAGTCAAACAGTAAGCCACGAACCTTCCAATATCCCGCTTCATTCCGTTCTACCAAAAATGTGCCTTGAGGTCCTTATACATCTTAGTGCCACCAGGATAGATGGTATAAGGTGTATAGTGGGCCTATCTTATAATCTGCTCTCTGATCTAGGAGTTGATAGGCACACACGCTCAGTCCCTGTACCGCAGTACTCCCGAAGCATCCACTGAGAAATCCCCTATCTGCTCAGTCTGAATCTGCCGTCTAATCCTCGTCAAGTGGGGGTCCTTACTCTGTCCCTCTTTAATCCTGTCCAGCAGAGTGGGCTGCACAACCATAGACATAAGTCTAGCAGAAACCCCAGAGGATACAACCTCAATCTACAATCGCCTCATCTGCTCAACCAGTGGTGCCTAATGTGTAATCATGATACTCAAACTCTGCACTGACCTCCTGCTCAATGCATCTGCCACCACATTGGCTTTGCTGGGATGATACAGAATGCTCACATCATAATCCTTCAATAATTCTAACCACCGGCGTTGCCTCAAATTCAACTCCTTCTGTGTGAACAGATACTTCAAATTTTTGTGATTGGTAAATATCTCGCAGTGCTCACCATAAAGATAATGTCGCCACATCTTCAAAGCAAAAATAACAGCGGCAAGCTCCAAATCATGCGTAGGGTAATTCTTCTCGTAATCCTTTAGCTATCACGAAGCATAAGCAATTATCCTACCATGCTGTATCAGTACACAACCCAAACCGCTGTGCGAGGCATCACTGTAGATCACAAACTGTGATGATCCGGACTTCCAAAGAGACTGTTGCAGTGATTACAGTGACTACAGGAAGCACACAGTTTATCGGAGCTACTAGTGTCGAAAACAGATCTCAGAAATAGACTCGGCGCGAAAATCGGATCAAGTGGGCTTTTTCGGGGGCTTTCGGCAAAATTTTGGATGAGAATTTGGCAAAACGGACAGCGGAATTGGACTCAGCGCGCGAAAACGATCAAAATGGTATATTCACTTTATTTTCGGCGCCAAAAATACTGTTCACCGGAATAGTAACTCCGGCGGCCGGAGTTACTGTTCCGGCAGCCGGCGGCGGGCGGCGGGCGGCGGAGCAAGGCGGCGCAGCGGCAGAGCCTGGCGGAGCGCGGCCCGGGCAGGCGCGCAGGCGGCGGGGTCCACGGGCATGGCATGCACCGGGTGCACGGAAAGTGGGGTTTGCCATGTGGCAGCTCCTGCCTGATTGGTCAGGCGGCGTCAAGGATGGCGGCTTGACTGTGACACGTGGCATGCTCTGATTGGCTGATAGGATCCGGAAAACCCGGTGCGGGGATCGGACATGTGCTCCTGGGTGACACGTGGCGGATTGTGAGTGGCCTTGCATAGCTGTTTCCTGTTTTGAGGACACGTGGCGCGTTCTGGTTGGTGCATTTTGGTGTTTCCTGTTTTGGGCCGGATCCCGGTGGAGCCCAAAGATTCCCTGGCCCAATATATAAGGAATCTCTCTCTCCCTCCCTTTCTCATTGTGATTTCCGAGTTGTAGAGAGAGAATCCGAGCTGGTGGCCTCTACAAAAATTGTTCCTCTCTCTATCTCCTCTCTCTCCCCTAGAAATTTCAGAATTTTTGGATTTACTAATAGTGAGTTATCTGCGACGCGGCGCACTTCGACGATTTCCAATTTTGGCCCATTTCCGTCGCAGTTCCGTCGGAAAATTCTTGTTCTCTAACTAGGTGGAATTTTTTAGCGATTTTTATGGCAGCGCGTTCCTAAGAGGTAAGGCTTCGATTTCCGTGTTGATCACTTCACCCCATTTCGCACTTTTGGCATGATTCCCGAGGCTTCTTTGACCCCCTTTTTGCTGTGGTGTGTTTTGGACAGCACCGACTTCTCCGATTTTTATCTTGGCGTAGGAGCATCGGATCAAGGCGTATAAATAGTCGTTTTGGGCCTACTCTTCACGAGGAACGCAACTGTGAATTTTATGGGATTTTTGGAGCTCAGCACAGAGGTGAAATCCTCATTTTTCGTGCTGATTGGAAAAATAGCAAAAGCTATGTTTTTACGAATAGTATATTTACACCTTGTGCAATGTGTGTTGCTGTAGGGCACTATTTTCGGCAGACAACAGTTTAAGGGGACTGTGGACAGCCAGGAGACTATCTAGGTGTGGATTGCGCTTTGCGAGGTGGGCGTTGTTGCTTACCTCATTTTTGACTAGCTCACTGGGAGTATTAGAAATTCTCCATTTTTAAACTGATAATTGGTATTTTAATTGTGAGTGCATGAGTAGACCCCACAAATTATATGACAGCTCTTTTATGTTAAATTGGGACACTATTGTTGGGACAAATGATATATCACACTCTCGCATGCAAGTACAGTAAGATCAATCTTTTTAAAATAAATATCTGACACTTTTCTACAGCTTTTAAAATAGGACAGTTGCATGCTTGTCTGGACATCTAGTTAGGCCACTATTTATTCCTACACTATCATATTGGGACTTGACTTAGGAGAAAACATGTTTTATTGCTCTCCTTTGCATTCGGATGCTTATTGCTCGAGTATGAGCAAGGGTTTGGGATAGTGTAGTCGGGATTGTACTAGATTGTGGAATTGTGGGGTATTGCGGTGACCGCGGATAGTAGGTGGTCGACCGGATGTTTATCCTTGCATCAGATTGGGGTTGAGTCTGGTTTATTTTTGCATCAGCTAGGGATTGGGCTTTCTGTAGTGGACGGAGTTTCCCACTTTGATCATAGTCGTGATCCAGTTCTGCTATATTGTGATACTTGTGAGACATTGGTTACTTTACTCGTGTGGGTCGCTCCCCTCGAGTGCCACTCCGGAGTAGGCTTTTGACTGTGGCGGGTGCCGGTCAGTTGGACAGTTGTGAGTGATGACAGACATATTGGCCAGTGAGTGCTAGACAGTGAGTATCGGTCAGTGAGTACCGATTAGTCAGCAGATACTTGATACAGATGAGCAGGCAGTGCCAGTGGTTACTGGTCCATTGATTGGGTTCATACTTGCATTCATATTGTTACCTTTGGCACAGCATTGAGAGGCATAGTAGTGGTAGCTTTTCTATTTCAGCATCTTGTTTACCTTACCACTTCTCCTTTTCCCTTCGCCTCTAGTAGTCCTAGTGGGTGCGTCAGAGTTGAGGTTTTACCCACTAGGGGAGGCTACTGGTTTATCTAGTAGTTCTCACCCCCCATTGTTATTTTCTGTCTCTTTCCTTTTATTTTGCAGAGTCATCTGCGGGAGCTGCTAGGCCATCGGCAGCTGATCGAGGTAAGGGGATCGCTGAGTAGATAGATCTCCTGTGAGACTGAGAGTTGATATTAGACAGATGTTGTACCCTTCACTCGGACTGTGGTATTTTTCTTTTATTTTGGGTCTGGCCTTAGCCAGCTAGTTGTACTATTTTGGTGAGCTGGGAGATTATTGTATTTATTACAGCTTGTACCTTATTTTCAGTCTGAGATTATTATGTTTAGTTCAGCTCTGTATTATGCTCTTTTATTGTTTATATTATATCTGAGCAGGTTACCATCGCTTCGTGTACACGGGAAATTCCGTGTGCACGGCAAATCTGTAGACGCGCCCGGGTTCTGGTTTACACCCGGGGCGTCACAGATCAAGTTGGTATCAGAGCTTAGGGATAGGTCAGTTGGGACTTAGAAAATCCTAGGCTTTTGGCAGACCCTAGGATGATAGGGCGCGAGAGATGTGATATTTGCGAAAGTCGTTGATTTATTAGTTCGACTCTTCCAATGAGGGAAGAGGGATCGGCATAGCCTATTTCTGGTGGACAGTTATGTTGGCTGCAGACAACATAAAGTCATAGAAATTGCGGAATGTCTTTGACTTTCGCTAGATTGGGTCGTGCGGGGTTGTGTTTTTGATTTGTGGTCTCTGTGGCAGGATGCCTCCGCGACGCAGGATGTTGACGCGTTCGCAGCCTTCTTCCTCAGAGCCTGAGCAGGAGGAGTCCGGGTAGGGCCAGCAGAGTGAGGTGTAGGAGCTACAGGCTCAGATGGCTCAGATGTCAGAGACTGTTCGGTGTCAGGAGGAGGCCATGGGTCGGATGACGCAGATGCTGGCTAGTTGTAGCACCCCCGGAGAGTTCTCCCGTACCATCTTCCCCTGCTGTGGCTCCCCCAGTTGTACCGGTGACCACGGCATCCCCTGTTGCTCGGGGTACTGGTAGACAGCCGTCTGGGTTGACGGGACCTCTGACCCCGGCAGAGCAGCGGGAGGTGGTTGACTTGTTGATGAGGTTCCGCCAGTTTGACCCACCCCATTTCTCGGGATAGAGTGCAGAGCCATGGGAGGCACAGTCGTGGATCACGGCGATGGAGCGACGTTTTGAGACATTGTTTATCGAGGAGCGATACCAGGTGTTATTGGCGACGAACTTTTTGGAGCGCAACGCCGAGGATTGGTGGCGGCATGTTCGATCGGCTGGGCCGCCTGGGGCTCAGCTCCTGACCTGGGTGGAGTTCCGCAGTCTCCTTCTTGGGGCTTTCTTCCCGGAGAGGATCCGGCAGAGGTTGGAGGAGCGGTTGAGAAACCTTAGACAGGAAGATCGGCCCGTGCACGAGTATATTGCGGATTTCAATCAGTTGCTGGTGTGTGTACCGCACGTGGCTAGAGATGTGGCGCACCGGATCTATATGTTTGAGCGAGGGTTGCGCCAGAACCTTTTTCAGTTAGTCCGTTCGCGCAGATTGCAGACCTTGGAAGCCTCGATGGAGCAGGCGCTCTATGTGGAGCGTGGTGAGGCAGTGATGGAGGAGGTGGCTCCAACCCCCGCAGTGATCCCAGGGGCGAAGCGCCCAGCACAGACAGATGAGGGGCAGTCGAGTCGTCAGGGACCCCCGAGACCTCCACGATTCCATCCTCAGGGTCATGGGTTTCAGGGACACCAGAGATTAGGTGCACCCCGTCACCCCCAACAGCACTCACAGCAGCAGAGATCACAGTCATCGCAGTGTGGGTCTCAGCGGTAGCCTCAACGATAGCGGCAGTCTCAGCAGCAGCAGCAGTCACGACAGCCACAGATCCCCGGCAGTTGTATTTTCTGTGGAGGTCAGTATTTCCCCGGCACCTGCGACCAGCGGTGGGGTCGTTGCTACGGATGTGGACAGCCCGGGCACGTTCGAGCTTCGTGCCCCTTTTCGACCTCCACCGCTCCTTCTTCATCATCCGCTCCTTCTTCATCTCAGCAGTGGTCGACGGCTCAGCGGCCATATGCTCCAGCGAGCAGGCCATCTTCTTCCCATCCCACAGATTATCGCCCTCCAGCTCAGAGTGGGCGAGTGTATGCTGCGCAGGTAGAGGACTCTTCGGCAGCAGACCATGTGGTGGCAGGTATCACCTTACTCTCTGGCATTAGGACTCGTACTTTATTTGATACTGGAGCATCGCATTTTTTTATTAGTAGATGCTTTGCATCATTACATGGGTTAGAGGTAGGACTTTTACCACGTGCACGAGAGGTTCAGATTCCCGATCACACTTTGCACGTGGAGGAGTGTTGTTGGTCCTGCCCGATGCAGATCGAGTCCTGGATTATGCTAGCAGACCTGTTGGTCTTGAGACAGCTAAGGGACTTCGATGTGGTTCTCGGGATGGACTGGCTGGCTCGGTATTTCGCGACTATAGATTGTGCCGCGAGGACTGTGACTTTTAGCGAGCCAGGCCAGGAGGTGTTTGTGTATAGAGGGTGTTAGAGCGCTTTCTTTGCCTCTATGATTTTGACTTCCCGAGCGAGGCAGATGATCCACCGTAGATGTGTAGCCTTTTTGGCTAGTGTAGTTGAGGGGCATACGGCGGCGCCGGGACTCGGGGATATCCCTATTGCCCGCGAGTTCTCGGATGTTTTCCCACCTGAGCTGACTAGCATGCCGCCAGATAGGGAGATTGAGTTCGTGATTGACGTAGTTCCAGGAACTGCGCCAATCTCTAAGGCTCCTTACCGGATGGCACCGGCTGAGCTGCGAGAGCTTAAAGCACAGCTGCAAGATTTGATGGATAAGGGTTTTATTAGACCAAGTGTGTCGCCTTGGGGAGCACCGGTGCTATTCGTGAAGAAGAATGATGGGTCACTTAGATTGTGTGTGGACTATAGGGAATTGAATAAAGTGATCATTAAGAACAAGTACCCTTTGCCGCGCATCGATGATCTCTTTGATCAGCTGCAAGGATCTTGTGTCTTTTCCAAGGTAGATTTGCAGTCCGGTTACCACCAGTTGAAGGTGAAGGCCGAGGATATCCCGAAGACAGCATTCAGGACACGGTACGGGCATTATGAGTTTACAGTTATTTCTTTTAGACTAACTAATGCCCTTGCTGCATTCATGGATTTAATGAACCAGATCTTTCGACCGTACTTAGATCGATTCGTGGTAGTGTTCATTGATGATATCTTGATTTACGCCCGGAGTGATGCTGAGTATGAGGAGCAGTTAAGAATTGTGCTGCAACTTCTGCGAGAGAAGAAGTTGTTTGCCAAGTTGGCGAAGTGCGAGTTTTGGCTTCGGGAGGTAGTCTTCTTGGGCCATGTAATTTCCGCCACAGGAGTGGCAGTGGACCCGGCGAAGATTGAGGCAGTCCGAGATTGGTCCCGACCGACGACCGTTTCTGAGGTGCGTAGTTTTATGGGCTTAGCGGGGTATTATCGTCGGTTTGTGGAAAGCTTTGCGAAGCTTTCCACACCCCTCACTCACTTGACGCGTAAAGGAGTGAAGTTTATCTGGAGTGAGGACTGTCAGAGGAGTTTTGAGGAGCTGAATAGTAGACTGATGACCGCTCCTATCCTTTCCCTCCCTGTTATTGAGAAAGGATATGTGATCTACAGTGACGCATCACACAGCGGACTTGGTTGTGTGTTGATGCAGGTTGAGAGAGTACTTGCTTATGCATCAAGGCAACTCAAGGATTATGAGAAGAATTACCCTACCCATGACTTGGAGTTTGCTGCTGTGGTGTTTGCACTGAAACTTTGGCGTCATTATCTATATGGGGAACACTGTGAAATCTACACCGACCACAAGAGCTTAAAGTATCTGTTCACACAGAAGGAGCTGAATTTAAGGCAGCATAGATGGTTGGAACTACTAAAGGATTATGATGTGGACATCCTGTACCATCCGGGCAAGGCAAATGTGGTTGCAGATGCCTTGAGTAGGAGGGCGGTGCAGAGTTTATCCATGATGATTACAGATCAGGCGCCACTGTTAGAGGAGATGAGGCGACTCGAGATAGAGGTTGTGTCCCCTGGGGTCTCTGCTAGACTGACGTCTTTAGTAGTGCAGCCCACTCTGCTGGACAGGATCAAAGAGAAACAGAGTGAAGACCCCCACTTGACCAGGATTAGAGATCAGATTCCGAGTGATCAGTCAGGGGACTTTACAGTGGATGTTTCGGGAGTACTAAGGTACAGGGACCGAGTATGTGTGCCAGTGGATGCGGAAATCAGAGAGCAGATATTACGAGAGGCCTATTATACACCTTATACCCTACATCCTGGTGGGACTAAAATATATAAGGACCTCAAGGCACACTTCTGGTGGAAAGGCATGAAGAGGGATATTAGGAGATTTGTAGCTCAGTGTTTAACTTGTCAGCAGGTGAAAGCTGAGCATCGAGTGCCAACTGGCAAGTTATAGAGTCTCCCAATCCCTGAGTGGAAATGGGACCACATTAGGATGGATTTCGTGGTCGGATTGCCGAGGGCACAGGGAGGAGCCGACGCTATCTGGGTAGTTGTAGATCGACTTACCAAGTCAACGCACTTTCTACCTATGCAGACTACTTGGCCACTTGAGCGACTAGCCCAGTTATATCTAGATGAGATAGTGAGATTACATGGAGTACCCGCCTCCATTGTTTCAGATAGAGACCCAAGGTTTGCTTCGCGTTTCTGGAGGAGTTTGCAGACAGCCTTGGGGACTCAGCTCAGGTTTAGTACAGCTTTTCATCCGCAGACTGATGGACAGTCATAGCGGACTATACAGATCCTGGAGGACATGCTGAGGGCTTGCGTCTTGGATTTCGGCGGAGGGTGGATGCGATACTTATCCTTGGCTGAGTTCGCGTACAACAACAGTTTTCAAGCAAGCATTCAGATGGCTCCGTTTGAGGCGTTGTATGGACGCAAGTGTCGATCACCGCTATATTAGAGTGACGTGGGCGAGAGGCAGACCTTGGGACCAGATATATTGTTAGAGGCAGAGGAGAAGGTACGAGTGATTCGACAGTATCTTCAGACCGCCCAAAGCCGACAGAGGAGTTATGCCGATGTTCGGCGACGAGACTTAGAGTTTCAGGTTGGTGATCATGTATTCCTGAAAGTCTCGCCGTCCAAGGGAATCAGGAGGTTCGGCATTCGTGGGAAACTTAGCCCCCGATATATTGGACCCTTTGAAGTATTGGAGCGTATCGGGCCAGTTGCCTACCGACTTGCACTTCCTCCGAGGCTTGCTGGTGTCCACGATGTATTTCACATTTCTAATCTGAGGAGGTATGTCTTCGACCCGTCGCACGTCATCGACTTCACACCGCTTGAGATCAGCGAGGATTTGAGGTATGAGGAGCGCCCACTGCGAATTCTGGATCGAGAGGTGAGAGAATTGCGCAGTCGGGCCATTCCCTATGTGAAGATCCTTTGGAGCAATCATGACGAGCGCGAGGCTACGTGGGAGCTCGAGTCAGAGATGAGGGATACCCAACCCTACTTATTTAAGACATTAGACTGAGGATTGTTGTTTAGTTTAGTCTCGTTTCGAGGACGAAACTCTTTTTAGTGGGGGAGGATGTGATGATCCGGACTTCCGAAGAGACTATTGCAGTGATTACAGTGACTACAGGAAGCACACAGTTTATCGGAGCTACTAGTGTCGAAAACGGATCTCAGAAATAGACTCGGTGCGAAAATCGGATCAAGTGGGCTTTTCGGGAGCTTTCGGCAAAATTTTGGATGAGAATTTGGCAAAACGGACAGCGGAATTGGACTCGGCGCGCGAAAACGATCAAAATGGTATATTCACTTTATTTTCGGCGCCAAAAATACTGTTCACCGGAACAATAACTCCGGCGGCCGGAATTACTGTTCCGGCGGCGGGCGGCGGGCGGCGGAGCAAGGCGGCGCAGCGGCGGAGCCTGGCGGAGCGCGGCGCGGGCAGCGCGGGCAGGCGTGGGCAAGCGCGGGCAGGCGCGCAGGCGGCGGGGTCCACAGGCATGGCGTGCACCGGGTGCACGGAAAGTGGGGTTTGCCATGTCGCAACTCCTGATTGGTCGGGCGGCGTCAAGGATGGCGGCTTGACTGTGACACGTGGCATGCTCTGATTGGCTGACAGGATCCGAAAACCCGGTGCGGGGACCGGGCATGTGCTCCTGGGTGACACGTGGCGGATTGTGAGTGGCCTTGCATGGTTGTTTCCTGTTTTGAGGACACGTGGCGCGTTCTGGTTGGTGCGTTTTGATGTTTCCTGTTTTGGGCCGGATCCCGTGTGGAGCCCAAAGATTCCCTGGCCCATTATATAAGGAATCTCTCTCTCCCTCCCTTTCTCACTATGATTTTCGAGTTGTAGAGAGAGAATCCGAGCTGGTGGCCTTGCAAAAATTGTTCCTCTCTCTGTCCTCTCTCTCCCCTAGAAATTTTAGAATTTTTGGAGTTACTGATAGTGAGTTATCTGCGACACGGCGCACTTCGACGATTTCCAATTTTGGCCCATTTCAGTCGCAATTCCGTTGGAAAATTCTTGTGCTCTAACCAGGTGGAATTTTTGAGCAACTTTTGCAGCAGCGCGTTCCTAAGAGGTAAGGCTTCGATTTCTGTGTTGATCACTTCGCCCCATTTCACACTTTTGACATGATTCCCGAGGCTTCTTTGACCCCCTTTTTGCTATGGTGTGTTTTGGACAGCATCGACTTCTCCGATTTTTATCTTGGCGTAGGAGCATCGGATCAAGATGTATAAGTAGTCGTTTTGGGCCTACTCTTCGCGAGGAACGCAACCGTAAATTTTTTAGGATTTTTGGAGCTCGACACAGAGGTGAAATACCTCATTTTCCATGCTGATTGGAAAAATAGCAAAAACTGTGTTTTTACGAATAGTATATTTACACCTTGTGCAATGTGTGTTGCTGTAGGGCACTGTTTTCGGCAGATAGCAGTTTAAAGGGACAGTGGACAGCCAGGAGACTATCTGGGTGTGGATTGCGCTTTGCGAGGTAGGTGTTGTTGCTTACTTCATTTTTGACTAGCTCACTGGGAGTATTAGAGATTCCCCATTTTTAAACTGATAATTGGTATTTTAATTGTGAGTGCATGAGTAGACCCCACAAATTATATGACAACTCTTTTATGTTAAATTGGGATACTATTGTTGGGACAAATGATATATCACACTCTCGCATGCAAGTACAGTAAGATCAATCTTTTTAAAATAAATATCTGACACTTTTCTACAGCTTTTAAAATAGGACAGTTGCATGCTTGCCTGGACATCTAGTTAGGCCACTATTTATTGCTACACTATCATATTGGGACTTGACTTATGAGAAAACATATTTTATTGCTCTCCTTTGCATTCAGATGCTTATTGCTCGAGTATGAGCAAGGGTTTGGGATAGTGTTGTCGGGATTGTACTAGATTGTGGACTTGTGGGGTATTGCGGTGACCGCGGACAGTAGGTGGTCGACCGGATGTTTATTCTTGCATCAGATTGGGGTTGAGTCTGGTTTATTTTTGCATCAGTTGGGGATTGCGCTTTCTGTAGTGGACGGAGTTTTCCACTTTAATCATAGTCGTGATCCAGTCCTGCTATATTGTGATACTTGTGAGACATTGGTTATTTTACTCGTGTGGGTCGCTCCCCTCGAGTGCCACTCCGGAGTAGGCTTTTGACCGTGATGGGTGCCGGTCAGTTGGACAGTTGTGAGTGATGACAGACATATTGGCCAGTGAGTGCTAGACAGTGAGTATCGGTCAGTGAGTACCGATTAGTCAGCAGATACTTGATACAGATGAGCAGGCAGTGCCAGTGGTTACTGGTCCATTGATTGGGTTCATACTTGCATTCATATTGTTACCTTTGGCACAGCATTGAGAGGCATAGTAGTGATAGCTTTCCTATTTCAGCATCTTGTTTACCTTACCACTTCACCTTTTCCCTTCGCCTCTAATAGTCCTAGTGGGTGCGTCAGAGTTGAGGTTTTACCCACTAGGGGAGGCTACTGGTTTATCTAGTAGTTCTCACCCCCCATTGTTATTTTCTGTCTCTTTTCCTTTATTTTGCAGAGTCATCTGCGGGAGCTGCTAGGCCATCGGCAGCTGATCGAGGTAAGGGGATCGCTGAGTAGATAGATCTTCTGTGAGACTGAGAGTTGATATTAGACAGATGTTGTACCCTTCACTCAGACTGTGGTATTTTCCTTTTATTTTGGGTCTGGCCTTAGCCAGCTGGTTGTACTATTTTGGTGAGCTGGGAGATTATTGTATTTATTACAGCTTGTACCTTATTTTCAGTCTGAGATTATTATTTTAGTTCAGCTCCGTATTATGCTTTTTTATTGTTTATATTATATCTGAGCAGGTTACCAGCACTTCGTGTACGCGGAAAATTCCGTGTGCACGGCGGATCTGTAGACGCGCCCGGGTTCTGGTTTACACCCGGGGTGTGACACAAACTGATCACCCATCACCCATCACTGGCAATGCTAAGATCGGCGCTGATATCAGTCTCTTCTTCAGCTCTTCAAAGCTCTGCTGGCACTGCTCAGTCCAAGTGAATTTGATCCCCTTCCTAGTCAGTCGGGTAAGGGGAGTAGAGATTTTCTCAAAGCCCTCCACAAACCGACGGTAATAACCTGCTAAGCCCAAGAAGCTCCGGACCTCAGTAACCGTCGTCGGTCTAGGCCAATCCCGAACAGCATCAATCTTCGTCGGGTCCACTGCCACTCCTGCGGCTGAAACCATATGGCCTAAAAATGCAACCTCCCGAAGCCAAAATTCACACTTCTTAAACTTTGCATACAACTTATTCTCTCTCAGAAGCTGCAGCACTATCCTCAAGTGCTTCTCATGCTCCACATCACTCCGGAAGTAAATCAATATATTATCAATGAATACCACAACAAATTGGTCCAAGTACGACTGGAATATCCGGTTTATTAAGTCCATGAATGCGGCAGGGGCATTAGTCAATCCAAAAGGCATCACTGTGAACTCATAATGCCCGTATCGGGATCCAAAAGACGTCTTGGATATGTCCTCAGCGCTCACTCTTAACTGGTGGTAATCGGACTGGAGATCAATCTTCAAGAACACCGAAGCTCCCTACAGCTGATCAAACAAATCATCAATCTGCGGTAAAGGATACTTGTTCCGGATGGTCACTTTGTTCAGCTCTCTGCAATCCACACACAATCTAACCGATCCATCTTTCTTCTTCACAAATAAAACTGGCGCTCCCCACGGTGATACACTGGGTCTAACAATATCTCTGTCCATCAGATCCTACAGCTGTGCCTTTAGCTCCCTAAACTCGGCAGGTGCCATCCGATAAGGTGCTTTCGAGATTGGCGCAGTTTCCGGAACCACGTCAATCACAAACTCTATCTCCCTTTCCGGCGGTATAGTCGTCAACTCAGGGAGAAACACATCTGAAAACTCGCGGACAATAGGGATATCCTCGAGTCCCAATGTCGCCGTAGGCACCTCAATAATAGTCGCCAAGAAAGCGGTACAACCTCTACTCATCATCCGCCTAGCCCTTCCCGAGGAAACAGTCGCTGCGAACAGTGTGCTCTGGCAACCTCTGTAGATGAACTCATCCTGTCCAAGCTCGTGGAGAGTCACAGTCCTCTCCCTACAGTCAATGGTGGCAAAGTACCGCGGCAACCAATCCATACCTAGTACAACGTCAAAATCCTAGAGCTGTCGGAAGATAAGCAAGTCTGCCGGCAAGATCCAAGATCCCAACTGCACTGAGCAAGCCCTACAATACTCCTCGACATGCAAAATATAATCTAGAATCCGAACCTCTAATGCATGCGAAAATGAATCTATCTCTAAACCATGTAGGAATGCAAATGTTCTACTAATAAATGAGTGTGAAGCACCAGTATCGAAAAGAGCTCGAGTACGAACTGCAGAAATCAAAACAATACCTGCAACGACGTGGTCGGCCGCCAAAGCATCCTCTACCTAAGCGGCATAAACTCGCCCGCTCGGCGTTGATGGTCGTCGCTCCGGTTGTTGCGAGGAAGAAGCACGATCAGGCATACCGTAAGTCGCAGAAGGTCCAGCCATCTGCAGAGAACCAGGGGGTGCTGAGGCCGTCGAGGGTACTGAGAATCCAGCTCTGGGGCACGACGCCTGAAAATGACCAGTCTGACCGCAGCAAAAGCATCGGCCCTGCCTCTGAGTACACTGGCTCGATGGGTGCGGTCCTCCACAAAAAACACATCTATCCTGGCGCGGCTGCCGCTGGAACTACTGCTGTTGCTGAGACTGCTGCTGCTGAGGCGGTCGTCGCTGCTGCTGCTGCTTGGGGTGACGGGGTCCACCAGACCTCTGGCTCCCCTGAAACCCACGACCCTGAGAATGGAATCGTGGAGGTCTCGGAGGCCCCTGCCGGCTCGTTTGTCCCCCATCAACAGGTGCTGGGCGCTTCGCCCCTGAAACTACTACGAGGGCAAGAGTCATCTCCTCCATCACCACCTTCCCACGCTCAACATATAGTGCCTACTCCATCGAGGCATCCAGTGTCTGCAGTCTGCGCGAACGAACAAACTAATAAATATCCTGGCGCAAGCCTCTCTCAAACATATAAATCTTGTGCGCCTCGTCCCTGGCCGCGTGTGGTACACTGTCCAGCAATCGATTTAAAATCCATGATGTACTCCTGCATAGAACGGCCTCCCTACCGGAGATTCCTCAATTCCTCCTCCAATCTCTATCAGACACTCGCAGGGAAGAAGGCTCAAAGTAGAAGGCTGTGGAACTCCGACCAAGTAAGCAGTTGGGTCCCAGGCGGACCAACAGGCCAACTCGCCGCCACCATGCCTCGGCATTGTGCTCTAAAAATCTCATCTCCAGAAGAACTTGAAATATCTCCTCGATAAAAAGGGTCTCAAAAAGTCTCTCCATAGCCGTGATGACTCTGCCTCCCACGGCTCCAAACTCCGCCCAGAGAAACGAGGCGCGTTGAGCTGGCAGAACCTCATCAAACACTCAACAACCTCTCGCTGCTCCGCAGGGGTCAACTATCCCGCCGACCCAGACGACTGTCTACTGATAACCGGCGCAATAGGGGCTGCCGGTGCCGCTGGTACAACTGGGGGTGCCACGACCGGCGACGAAGGCGCAGGGGAACTCTCAGGGGGTGCTTCAACCGGCTGTGCCCTTTGCTTAAGCATACGCATCATCCGATCCATGGTCTCCGACATCTGGGCCATCTAAGCCTGAAGCTCCTGTACCTCTCTCGGCTGGCCCTATCCTGACTCCTCCTGCTCAGGCTCGTCGGAGAAGGAAGGTTGAGAATGCGTCAGTATCCTGTGCCGCGGAGGCATCGGTCTCACCTGTGACAAAAAGGAGACGATCAAAACCAAAACAACACTCGACCCAATCTAGCGAAAGTCTAAGGCATGTCCCCCTTCCTGTAGCACTATATTGTCTGCAGTCAACATAGCCGCTTACTGAGAGAAGACATGTCAATCACTCGTCCCATCCCTTGGGAGAGTTAGGAAACTCAATCAGGATTCTCGCTAACAATCACGACTCTCACATGAGTCATCCTAGGGTCCAACCACAAGCCTAGGGTTTCTAAGTCCACAATGATCTACATCATAGGCTCTGATACCACTCTAATTTGTCACGCCCCGGGGTCGAAACTACGATCCGGGTCCGCCAACAGATCCGCCGCCCATATGAGAAGCCCCGTATAGACGAAGCAACTAAGCTACAAAAGATAATACTAACCACAATACAGATATCAGAACGGAAAAGTAAACTACAGAAATAACATAAATACAACTCCAAATAGTCCTCACAATACAAATGTCTCTCCAAAATAAAACTCTCAACTCTAGTAAGATAAATACAAGATATATCTAAACCTCTGACAGTACTAGAAACATCACCAAAAGTGGTACATCTACTCTCTCTGCTGGAAACGGGTAGGGATATAACTTGCGACTCCCTTACCTCGGTCAGATGGGGCAGCAACTAGAGCAGCAGGAACTGGAGAAGAAGTCCCTGGAAAATAGTCACCAACAGCGAGTGTGAGAACTACAACCAACAATAGTTCTCAGTGGGTACCGCCACGAAGCCCCACGGTCTGCCCACTAAGTCTACCAGAGGCATAAGGTAACAAATACAGTACTATAAAAGAAAGGCTGAAAATAACTCTACAACTACTATGCCTCTATCTAGATGCTCAAGGGGTGATACAGATGAAACATGATGCATCTACTATCTCTCGATAAAATAATCACCCAATCTACCCTAACTGCCATATAGGGTCCAGTCAAACCTGCGCCCACCTACTGCCATTACATCCACGGAGGACTGGACTTACGTAGGGCGTCCGTGACTGCCCAAAAAGGGCCTAGCCAGAAGGACTGCCTCAACAAGCCGCGATAGCAAAGTAACAGGCCTAGCTCCGGAGCGGCACTCGAGGGGCGCGACCCCACCGAGGAAAGTATCCACGCAATTCTGTCGAGCTCAATATGGCTCATGCAGACTATAATCCCAATCCACGATCAACAAGATCGATAATACCCAAATCATATCTCTAACTCACTGGCTAGAAAAAAACTCGACAGCTGGAACCCAACTTCGACTCAGACGGCTCCCAAGACTAGCACTGATCTAATCACAGCTACTAGACTCCACTAGCCCCCCAGGCACGAGTGTAACATGCATCCCACAACATCTCGACTACTCGGCCCACTATCCGAGCGAGGAACACTCTAAGTCCAGGAAAAATGAATAAATGTGTGGGAGCGTCTAAAGCATAAAATAAACTAGCCCAAGTTTGGGTTTTCTACTAGTCTGGTTGAAACATGCAACATATGACGGGGTGCTAGGTCAAAGTTCCAACAATGGCATTTAATTAAATTGAACATAAATAGGGAGCACTGTCCAACATGATCTCAATATCAACAAAAAGGAATATCATCTATCACCAACATGCTCACTATCACATCTCACGAACATGCATGTTCACTATAACATAGAATTAGTCCACCGGTTTTGGAGATGAAAGCAACCCACCTGAATGCACACGTCGATCCAAAGTCCAAATAAGCCGAAACTAAATGGGGATACTCCTCAGATTCCCACGATCCCAACGAGCCCAAAAACACCAGAAAACTCCTCCCGGTCGCTGAGATTCAGACCAAACACCGCAGTAAGCAAAAATCCCCAAGATTACAACTGTGCGTAAAAATCAATCCGGAAAAAGTCAAAATATCTCCTTCAAGATGATCTTCAAAAATTCCAATAAAAATATGGTTGCGATCCTCGCGAAGCGTAGATGTCGATCGATCCTCACGGGCCAAAATCCAATAACCGAGCACCGAGATAAAAATCAGACAAGCTCCGTTGTCTAGAAAAACCACCAGCAAGAAAGGGGTTCAAAGATGCTCCAAAACCCCAATAAAAACCCAAAATTGAGAGAAGCGGTAAATACGGAAATCGAAGATCTACCTCTCGTGGAACCGATGCCACCATAATCGGCCAAAAACTCCCTCTCGTCAGCCCAGGGGAGCTCGCGGAAGAAGTGTCGACGGAGAAGATAGATATCGAAGGCACGTCGAAGATCGCGATGTCGAGGAGGAAGCTAATGAAACATTTTCCAAAAAATCTCGGGATCCCAAATATCGAAGAAGATTCGAAGACGAAGTTCCCTGTCGAAGATGGGCTCAAGAAAGCTCGAAAAAAGTCCTCAAATGGAGTCAGGAGTGAGCTATTTATAGCCAAAAGTCCAAAATCCACCAAAAAGCGAATTCGGGCGCAACTTTCGGGTGCCCGAAATCCACAGGACCCCCGCAGGACACGTGGCGGCCATCCAGCGGGTTCCCATCCAGCGCCCGGATCGTGCCACGTGTCCCTGCGGGGTCTACACAGGGGTGCACGGGCCACAGTCTGCGCTGGGGCCGCCGGGTCTATGCGCCCGCCAATGGGCGGGCGCCACGTGGCCTGGCGGGGTCCACGGTGTGCCACGCCCGGCGCAATCGGCACCAAAACTCCCGCCCGCCGCCCGGCCAATGGGAGCTTGTCATGTGGCCCCTCCGCTGCGTCCGCTGGTCCCGTGCACGCCAAGTGGGCCGTGGACCGGCCCACCCGGAAATTCGGCCCGATAGGCCCATTTTGCCAGAAAATAATCGATTTTCAACGTTTTCACGCGCTGAGTCCATTTTTGGCATCCGTTTGATGCACAAATGGCTCGATACACCAAAAATAGATATTTTCTCACCGTCGACCACCCAGTCAAGTCGTACGAAAAAACTGGGACACCACAAAGATCCCAACAGCTTAGAGACCTAGAGGGTCTAGCGGTATTTTTATCCCTTTTTGGCATTTTGAGTGAACCATGTATTATGAGGAAAAACATGAAAATTGTAACTATTATTTTGTAGTACATGTTGATAGAAAGTTGTAATTAATACTATATCGTGATGTTCACTCTCGTACTTTACTTTCACCTTCATATTACACTCTTCGTTTAAATAGATGGAAGTTTTTAGTTTTGCAATTTTTACACTCTGATATTGCATCTCATTGTACACTTGTATTGATTGAGATAGATGTTCCGTTCCTTTCGGGTATAGAGAGGTCATGTCCAATTGGCGGGTCTGTTGGCGTGCCCGAGCTGTCCAAATTGGCGGTCTCGGTGCGTGACAGACTGATAAGTTGAGTTGAGTGAGTCCAATAAGTTGAGTGGGGGTGCGGTCCATAATAGACCCAACGACAAGTGGGGTATCAACGAACCGAACACAAGCGAGCTGGGAGCTGGCTCATTAAAATATCGAGCTGAAAAATATGGCTCGCGTTCGGCTCGTTAATAAACGAGCTGAACATGAGCTGGCTCGCAAATAATAAGTTAGATTTTCAGTCCTAATATTAGGTTATTAGGTGAAAAGTAGAATGAAAATTAAAAAAATTAGAATCTTAATCTAATAATTAAAATTCACAAGTAATGGGTTTCTTTACATTAGATTGGTCTAAAATTCAAATAATAAAAATTTATAATATATATATGTATAGAGTCCGATCAGAATGGTTTTAAAAGTACCAAAGTATTGGAACTATAATATTTTTGGGCATTGAATCAATCCTAATAGTGTTTGAATTGGTGGGTCTCACAAGTAATCATTGTTGTTAAATTTTGATCAAATGGCCAAAAAAACAATTTCAAGGGCTAAATTTTTTTTGTTACTTTTAAAAATATTCCAGCTCAATATAGATAAATGAGTCCTTTTATAACTGAGTTTGATTTTATGCTAAAAATGAAATAATAAAAATCTATATTATATATATATATATATATATATATATATATATATATATATATATATATATATATATATATATATATATATATATATATATATATATATATATATATAAATATAATATTTATAAATTATATAAATATAAAATATATGTATTCGAGCTTTTATCGAGCCGAATACGAGCGAGCTAACCCCAGCTCCTGTTCGGCTCGTTTATTAAACAAGCTAAAAAATTCGGCTCGTATTCGGCTTTTGTACTAAATGAGCGATTCGATCTCGAGCTCATTTCGAGTCGAACACGAGCTGGCTCGCGAACAGCGAAATGGATTGCCACCTCTAATGGCAAGAGGCCCAACAATAGACCCAATGTCTAGGTAGGTTGAGTCAAGTCGAATCTCGTGAAGTGTTGTGGCTGAACCCTTAAGTGTGATGGATGCGCTCTTCCTATCAATACGTGCTTTTGGGATAGTTGGTTAGCGGTTTCAAATGACACGAACACAAAATCAGATAGATTAGGAAAGAACTTATCTTCAAAATAGTCCTTTATTTTAAAGTTCAGAGCATTAAACACCATCCTGGCAAATTCTGATTCCATCATTCTAACAAAACACAGGTTTCTTGCTTCCTTGAAATGGTTAAGGTATTTATCAACCGTTTTATCCAACTTTTGTTGACATTGTGCTAGATTGGCCACTGATAGTTTAGGCTCCAATCTATAAAATTGTTGGTGAAATTTGTGCTCCAATTCTCGGACTGAATTAGGGAGCAAACTCATGTACCATATAAACGTTATCTTTGTCAACGATGTATTGAACAATCTTAACTTAAAAAATGGGTCGGCTGCCGCTTCTCTGCGCTGGGTCGTGAATCTCGCTACATGTTCAATTGTGTTTTCAGATTCATCTCCCGAGAATGTTAAACTTTGGCATCTTCCAATTTGCCTAGTATGGGTGTTCTATATCCACATTTGCTGGGTATAAAGATCGAAATAATGGCTGCATAACTGGCCTTGCACCTACACCAAAGGTGTTTCTTATCGCCTTCTCAATTTTAGCATAAAGCTCATTATTAGCCATTATCGGAATAGGTGCTTGGGTCTGATTCTTAGCTGGTTCGGCTTGAGGCGAAACATTCAATGTCGGGTTCGATTGTTGTCCTCCATTTGAGCTCTACCCCACAACCCATATGCTTGCATTTTGCGGCTAGAAAACTAGTGGTGGAGGAGGTGGTGGTAGCTTCCAAGTTAATCCTGGCTGAAGTCCTCATTGAACCCCAGTATTTACATTCGTTGGCCGAAAAGCTAGTTGAAAAGGTATCTTCTATTGTTGCAGCATATTTACTGTAGTCGTAGGATACTGCTGCGTCGCTACCTGAGTCGCGGGATTAAGAGCTGAGCGATTCGCTTGATATTTTTCTGCCCCCCAGGCTGATTTAAGCCTAGGGGTCCTTGAGGTCCTCTCGCTAATATTTGCCCAATACAATATTCTTATTCGAGGTCGTGACTGCTGCCAATATTGTATCCAAACGGGTAGAACCTTATTGAGTACTCTGGTTAATGATATTTAATACCCATGTCATTTGCGCAAGTGTCTAAGCTAGAGTCGGTTCTTAAGGAGCCAAAATATCCACTACTCTCAATACCTGAAGGTGGTTGATTATCTCTTGTACTTGCGGTGGTATTAATTGGCTCATTCCCATATATTCTGGAAATATTTTTACTCTGTAATTGAAGAGATTGGTCATTAGCCATTCTAATATGAAAAGGAGGATCTGTACCTGATAGTCCCACTGGGCGTGCCAAAAATTGTCTAGACAGAAACCGGATCAAAGGTGAGCTAGATCACGTCCCACGATCAAGGTCTAGCTCATCTGCAGGAGGTGGATCGGTCTTTGAATTGACCCTCAAATGCGCCACATTTTTAAGGATCAAGTAATTCGGTTGGTGAGGGATCGACTCAACCGGGTTCTGATCAACCAATCCGAAGAGAATCAAAGCTTATGTAGACTCGGCTTTATAAAAGATTCGGTTGAATGTGCCAAATCAGAACTGCAAAACTTGGGTTACGAGTTAATCTACTTCTATGAAAACTACAAGGAAAGCTACAAATGCAGAAAGTCTACTTTAGAAAAACTATAAATAGGAAGAAATGTAAATGTGGTCTTGTTTCAAGGTGTAAGACTCCTATAGGTTAAGAAATTACTATTTATATTAATCTCTTATTAGCTTGTGCTTATTGAACGATTCGCGTCATGGGTAGAACTACAGTCATGTCTTTAGTAGATGCATAAGTTACTCCTCAACGTTTCCAACCGTTCCGCGTAAAGTCTCTTCATTTTCAGACATCATTTTCTCGGTTCTTAGTATATCACATATTCTTGTCTTCTTTGCACGTATAAGCTACGCTCGTGGGCCAGCCTGTTTATCACATGGCACAATTTTTTTTACACCAACATCTATTAAATGCGAACCTACATGCTTACAAATCGTGTTTACTTTTTAAATAGTATGATATAACCGATTTGATAGATTTTTATCAATATAACATATTTAAAAATAAATGATAAAAATACAAATGACATTGAGTGTATTAAGAAGATTTAAACTTCTGCCAATGGACACATAATGAGTGGATTTATTGTAATTTAAAAAGTGTTTGAAGATATATGATTGCATATTAGTATCATGTATAAAATCTTTTAATATTAGTCTAAGTTCTAAATTTGGATATCAATAATAACTAAATTAATTAATTCCTATATATATTACACTTTTATACATGCGTCTACGACATCGCGCGTCAAATATTAACTTAATCTCAACATAAAAAACCAAACAAAAATATTTCCCAAAAACTAAATCCACAATTTTAATTTTTGATCACGAGCCAACATGATCTTGTGTTTCAAATTTAAGATCAAACTAATTTCAAATGAACCAATTTGTATTAATCTCTGAACACCAATTTGGGTGTTGAGAGATTGGGACGATCCAGTGAGCTGTTACGGTAGAGTTGACCCTATTATCGACAACAGATTTCCAGTATTTCACATTCAGTGCTTAGTCTGTATTTTATTTTTGGAGATGTGGATTATGTGTTGTATGTTAGACATGTACTAGTTACTTTCAGTTGTTGTTTACGTCGCCTCTGATTCAGTATTGTATTTGTATAGCCGAGCATGTACAGGAAAGACTCTATCCCAGTGGATAGAGGGTTTCCTGTGCATGTGGCGGTCTGTCTATATCACGGGTTTCAATATATACTCTGATGATAAAAAAAAAAAAATTTTACGACTGTTTTGAAACTCGGAACGTTATAAAATCTGCTCTTTCTATGCTTAATAGATGGGCTTTCAATGGAGGCCCATTCTACATATTACATATGGCTAGCCAAATGTCAACATGCATGGTTTTGGCCTCCAAGGTAGGAATGAAAACAGTTGAATAAGGTCAGATTTTTAACAAAATCATAATCACATTCATATTTTTCTTTGAATGTGAGTTCAGATGCTCATATGTGCCCAATGTTAAATTTTTATTATCATATTTGCTTAAAATAGATTCGAATTTAAGTATGAGTTAGATTTATATTTGAATTATATATACTCATATGTATACATAAATATGAATTAAATTTAGTACAAATAAAATATGCAATGCAATTAAAGATTCACATTCGTGTTCAAACTTTGTATACCTATATTTTATTAACTAAAATTTAATATTTTAACAAATATAAATATAATTTTAAGGTGAAATTCATAGTAAAATAAATGAAGAGGATAATAAATAATCACTTTATTATTCTACAATATATATATTAACATTCCTCTTATCTTTAGGGTTGAAAATGATCGAATTTGGTCGGATTGTTTAAGAAACTATATTCTCATCCATAAATTTTTTTAATTAGAATTCGGATACAAATTTGTGTCGGATGTTAAATTTTGACATTTATATTCGCATTCTATCGAATCTCATATCGAATTCCTTCAGAGTTTATCCTAGCCACTTTTCCCACTATCAAGTGGGAAAAGTGGATAAAAATATTATCTGCACCAAGTATAGAAACTTATACATGATAAATTTGATATATTTTAGATTTTATGATCATTATGTCTCATTTGGAATTTATTCAGTCCATTTTTATTTTTGTGTCAGTTGGATCAAATTATAATTTAAAAAATTGTTAGGCATAACTGTAAATAGTAGGGATTTTTTTTTTCTTTTTAACTTGCTTGAGTTTTGATTTTGTTTCATTTTAATATATACATATAAATATATGAACATATATTAAATAAAATATTGGTAAAAATATATGTAAGAATTAAACTACCTCAGCTAAGAGACGCTTTGGAATAAGTCCTCTATATTTTTTTATTGACAGAAATTATACTGTTTTTTATAATATTTTTTCTTATATAAAATAATAATTAGAGGAGTGATAGGTTGATATGTACCATTATATTCAAATTTATAGACTTAAAAATTAGGGGTGAGGTGAATTTTACTGATCACATCGAAGTGATCGGTGAAAGTAGCCCCATCCTAGAATGGGGTGGGGTGTAGGATGTACATCCCTCATGGGGTGTACACTTATATATACCCTATAATTATATATTATTTTTATTTATAAACTCATTTAATATTAATTATTTAAATTTTATAAATATTAAAATTTTAAAATTAGATATTAATAATAACAAAATTAATTAATTATTAAATTAAGATTAGTCACTAGTAGTGGTGAAAGTGGTTAGGATAAATCCTGCTGATGGGATGCGTATATTGGATATTAAAATTTAATATTCAACGTATATTCGTATCCGAATTCACATTCAAAAAAAAAAAAAATGCGAATATGTATGTGAATATTCAACCGCTTTCACTACTAAAATATAAGAGGATATTAATATATATTGTCATAAAGTAGTTTTTTATTATATTTCTTATTTATTTTATTATAAATTTTATGTTAAAATCACATTTGTAGATATTAAAATATTAAATTTTATTGAATAAAATATAAATATATGAGTTTGAATACAACTACAAACCTTCAATTGCATTGTATGTTTTATTTGTGCTATTTTTAATATATATATATATATATATATATATATATATATATATATATATATATATATATATATATATATATATATTATATATATATATAATATATATTATTATTATTATGTGAATATAAATTCGACTTATATCTTAATCTGAATTTATTTAAAGCAAATATAGCAACAAAAATTTAACTTCCTACTAAAAATACTAAATACGAATATAATTTTATAAAAAATCCAACCGCTTTCATCCCTAGTCCCAAATATATTTTAACTGCCCCCGGGCAGGAACGGACTACTTACTTATGACTGTCTTCTAGTCTTGAGATAAGCAAGAGTGAATGCGGTCTGACAGAATAGCAGCCAGAAACAGCTTCACCAGAAGATGATGATGAGAGCTTCATCACTCCATTCCATTGGACTCACCCCTTCTATTAGAATTAGGCCTTCCTCTTTATTCTTCCACCACCAAAAACTCCCCCAAATTGCATCATCTTCTCAGAAAATCCACTTCATCCTCTTCACAGCTGCTACAAATTCATGGCCCCTTCCAATTCCCTGTCTCTCCTCATCTTCCTCATTGAGCTCAGAAGAGGAGGCAGGAAAAGAAGAAATGGAAAAGGGTTATGAAGGCCCAGTTGAGGATCTTAGAGTTCCAGAGGATTGGTTAGTCCCTTCAAAAGCCCTTCAGGTTTGTCCCCTTGATTTCCTTTTTTTTTTTTTTTTTTTATAATTTTTTCTTTCTTTCTTTCTTTCTTTCTTTCTTTCTTTTTTGCCTTTATTTATTTATTTGCCTTTTATTTTTAGCCATATTACTGATACACTTCACTTCATCATTATTTTATTACTTATCACATCAAGATTTTTATATTTTTTACTAAAAATTATTTGAGATTTTGTGAGCTCTAGGATTGTAGGGGTAAAATCTACACCCACCCCTTCTAGAATGTACAAATAGTAATTTTTTTTTTAAAAAAAAAAAAAGAAAAAATAATGCTATGGGTACACTATTCTAAATGAGGCGTAAGATGCCCCCACCCCCATCCAATAATAAATTTTATTTACTAGTCACTTCGAAGTTATGACCCATAATTTAGGTCAACAAACTTTAATCTAGTTAGTTTAATTAAGAGATTGAGCTTTTCCTTAATCTTTTAATTTATATTTCAATCGGGTCATATGAAACTCTATTTGATTTTCTTAACAAAGTGATGAGTCAGATATCAAGAGATGACACAAATATGAATTGTCAGCTGATGATTCAGCTGCAAGGTCATATCAAAATTATTATTTTTCAACTATATATCATCTCCAAAAGATGGTTTAACAGTTGAATTAGCATACCATCGTGTCTCAGAAATGACTTGGTGTACAAAAAGAGAAGATGGGACAACTGAATCGGCTATCGGTTTGCACTTTGACTAGAAAATTACACAGAGTTCAACAAAAAGACTATTGAAATAGAAATTGAAGTTCAGCGTTTCAATTGAAACAATTTGAACTTTAGTGACCCAAATAAAATTTCTTCGTAAGTTCAGCGACCAATAGTGTAATTTACCATTTCTGTTCTGTGATTTTGGAGTTGGTTTTTGTAGATTTTGTTGATTAGTTCTTGTTGTTAATGTACTGTTTCAATTTGATGGCAATTGTATGGTTTTGCTAGTTAAGAAATTTGAGTTTTAGCACCTTTAGGCCCTACTCATTTAGATCCTGTTTATATTCGAGCAGGTAATTTTGTAGTCTAATATGATAGCTGCGGAATTCATATTACTGTATTTAAAAATATTTAAACATCGTTTTCTATGACATGGATTTGAATTAAATAGGAGAAAATCAATTATGCTAGGAACCTGGCGTGATTCGAACTCAGAACCTCCTACTCTGATATCATATTGAAGTATACGAAACAACCGTTACTCTCTAAAAGCTGAAGCTTTTGGAGAAAACAGTTGTTTCATATAATTTAACGTCTTTAACCCCTGCACTTTTCAAACAAATTAAGCAATTCTTTTATGATCAGAACAGGAAGTAGTGAAGGTAAAGAAGAATACTAGAAGTCAGAACCACCAAGATATTTTCTTTTGCAAAATCACGGTTGGGAAAACATTAGATTTGTTTGGTTGGATAGATATTTCTCCTCGCCTTAAGAAATATTATTTTCCTGTCATTTCAAAACTAACATGAGATGTAATTATGAAGTTATTGTATTATTAGCTTTTACATTGATTTCTTTAATAGAATTAGTACACTTTGAAAGTTATGATATGAAATAGCCTTTGCTTCAGGATAAGTAACTTCACTGTTAACCATAGTGGAAAATCTCGTAAGGCATTCTTAGACGTCCGAATAAGTTGTCGACTAATAACTTGTGCTTGTGGGAATTTTCTTCTGTCATTGTAGCCTTACGAGCTTGCTTTTTGTCAATTGCAAGGTCCTTAGGTCATGATTTTCCATTATAATGCATTACGCCTATAAAGTGATTTATCTTATTCTAAGAATACCACTTAGAGCTATATATACATGCCATTGTCGAAATCTAACGTACTCATTTATCTTTTTTTTTAGAAAAGTTAGCTTGCTACCGCTTCATTCAAATAGCCTTGAGCTAAGCAACTGAATGAGGCAGCTAGGCCTCAGGAAAAAAAAATAGATTGAAATTAGAGCCCGCTATGAACAACAGGTTTCCTAGAGGCGACACAGCTTCTGCACCGCTGCCAACGTTTGTCTTATGGTGGCCCTCTTATTTTCAAAAATTCTCCTATTCCGCTCCAACCAAATCGCCCACCATGAGGATATTATAATCACTCTTTCCCTCCTTCCTACGTGTCCACCCTTATAGCTGCTACCTTCCCAAAGTTTATTTATTGAATAGCAGTTACGTATAAATTGTTTGCTTAATAGTTGACCTCCTAACAGTACTTTGGCTCTCTCACATCCAGCAAAGAGGTGATCTACAGTCTCGGTGACCTCCCTACAAAAAGCGCACTTCTCCTCTTCACTCCACCTCTATTTAAGAAGATTGTCCACTGTTAGTATCCTACGTTTCAGGACTATCCATACAAAAATTTTCACTTTTAGCAGTGCTTTGGTAGGCCACAGTTGATCATATTTATTGTCCTTGACTCTTCCATCTTGCAAAAAATTGTATGTCAACTTGACCAAGAAGTTTTCTGAATTGTTCCACCGCCACTTAATTACATCCTTTCCGCTATTGGGAGACTTATCTGAAAACAGCGCTCTAAGTTCCTTGCACCGTCCCGCTGGGATCTTAACGGTACACCATTCAGTTTCTTACTGCACGTCTATCCTCCACTCTTGAAGCAATCGCTCACCTTACAGTTTTTGTTCGCTACGTCCTTAAATATGCACGGAAATTGTGAGTAAAGAGGTGACATACACCCTATTTGTCCAACCACAACCCCACACTTCCTCCATCCCCGAGCTCGTAGTGAACTCCACACTTGAATACCTCCTTGGTCCTCAGCACGTTTTTCCACCACTGTGAATAAGGGTTGAAAGAGGCTCCTTTTCTTAGGGGTCTTATTCTATTGTAGTAAATTCCGAAAATAAGAAGGCCCCATAGGAGGTTCCATCCAGAAAGCAGTTTCCACCACCATTTCGTCAGTAATGCCACGTTCATATTCTCTAGTCCAGGACTCCCAACCCGCCCTCCTTCCTACTCCTGCACACCTATTTCTACTGTACCAAGCAATGTCCCCTCGAGATCGTTAACCCCCCTTTCCAGAAAAATGCCCTTCCGAGAGCTTCAATTCTACTAAGCACCTATTTAGGCGCTTTGAAGATTGAAATAAAATATAGAGGCAAACTTGTGAGGACTGATCAGGACTAACCTGCCGCCTTGGGAGAGCAATTTAGCCTGCCAACCTTCAATCCGTTTCTCGATTTTACTTATGAGTGTCCACCAACCCTCATTTCTTATTTTTTTTCGTTCGATAGAGGAAGTCCAAGGAATCTGATTGGGAACTGCACAGTTTTCATCCTATTAGCTCAGCCAGCCTCCCACCCCTACTCTCCCTTCTTCCCAGGTAAAGAAGCTCAGATTTACTTCTATTGATCTTCAAGCTTGAGGCCCACTCGAATAGTTGCCACACAAACTGAAGATTACACACTTGCCTCTCCTTGGCCTCACAGTAGAAGATTGTGTCATCCGCGTACTGTATTATAGTGACCTTACTCTCTTTAGATGGAGCCACCCTGCTGAACAGTTTGCTCTGAACAACCCTCACTGTCAATCTTGCAAGATCTTCCGCCACTAGGAGGAAAAGAAGAGGAGATAGGGGGTCTCCCTGTTGTAAGCCTCTTTTAGTTTTGATCCATTTGGAGGGAGTCCCATTAACCAGAATTTCCACCTTAGCGTTGGATATACATTGTTCTATCCAGCCACACAACTTTTGATTAGCCCTGAGCCAACCCAAAACCTTTAGAAGGTACTCTCAATTCACCGTATCGTAGGCCTTCTCAAAGTTTATTTTGTTACCGAAGCACTCTGCACTGACTTTTGAGCCCCAGTTAACAATTTTGCTTGCTGTAACAAAGGAGTCCAGTATCAACCTCCCTCCCTTTTACAAAGGCTGCCTGTGTCGGGATATGACCACATCCAGTACTCTTTCAAGCCTATTCGCAAGTACTTTGGAAATGATCTTTTTGAACTTCGTTGAGCAAACTAATTGGCCTAAATTCCCTTGCAGCTTTAGCCTCTTCTTTCTTGGGGACTAGATAGATATAAGAATAATCCACTGGCCCTTTGTTTAGTGTCCCTTCAAACAAATCCAGAAAAATATTGTAGATATCGTCTTGAATCACCTCCCAAAACTTCTGATAGAACTTTAAGTTAAATCCATATGGCCCTAGAGCTTTATCACCCCTTAACTGAAAGGTGGCTTTTTTTAATCTCTTCCCTACTGAAAGGTGTCGTAAGTTGCTCTGAGCTTAATAACGGACAGTTACAGAAAATATTGCTCCAGTCTCCTGTTGATTCCCTAATAGCTTCGTTTGGGGCGAAAACCTTCTTGAATTTATTAAAATAGTATTCTCTTTTCTCGGCTTGTAAATTTTTTTTCCTTCTTCTTCAACCACCTCAATTGAATTTCTCTGTCTTCTGCCATTTACTGCCGCATGAAAGAATTTAGTATTGACATCCCCTTCTTTAAGCCAATGTTGCTTGGCTCTAGATTTCGATATAATTTCCTCCTCGACCACAATCGACAACAATTGTTTCTTAAGTAGGTTACGCTTCTCCTGTTGCAAAGGTGTGAGGCTACGCAATTTCCTCTAGTAAGTCCATCGTTCGGATCTCTTTTGAGAGCTCTTTCTTAGTTTTGGATATACTGTGAAAGTTTGTCGAACACTATTCTTTAAATCTCTTTCTGCAGTGCCTTAATTTTGCTGTAAAAATGAGAATGCTCGGTGCATTGTCTAGAAGGAACTCGCAAAAGCCCACCAATTCGGCACATCCTAGAAGTGAAGTCTTCTCGCAAAAGCAACACACTTCTTCTAATGCTAAATCCCTTCGTGGGCACGGGGGTTATGTGCCACTTGTTCGATACGGCACGATGGATACGTCCCGTGCCGATGGATACTTAAATCCTTGCTAAACCTTCGGGGAGGTTTGTTCCCACTAGTCGAGAGGAGGATCGGTGTGTGATTCGACGTAACTCAGGGTAGCACAGCCACCTTAGAAAGAGGAAAGGCTTGGTCCCACTCTGTGGACGTGAAAAAGCGATACAGTTTGGCTATTATCGGTATGCATTGCATATTAGACCACGTGTAGCATTGGTTACCCATTGGCATGTCAATCAGTTCCAACTTATTTAAGAGGTCAGAGAACATGGACATAAGTTTATCGCTCCAACTCTTACCCTTTCTCTTTTGTTGACACCCGGTTAGTTAAAGTCCCCGCACATTACCCACAGACCACTACAAACTCCTTTGAGATTGACAAGTTCAGTACAAAAGTCTTTCTTCCCATCCCACGAAGGTGGGCTGTAAACATTCGTCAAATCAAAGAGAGTGCCGCTGGAGTTATGTTTTAACCTCACTGTAAGGGAAAATCTTCGGACTAAGACTTCGAAGCACGAGAAGTCTCTAGAGCTCCAGCAGGTGATAAGCCCCCCCGATGCCTAAATGGACTTTAAGAAATGACATTTATCCACATGCGGGCCAGCGAACGAACGCAAAAGGGAGTGGGAAATTGTTTCCACTTTGGATTCCTACAAGCAGTACACTGTCTTCCTAGAAAAGAGAGATACATATTTCACTAGATCCCTCTTACCCGGGTTGAGTCCCCTAACATTCCAACTACATATATGAAACATTAGAAAAGATACAACCACTAGCAAACTACGGCATCGTACTGTTCCCTCTAGGAGGACTCCAGAAACTCTAAAAACCCTTGCATCTCCTTCGTATTCAGCATTATCCCGCACTTGGCACTCTTGTTTCTGATCCTACTACCCGCCGACAAGTCCAATCTGCCAATCGACCCCGTCGCTCTCTTTGCCTGTGGACTTTTCAGCCGCAAATTAGAAAGCTCCCTATCTGCCCCTTCACTGAGCAGGGCTTTGCGTGTAATCGCCTTATCCAATAGCTAGTCCTTTTCGCAACTCGCCAATCGTTGACTTTTCCTAGTGCGGACACGCTCCCCCCTTAGGCTATCTCGATCCCCTACGTCTTTGGCAAGCGCGTCCCCTCCCACCATATCACTGCGAGCCCTATCTACCATATATTGACTAGGTTGAAGTCCCTCATCTGGTATCCTCTTAAACCGGTCCTGAATAACCCTCTCTCTTGGCTCGGTTCCGTAATACTCCTCGATGTAATTAATTCCTATAGTAAAGTTTAGACCCTTTCAAAGAAGGTTTGTGAACCTCGAAACTCCTGCGATGTCTCCCCTCCCCACCTCGGTAAAGAGAATATGGGTCAAGCAGAGGTGCAGTGCCCCCTCAACCAAGGAGGGCCAGAACTCGGAGACTGCAAAGAAGTAGAGTGTATTGGCGTCCAACTCCGGATTAGGTGCCAGTAAGACCGAGCCAACCAAGTTGTGTTTGGTCCTCCAACCTACTTGCCACTGGCCTCCCGCTCCTGTTCCACTCACCACGAGGTGGACCTAGGCCCCAAATGGTTGAAAGCCTAGGTCCGTCTCGAACAGGGCCCTTAGCTCTGTCCACGTTTTTGAATCCACCACATCCACACCACCACTCCACTGTGCTCCTATCGCGCTGCTCTCCCCCAACCCTAGCAAGGCGAGCTTGTTTCCCTTCTCAGCATTCCGCGTTCCCCCAAGTATCAAAACCCCCTCGCCCTCTCTCCGACCTTTTGCGAATCCGGAACAAGGTCGCATCTTTCTTGTACTCTTCTCTACATCCATCTCGGGATCTCCGCCAAGGATCGTACCCAGAATGATCCTGCCCCACGTCGACCTCGTCCAATGCCTAGTTCCTTTTTCCCTTCTCTTTCTTCCAGCCTCGAGCACCCCTCTCGTAAGGCAGTGTTTGAAACTTTACCAAAAAAAACTCCCTTGCAGCTCCTGAGGTCTTCAAAGGACTGTTGGATCACCAACCCCTTCCCTCTCCAAGCTGCCTACCACAATTCGCTGCAAGACCCAGCGGATCAAGAGAAAACCCCTGAACCTTGTTGCTCGGAACGTCGCCGATGACTGGAACAGTCCAGCAGACCCCTCCCACTGCCGGTTCCACCGTCCGCCATCTATCTCTAATCTCGAATGAGTTCCAAGAGTCACTTTGGTCAGAGGCTTCGCCTACACCAGAAACAATGTCATCCGCGACACCTCCTGCCTTTCTGGTCCACCTAGCTAACTGCCGTCCCATAGGATCCATTTGATCACCTCCTTTATTAGGGTCACCACCCACAAAGGGCATTTCCCGGTCGTCGCCTCTGAAAGGCACTGTACTTTCTAATTTCACCCTAACAATCACTATGAGGTCCCCCAGAGTGATGAAAAGATTTTCGGGTATGTCTGTCGAATCAACCACCGCAACTTGGCACTTGAAGTAATTAATATCTAGCAAATTTCAACTGCTGTCGCCAGCCCGCAAATATCTTTCGAATCCATTGACAATATATACGACCTTGCACTCAGACGAACACTCGTAAAGCAAATTCAATAATTTGATCCACACCTTGTAGGTAAGCCGCGAGCGGACAGCATCTCTGTATGGGTTCTACGCGAAGCACCGGAGACGGCAGTGAGACAGGCGAACACTGTTCCTCCGAATCAAATCCTCCAACTGCACCCATTGAGGCCAAAAAATCACGAAATCCCTCTCCCGAAAGCAGGCTTCTAGGAAGTCGTTCGAGAAACCTCCAAAGCGGCCTGCAAGATTATTCACGATTGTGCCCTATGGATAATGCCCAAGGTTGGCCGGTCCAAAGGTAGTTGCGAGAACCGCTCTCCGACATTGCTGTTGCCGAGTTCGGTAGCCCTACGTGAGAGGGACGAAGACCTTTATAGAGCGAGGACGAAATCTCACGGCCCATTGTATCCTCCACGAGCTCGATACATCGTGTGCACACAGTTGCGGGCGTAGTGTCTAGTCCTGAAGCACCTTGCACACCTCAGTGGGTCTCTACAATCTCGAGCCCAATGATCTCTTGCGAGGCATTTGAAGCACCTTCCCTCCACTACCGCTCTACTCTTCTTCGACTTGACCGTCGATCGATCCAGACACCTCCGCTTAGTTGAGAGAAAAGCTCTATCCTGTGCACTCGGCTGCATGAGCACTTCTTTATAGGACCTCGGCCTCCTAGGTTCCATCTCCGGTAGGGGTTCCTTCTTAGACCATGGATCTTATCTAGTCCCCCACGACTCTCCTTCTCTGAAGCCAAGGGCAAGGTGTTGACCTGTCCGCTGGCCGAAGGAGGGAGAACTTCAATGAAGAGATAGCTCCTGGTTAAGGGTTTTCCTTTGTGATCTGCCCACGAAATCTTGTTGTTTGTCTTCTTATCTTTGTGCCCTTCTTTATCCATGGTAATGTTAGATTCCTTGTCAAGATCGTAGCCATAAGCACTTCCCCGATTTCAGCCTTTGGAATCTTATTTCCAGCTCTAGGTCGAGTTCCGTCAACTGACAGGACCCTTTCACCTTCCTAGGAATCGTACCCTTGAAGGGGCCCTCTACTCTCGGTCTCTTCTGGTGGACTCCCCCGTGAACCTCTCTTGACACTGACACCCTCTCTCTCTGTGCAGCTGCTTCACCACTACTTTGTGAAGCTTTGATTTGGGGAGGAGAATCTCTTTCTACCTTGAGTCTGGCTCGACAAAGATGCTCGCTACCCATCATGGATGTTTTTTGTCCCCCATGAATTTATGTATTTTCATCCGGCTTGACAAAGATGCTCACTCCTCATTTATCAATTATGTCATTGCCCTTGTTAGGATTTTGCGCAATATAAACGCAGCGGAAAAAGAAATCAAATAAATAAATATTTAAAAAACTTAAGATCCGATCTCAAAAACCACGCAAAATAGGATCCCTCATGTATTTAAGATTAAAAAGGAAGAGGAAGATCTAATCTTCACCTTTGCGCGGGGAGATCTACACCGCAATGTGATTATCGTGGAATTTGGTTCTCTTGAAGCCGCACACGCGTCCGGTCTCTATGGGTATCCACACGAGGTCGTCAATCTGATCGAAATTCTCACAGGGGTACTAGCTCCCTTGCAGAGAACATATTTCTTTGAATGTGGATATTTAGAAAAGAGGAAGACGAGGAAAAAGATGACTGTTAAGGTTTTCTCTTTTCTTTTTTTTTCTCTTAAAGAAAACTCATACATATAAAGAGGGATATAATTCCTTTTATAATCATTTAGATAAACATTAAGATAAACTTAAAATTAGATTTAAGTTTATCTTATCCCTAATCGGTTCAATAAATTAAATCCTAATTTAATTCTACATGAACTCAATCCTAATTTGGTCAAATCAAATCATTAACGCAACATTTGTACTTAAGTCCTCTCACAACTCACTAACTATTAGTAAGTCCTCTCTTGTAACATTAGCACTTTAGTATCCGTAATTTGTAATAATTACAAATTAGTCTAATTATCAACATATTAACAATTAAGTACTCAAGCGATTCAAAAATCGCGATCCAACTATCAGATCAGTCATAACCTCTTATGTGTGTGACCCCATAGGTTCTATTCTATCTGGTAGTGAGATATATTGTGATCAACATCAACAATATCACTGAAACTCTTTTCAGTGGGTTAGAACAATTCAAACTCAGCCTAATAAGAATTATCGATCATCTGGATAATTCTTGTGAGTTCCACAATCCACCAGTGACGCCTAGTAGCATGTAGTGGCATTCCAGTAGAATGGAATACTGAACCTCTAGGTGCAGTTAACGTGTGATACAATCCTTCTATCAGGAGTCCCGACTAGATGAAGTCATGGAATTGCTTGTCAAACCCTATCGTCTGTCATATGTCAAATTTATTCGACTCGAGTTTCTAATATCGGAAATCTTATTCGTTATTTACTATGCCTTGGCCAAGATCTTCTAAACTCGGACTCATAAATCACATAGGACTAACTCCCTTATCTACTAAGGGCTATAGATTCCATATAGGTGTATACCCTATTCCTACAAAGAACCAACTGCATCTAACATGCACTGCAAGGACCCAAATGGCTAGGGACCAAGTGTATGTACAGTCAAACTACAGTAATCCCATTGTGAATAACCGAGACACCGCAGTTCAAAGGACCAGTCACACTACTGCAACATCGAGTAAGTCACTGACGAGTGAGTAGACATCCAAGTGACTTCTCGTGATGGTCACTCTCGGTACCCTTGTTCTCCAACAACCACCTGCACATTCGCTCTAGTGTCCCCACACTGTTGACTCGAGACTCGTCTACCCTAAAAGGGAAGCAACCTGTGCACCAATCTTACCGGATCAATCACTGTTCCCGTGATGATCCATCGATCGAGAGCATTTAGGAATTAATCTTTAATGATACATGTCTCAAATTCTCAACTATTGAGAATACGTATCATCATCTTATTAATTCCTTGGACAATTCATGGACACATACACAACATGAATGGTAATAAAAATCCAATAACATTCATAATGTAAAATGTCAAATACAAATTTATATCCTACAAAGAATACATGTGTCAGCCAAGTTGGCTTCTAGGGCATACATCTAACAGCCCTTGAGTGAACAAAAGAGACTTTCATGCACCCAAAGCAGGCCCTAACTTTTTTTTTTTATTAAATATATTTTAGTAGAGTCTAGCTAGGCATGTAGGACATTTATGAGTAGTAATACAACGACATAATACTGATGGGTAAGAAGGATTTGTCAAGTCTAAATACTTTTGTATAGTAGTTATTGTTGGCGTAAAAAAAAAAAAAGGGGGGATTTCTGAGGATCTCAAATAATTTTAAAAAAGGACTTCTTCGGATCCCAAATCATTTTAAAAATGGACTTTTTCGGATCCCAAATCATTTAAAAAGATAAAAGGGACTTCTTCGGATCCCAAATAATTTTAAAAAGGGACTTCTTGGGATCCCAAATAATTTTAAAAAGGGACTTCTTGGGATCCCAAATAATTTTAAAAGGGGACTTCTTCGGATCCCAAATAATTTTAAAAAGGGACTTCTTCGTATCCTAAATAATTTTAAAAAAGGACTTCTTCGGATCCCAAATAATTTTTAAAAAGGGACTTCTTCGGATCCCAAATTATTTCAAAAGGGATTTCTTCGGATCCCAAATCATTTAAAAAATAAAAGGGACTTCTTCGGATCCCAAATAATTTTTTAAAAAAGGGACTTCTTCAGATCCCAAATTATTTCAAAAGGGATTTCTTCGGATCCCAAATCATGTAAAAAAATGAAAGGGACTTCTTCGGATCCCAAATAATTTTAAAAAGGGACTTCTTCGGATCCCAAATAATTTTTAAAAAGGAACTTCTTCGGATCCCAAATTATTTCAAAAGGGATTTCTTCGGATCCCAAATCATGTAAAAAAAATAAAAGGGACTTCTTCGGATCCCAAATAATTTTAAAAAGGGACTTCTTCGGATCCCAAATAATTTTAAAAAGGGACTTCTTCGAATCCCAAATCATTTAAAAAAATAAAAGGGACTTCTTCGGATCCCAAATTATTTCAAAAGGGATTTCTTCGGATCCCAAATCATGTAAAAAAGATAAAAGGGACTTTTTCGGACCCCAAATAATTTTAAAAAGGGACTGCTTTGGATCCCAAATAATTTTAAAAAGGAAATTTCTTCGGACCCCACATCAAAATAAAATAAACGGTATTTTTCGAACCCCAAATCATTTTAAAAAGGGAATTTCTTTGGATCCCAAGATAAAATAAGGGATTTTCTTCGGATCCCAAATCAAAATAAAATAAAGGGAATATCGAAATAAACAGAAATTTCTTTGAATCAGAGTCGATTTCAAACAAGATTTAAATGAGCCCTAATCAACTTGGAGCCTAAGTCCAATTCAAAGAGGCCTAATAAATAGCGCCCAGTCCACATACGGGCCACGAATCCAGCCCACATATAATATAGGCCCAGTCCACATACGGGTCCTGAATCCAGTCCGCATATAATATAGGCTCAGTCCACATACGGGCCCCCAATCCAGTCCACTTGTAAATAAAATTCAAAACCCATTCGATCCACAAATAAAAAACCCAAAACCCATTGCACGGGAAAGGAGCAAAGCGAATAAAACCCAAAACCCATTCAATCCCATCGCCTTAACACATATAATTAAGGCAAAATTATATTCAAACCGACTAGATTCTAAATCATATACTTAGAATTTAGCCAAATCCAATTCGATCGAGCTCTAACACATATACTTAGAGTTCATTCAAATCAACCCAACTAACCCTAATACATATATACTTAGGGTGTAGTTAACCTTTTACTCTAGCACATATATCTAGGGTAGAAACCAAATCAACTCAACTAATCCTAATACATATACTTAGGGTTAGTCAACCTTTTGCTCTAGCACACATATTTAGGGTTAGTCAACCTTTTGCTCTAGCACACATATTTAGAGTGAAAGATCAATCAAATTTGATGAATCCTAATGCATATACTTAGGGTTTAGTCAAATTCTCACTCTAACACATATAACTAGAGTGAAAAACATATCAAACTCGGCCAATCCTAATACATATAGGACTTAGCCACTTCCTACTTTTGAGTAGCATCAAATCCAACCCACCTCAATACATATTCTTGGGTTTTGGTCATATCTTCACTTTGGAACATACTTAAAATATGGAATCAAATATAATTGGACTCTAATATATATACTTAGAGCCAATTGAACCCAATTAAATTCTAACACATATAATTAGAGTTTAATGTCGACTAGTTCTCAACACATATAATCGGGATCAAGTCAATTTCAAATCCAGCTAAATCCTAACACATATACTTAGGATTTGGTCAATCATTAGAATACGATTTATTCTATCCTCCTCACAAAGGTCTCTTAATCGAAGGTGCCTCGATCACACGGGAGTAATTAACAATAGATGCTTGCGTCTATTGGAAGTCATGGATCCGCAATACCTGATACCCATACACATACCCACATACACCCATCCACATATAAATATTCATCTGAATCGAGAATACCATCCCACGGGAAACTCGAAAAAGATGAACCGCGCGAGATGAGTCATTCCAGATCGCAGACAAAATGGCACGCCCAGTGGAACCTGACTTCTCCTTCCATCTTTGAGACCTTTAATATATATACAAAATAAAAAAAAATAAAAAAATAAAAAAATGGTAAAAGTAAATCCTAATACTTGCATCGAGAAAATAGCACCAACATATGAGAACATTACTGCTTTTACTGGGAGCATGATTACTTTTACTGCCCTTTCCCAAGAATGCATACAATATGGTCATTCCTCGGCTGCCGCCTCGAAAAAATAATCTAATGAAGGCATACCCAATCCTCTTCGCCAACCCGTAGGTGAACGGCTCACCTACTCACCTATATCCAAATGGATGGTGTTCAAAGGCAAGCTCATATTTTCGAAGAACCAGTCAAAGAAATCGTCGATATTTGATAGGCTGATATTTTCTGGTGACACGACAATTATAATCCCTCCAACCGGAGCTTCCTTTAAGAGGAGTAATCGCCACGGACTCAACCGAAAAAAAGTTACCGGGGGTTCGTGAAAAAAATGCGATCATTATTATTTTTATGGTCAAAATGCATCGACTAGAAATTTGAAATAAATGTCACAAAAAAAATCTCAAAAAAAAAAACAAAAAAAAACAAAATCTCAAAAAAAAAAAAAAAACAAAACAAAAAGAGAAAAAAGAAAAAAAAAAATCTCAAAAAAAAGAAAAAAAAAGAAAATCTCAAAAAGATAAAAAAAAATAGAAAATAAAAAAAATACAAAAAAAAGATTTCCGGCTGTGATATAACCCCACAGGCAAAAATGGGATCCCCGCTGTGAGAAATCATAATTCAAACTCACAGGCAAAAGTTAGGGGAAGGCAACGGGTGAAAACCCATGTGGGCGTCCGATTGCCACCAAAACATATTTTTCTTTCAAAATAAACCCATATTTTTTCAATACTCAAAAATATTTTTTTTTTAAACATATGTTGTCTACGACGGAATGCTAACTGATCCTATGGTCCGTTACGCGTAGCAATTTTATTTGCTTCTCAAGACAAAATGCACTCATATTTTTCAATACCAAAAAAAAATCTCAAAAGAAAAAAAAAAAGAAAAAAAACCAAAAAAAATAAAATAAAATAAAATAAAATAAAATAAAATAAAAAAATCTCAAAAAAAAAAAGAGAAGGAGAAAAAAAAAGAAAAAAGAAAAAGAAAAAAAAAAAGGAAAAAAGAAAAAAGAAAAAGAAATCCTAGCTGTGGTATAACCTCACAGGCAAAAATGGGGTGCTCGCTGTGAGAAAACACAATTCAAACTCACAGGCAAAAGTTAGGGAAAGGCATCGAGTGAAAACCCATGTGGGCGCCTGATTGCCATTAATACATATTTTTCTTTCAAAATAAATTCATATTTTTCAATAAATCCATATTTTTCAAAATAAATCAAAATAAACTCATATTTTTTAATACTCAAAATTTTTTTTTTTTTAAAATATATTTTGGCTACGACGGAATGGTAACTCACCTCACTCTAGGGTCGGTTATGCGCAGCAATTTTATTTGCTTCTCGAGACAAAATAGACTCATGTTTTTCAATACCAAAAAACAAAAAACAAAAAAAAAAATCTCAAAACAAAAATCTCAAAAAAAAAAGAGAAAAAAAAAATAAATAAAAAGAGAAAAAAAAAAAGAAAAAAATTTCCGGCTGTGGTATAACCCCACAGGCAAAAATGGGATCCTCCGCGGTGAGAAAACACAATTCGAACTCACAGGCAAAATTAGGGGAATGCATCAGGTGAAAACCCATGTGGGCGTTCGATTGCCACCAAAACATATTTTTATTTCGAAACAAACCTATATTTTTCAATAAACCCATATTTTTTTCAAAATAAACCAAAATAAACCCATAATTTTCAATACTCAAAGATAATTTTCGTTTAAACATATGTTATGCGCGGCAATTTTATTTGCTTTTCGAGACAAAATACACTCGTATTTTTCAATACAAAAAAAAAATCCTCAAAAAAAAAACAACAAAAAAAAAACAAAAGAAAAAAAAAAGAAAAAAAAAAAATTTCCGGTTGTGGTATAACCCCACAGGCAAAAATGGAATTCCGCTGTGAAAAAAAAAAAAAAAAAAAAAAAATACTATTCAGTCTCACATGCAAAAGTTACGGGAAAACATATTTTTATTCGAAACAAACCTATATTTTGAATAAATCCATATTTTTCAAAATAAACCAAAATAAACTCATAATTTTCAAAAATAATTTTCGTTTAAACATATGTTATGCGCGGTAATTTTATTTGCTTTTCGAGACAAAATACACTCGTATTTTTCAATACAAAAAAAAATCTCAAAAAAAAAAACAACAACAAAAAAAAAAGAAAAAAAAAAATAGAAAAAAACAAAAGCAAAGCAAAGCAAAGCAAAAAAAAAAAAAAAAAAAAAAAAAAAAAAAAAAAAAAAAAAAAATCCCGGCTGTGGTATAACCCCAGAGGCAAAAATGGAATTCCGCTGTGAGAAAAAAAAAAAAAATACTATTCAGTCTCACAGGCAAAAGTTTGGGGAAACTAGTGAAATCCCGTATAGACGCTAGATTACCACAAAAACCTATCTTTTCTATATACCAAGATAAATCCATAGCCCCAATATTCAAAATTTATTCATACTCAAATCGACCGCCATGTCACTAAACTGAGCAACTTATATTCATATCGACCGCCATGTCACTAAACTGAGCAATCCATACCCATATTCAAATCGACCGACATGTCACTAAACTGAGCAACACATATTTAAATCGACCGCCATGTCACTAAACTGCGCACACATTCAAATCGACTGTCATGTATTAAACTGAGCAACCCATATTTATATCGACCGCTATGTCACTAAACTGAGCAACCCATATTTATATCGACCGTCATGTCACCTAAACTGAGCAACACATATCATATGGACCGCCATGTCACTAAACTGAGCAACCCATATTTATTCGACCGTCATGGTCACTAAACTGAGCAACCCATATTTATATGGACCGTCATGTCACTAAACTGAGCAACCCATATTTATATCGACCGTCATGTTATTAAACTGAGCAACACATATCATATGGACCGCCATGTCACTAAACGGAGCAACACATATTCATATCGACCGCCATGTCACTAAATTGAGCAACACATATTCATATCGACAGCCATGTCACTAAACTGAGCAACACATATTCATATCGACCGCCATGTCACTAAACTGAGCAACACATATTTATATCGACCCGCCATGCCACTAAACTTAGGAACACATATCATATGGACCGCCATGTCACTAAACTGAGCAACATATATAATTGAACTCTAATACATATACTTAGAGCCAATTGAACCCAATTAAATTCTAACACATATAATTATAGCTTAATGTCGACTAGTTCTCAACACATATAATCGGGATCAAGTCAATTTTAAATCCAGCTAAATCCTAACACATATACTTAGGATTTGGTCAATCATTAGGATACGATTTATTCTATCCTCCTCACAAAGGTCTTTTAATCGAAGGTGCCCCGTGGTCAATTATTAGGATACGATTTATTCTATCCTCCTCACAAAGGTCTTTTAATCGAAGGTGCCCCGATCACATGGGGGTAATTAACAATAGATGCTTGCGTCTATTGGAAGTCATGGATCCGTAATACCTGATACCCAACACATACTCACATACACCCATCCACATATAAATATTCAACTGAATCGTGAATACCATCCCACGGGAAACCCAAAAAAGATGAACCACGCGAGATTAGTCATTCAAGATCGCAGACAGTTATATAGCTTAAGTTTCGCAATTGGTAAAAAATGTATCGAACTGACCTCAACAATCATCCATTTTGATCTGATTAGCTAACCTTTAAAAATTTTGCTTTTGCCAGCTAACCTTTTAATACGTTTGATTTGGATTAGTGAATGACTTTTTAACTTCAAAATTTAAATGCATCATTTATTTATATAAGTTTAGTTTGTATATTTTATACAATTCATGTATCTATAAATTCATTAAAGTAAAAAATTAGCTTAAATTTTGTAACAAAAGAGCCATAAAATGACTTAAAATCAGTCAAATTGAAAGGTTGGGTACGAAAATCAAAATTTTGAAAGGTTGGGTAGTTGAATCTAAATGGTCTACAATTCAAGTAAGTTATATACATTTTTAGCTTCGCAATCTAACTGATGAATGTGAATTATTATCAAGTAAGGATGTTGAGATGGCTAAAGGGAGAATAAATAGGTTAATAAATGAATGGATTTATTGGCAAAATAGTGGATTCAAGAAGAAAAGATGAATGAAATGTGCAAAAGATGGTTTTAAATTCTTTACACCCGGTTTGGATTGGGGATAAAGGGGGGATATCCCCCCTTTATCCCCAAACACATTTGGGATATCCCCGTTTGGGGATATCCCTCCCAAACGGGGATATCCCCGGTTTGGGGGAGGGATATCCCTCACCTCCCCCAAACGCCCCGGTTTATCCCGATGTCCCTTCCCATGCCTTGGGAAGGGACATTTCAATTTTTTTTTTTTTTTTTTTTTTTGTTTTGTTTTATTTTTCTTTTAGCTTCGGGTTTTTTTTTTAATTAAAATTTTTAAATTTTAAAAATATTTAAATTTTAAATTTTAAATTTTATAAATTTTAATTTTTTTTAATTTTATATTTTAAAAAATCCCTTCCCAAGGCTCTGTCAGAGCCTTGGGAAGGGTATTTGTTTTTTTTTATTTTATTTTTTTAATTTTTTTTTCCCTTTCTTTTATATTTCTTTTGAATTTTTTTTAATTAAAATATTTAAATTTTAAAAAATATTTAAATTATAAATTTATAATTTTATAAAATTTAATTTTTTAAAAATTTTTTTATAAATTTAAATTTAAATTTTTTTTTCCTTTCTTTTATATTCCTTTTTTTTTCTTTTTTTTTTTTTGTTTTTTTTTCTTTTTATGCTTCGGGGTTTTTTTTTAAAATTAAATTTTTAAATTATAAAAAATATTTAAATTTTAAATTTTAAATTTTTATTTTAATTTTTTAAATTTTATATTTTAATAAATCTAAAAATTTTATTTTATTTTTAAAAATATAATTTTTACAATTTATACAATATTTTTTATAATTTTTTTAATTTATATAAATTTAAAAATTAAAATTTTTACTCCTACTTAAATATTTAAATGTTAATTAAATATTTAAATTTTACTTAATTTTTTTAATTAGAATATTTAAATTTTAAAAATATTTAAATTATAAATTTATAAATTATTTAAAATTAATTTTTATATTTTATAAATATATATATATTATATTTTATTAAAAATATAAATATATTTATATTTTATTAAAATTATAAATATATTTATATTTATTACATTATTATATTTATAAATTTATAATTTTAAAAAATAATATTTTTTAAAATTGTAAAATTTATATATTTTTTTATAATTTTTTTAAAATTTTATAAATTTAAAATTAAAATTTTTACACTCCTACTAAAATATTCTAATACATTATTTAATTATCAAATTTATAATATACATAAAAGTAAAGGTCACATCGTCATTTAAACATAAATGTCAACTTTATACCATCCTATTCTTCAACCCCAATCCAAACACTATTTTTCTTATACCGGTTTAAGCCTCATTCCCATCCAAACACTTTTTTACTTTATACCAGGCTTATCCCTACTTTATACTAGCTTGTACCTGGTATAACTCATTCCGGCTTATCCCCAATCCAAACGATACTTTTAGGTACCGTTTGGTTCGGGGATAAGGAAAATTTTGTTATACCGAGGGATAGATATAGATTATGGTATTAGCAGGAATAGTGTAAATTTGCGTTTGTTGGGTTTTATGAGTTATACCGGGATTAAAGGAAATTGTGTTTGGTAAATTATATAGGATAATAAGAAGGAATAAGAAGAATAGGAAAAAATTGTGTTTGGTTTGAGTATAGAGGAATAAAAAGATTGAGAAGTGATAAATTTGTGTATGACTATTTTGGCCCTTATGATATAATTTATAATAAATAATTTATGATATTAATCACCTAATATTATAAATTTAAAATAGTATTTAAAATTATAAAAAATATTTAAAAATAAATATATAATAACTTTAAAATTTAAAAATAATTTTTGAAATATTATAAAAAAAAAATAATATTTCGGACTTGATTTTTGAGCTCTGATTCAGATTTTAAAATTCAGATTTGAAATTTTTTTGATCGAATTTGAATTTATATATACATTTTTAAAATTCATCGAATTCAAATTTAAATTCGGTAGTGGGGGTCGGATTTTTAAAAATCCGCCCAATGACACTCTTCAATTAGAATTAGGGTTCATTTTATTTAATAAAATTATCATATCAAAAATGATAAAAAAATTAATTAATTTTATTTATTAATTAAATTAAGTATTTTAAGTACAGATGAGCAAAAAAAAAAAACAAAAAAAAAAAATTGTACAAATAATTTTGGTGACATTATTTAAATTGTACAAACGTTTTAAAAATGATTTGAAAAATAATTTGAATCTCTCACGTGATTTTAATTAATGGATTAATGATAATTTGTAGAAAAATACGAGATCTCTCACATGGATACCGTCCCACTTATTAAATATATAATAGATATATATATATATATATATATATATATATAATATAATATATATATATATAAATATATATTATATAGATAGCGAAATACCATTTTAACCCCTCACCTCTGCATTTTAATTTCAAAATTTAAATAATTTAATTTATTTTTTGCCGCACAGCCAAATAGAAAAAAAAAAAAAAAAAAAGCAGATCAAACAGAATAATTTAAAATAAAAAAAATTAAAAACAAGCCATCCCAGTCCAATATAAAAAAAAAAAAAACAAAAAAAAAAAAAAAAAAAAAAAAAAACCAAAATACACCTA